>CAXHSM010000349.1:5294187-5696123 GCA_964019185.1 Maratus speculifer | reverse complement strand
TCGAATATCTGATGGGTTGTTGAATGACGCACTCGAAAACCGAATTGCTCCGGAATCAGCACATCATGAGAGTTTAAGAACTCCTTCAGGCGGTTGACGAGAACATATTCATAAACTTTAGATAAACAAGAGAGCAGAGAGATAGGTCGAAAGCTGGTTGGGGCGTGGCTGTCCTCCGCCCCACTTTTCAGTAGGGGAACGACAATAGCCTTTTTCCAGCAATCAGAAAAAATATTTAAAGTCATCATGAAATTAATTAATAGAACAATATAAAGAATAAATTTGTTAGGTAAGTTAATAAGCATATTGTTAGAAATACGGTCCTTAACCGGAGACTAATTCTTTTTTAAGCCTGAAATATACTTCCGGACCTCAGTAGGCGTTGCCGGGGGTAGCGTGTTTGGTGTGTTAGTGTTTAAGAAATTTTGGACTGTGGTCTCCAACACAGCTGCAACCCTTGGGTTGTCCATACCAGAATTAGGTGTAAACTGACTTCTAAGACTTTCCGCAATAGCTTCGGCCTTTTCAGTGTTAGTATAAGCCATGCCATTTGGGCATCTGATGGCCGGAATGTGTGTTTGTGCCCTCATTTGCGGTTGTTTGAAAGGTGACGCAAATATGTATCTCGTATCACATGTATCGAACTGAAAAGATTTTTTGAACATATGCTCGAATCACTACGCTAGGAATGTGTTTTTATGTTTAACTAAAATTTCGCATAGTACATACAAAGTTCTATAGTGCATTTACAGAGTTACACAATATAATTCGTCATGATTACCGTGTATGAGCAAGCTTAAACTATGTAAAGATTTTTTTCTTTTCTTTTACTATGTACATTCATGCTCACTAATATTTAGTATACTAAGATTATTTTCGATAGTAGTCAATTGTAGTGCTTTGAACGTATTGGAAAAAAATATTTCATAATCTATTCTTGACACTTATACTTATTTCTTCTTTTTTATTTGTTTGTCAATATATATTCTATTGATTGATCTTAAATTTCCTGCTTTAACACGAAACTTTCAGATATATTTTTTGACTAACTGTTAAACATAAAGTTGTTTCGCCCTGGCTTGCTATTTATAGATACCTTTTTCCAATAACAATTACTTTTTTTGTTAATACCAGTCACTAATGGTTACATTATGTGTATGCATATGACTTTATGATTATAACAAGACATTTGTGTTTCAACATTTAGTATAATAATAAAGATTTCATTAATTACCGTTTATGCTTCGTGTATTTGCAACATATGTTTTATATTTTAGGTGTAAATTAGAGACTAATTTTCCTAATCAAACATTTGTGATAAAACATAAAAATTACTATTAAGCTTTGATATTTGTTTAATTCTATTTTAAAACAGCAGTCTTCAAATTATTTGTTATTTTTTTGTTGATAGATACCAGTCACTAATGGTGATATTATATGTATGCATTTGCCTTTATTATTATGACGATTCATTTATATATCAACATTTAGTGTAATAGAAAAAATTTCATTAATTACCGTTTATGTTTCGTTCATTTGAGGCACGTTTTACACTTTAGATGTAAATTAGAGATTAATTTTCCAGACCAAACATTTGTGATGGAACATAAAAATTACTACTAAACTTTGATGTCCGTTTAATCTTTTTCTGAAACAGCAGTCTTCAAAAGTTATTCCTTAGACTATCATGGGAAAAATACGTAAAATAACTGTATTCGCTATGCTATGTTGAGTAACACATATCTCAAATTTAAGTTAACTTTAACTTTTGTGATTTGGATTGCAAGTTTAATTTTAATGCAGTAAAAGTAATTTTTCCCCATAATCGAAGCAAAATTCTGTACCGAAAGAATTAAGATACAGATTGCTCTTTTTTCTTTTTTTTTCTATTCAGAGCTCTTTGTAGCTAATTTTGATAACCGGAACTGCTTTAAAATTTATAAGGGGACTGGATCAGGCAGGGTCGCGAGGCCTACCAATTGGCTGACGCTCAACATGTCCCACCCCATTATATGGGGACAAATGAAGCCAAGGGAAAAAGATTCCGAGGAAAAAAAAAAGAGTCAGTTACCAGTAAGGTGTATTTCATGTGACATGTTACGTTTGGCCGTCGAAAATGTTATACAAAGAATGGAAGGTGTTGTGGAAAAGAACGGTGGACACATTTTTTAATGTAGTCAAATTCCTTTTCGGAAAAGTAAGTACGATATATAAAACATAGAAATTTATCCAAATTATTAATTTTGTCAGTTTTTGATGCTATTTTTTCTATGTACAGCGCCAAATTTCTCGCTATCAACGGTGATTCGAACTATCTTTATTTATTTATTTATTTTTGTTAGAATCTTTTTTCCCGTGATTTTATTAGTTCATTTATAAAATTTTACGTCATTTCAGTTATTAGAACAGTTATCAGAACAGTAATTATACCGGTGGCTCTAAATTGCGCCAGTTAGAAAAAAAACACCATGTAGAAATTTCCATCCTCATGCTTTATTTTTATTCCCGGCTTACAGCGCATACGCGTTCTATTTAACTGATATCCTTCTTTCAAATATTCATTGGTAAATATATGGTATTTGAGTAAAAGCAGTTAATTAATTTAAGACACTTGGGATTGATCGTTTACTTAAGATTTATGATCGAAAACCTCTAAAGGTTTTAGTCTGAGTTAAGATATAAAATAGAAGTGCTTGACAATATTTTTAGAATCCCAATTATGCTTCAATGTCTTGAATTAATCAATACTGCGCTATAATTTTTTTCGGTATATGCCACCTTAAGAGTACCAGCATCACAGCCTGCCTTTATCGATGACTAATTGGCTAAATTTGGTAATTTGTCTTGTATACGGAAAGATTATCACAAATGCTAATTAATGTATGAATTTTTAAGATAAATAATCTATTTAGGTTGAAATATATAGATAAATATTTCCAAATTATAAAGTTAATAAAATAAACATTAATTTTAGACTTATGAAAATATGATAATGTTCGAAGTCCATCTATTGAATTTTTAAACAATAAATTGTTTATTTATTATCATTTTTCATTGAATTATATTTAATTATATTGTCTACTCTTTTTAAGTGCGTTCGTAATTATGTAAATACGTAGCACCTATAGTGGTCGTTCAGTCCGTCCGTCTGTCCGTCAGTCCGTCCGTTTGTCCGCATATAACAAAGCAAAAACTACCCAACCGAATCGTTCGAAATTTGAAATGCATAATTATTACAAAATTTTGTCGAATCATTTCAAATTTTATGAAAATCGGATGCATAGATCAGTTACAGGGGCAATCAAAAGTATTCCATGACATTACGGTCAATGGGGAAAAAAGTTTCAAATTCATTTTAATCGTTTGAAATTTAAAATACATAATTATTACATAATTTTGTCGCGTTATTTCAAATTCTTTGATAATCCGGTGCATAGATCAATTACAGGGGCAATCAAAAGTATTCAATTACATTATGGCCAATGGGGAAAAAGTTTCAAGTGAATTTTACACGTTTGAAATTTAAAATACATAATTATTACATAATTTTGTCGAGTTATTTCAAATTTTATGGAAATCGGATGCATAGATAAATTACAGGGACAATCAAAAGTATTCCGTTACATTACGGTCAATGGGGAAAAATGTCTCAAATGCATTTTAATGGTGTTACACTCATTCAAACTTAATAAAATTTATATGCAACTATAAAATACATATTATAATCTACATTTTACATAATTTGTGGTGCAAAGAACATATGTTATTGATTTACAAAGCCACACAAAAGTATTCTATTACATAATGGTATAGAGAGAACATTGTTTGATGAGCGTTTTGATTGTAATTCACTATTTATAATTTTTTGAGATTGATATATGAGAGTAATGTTTTTAGAACTCCGTTATCGTACGAACGCACCTCATTTGCTACGCTTCACGTGCAATTTCCAATTTGTTTATTTATTATCTTTATAATTCGGAAATGAATTTGCTTTAATTATATAAAATTATTAGATATAAATATATTTTCATATTAAAATTTCAAGAGATAACTTCAGATTATAACATTAAAATGGAAATTTTCAAAAAATATTTCCAGAATTCTGTGATTTACTAAGGTAAATACTTTTATTAAAAAACAAGACTTGTACTAAAAAGTAAGAAAAATCATGCATTAAGAAACACTTTTTAACATTTCTTTAAATCTTTAACAAAACTTCGTTATCTAGGAAAATAAGATATTACTGTAAGCCAAACAGGTTTTCTAATACTTTTGAATAGCCCTGTATTTGATATGATGGTTGATATATAGACTATATAATGGCGAAATTCACTTTAACAAAAAAACTTCTAACTGCAAGAAATTTTCCTTTCAACAATTTATACTAATCGATCGAAACTTTTTTGAATACTTTTGTTCAGCCATGTAGTTTGCCTAGTACCTTTAATATACGAAATTATCTGCTAAAATTTTATTCAAACGAAAATATTCTTTAAACTATTCAAATCACATTTCCAGAAACTATCATTCACAAGTAACCATGTATCCAGTTCTTTGAGTGACCCTGTATATCCTTTTATCTATATTTTACTAACATTTCTTAGTAAACTGAATGCATTTCAACGTAAAAATGCATAAGTTATTTAAAAACCACCTTTAAGTAAATTACGCTAATATTCAGTAACCTTTCCGAGATCTTTTGCGTAACCCTGTATATCTAATTTGTGTAACTATACGCATTTATACTCACCCTGTAATATGCATACATTTTGTGAAACTTAAAAGCTCATATGATAATTGCATTAAATCCATCCAACAGCCATCATCTATAACATACAGTAATTCGGATAGATTATACTATTTTAAATCTTTTGTGTGTCCCTGTAATTGCTACGCACTTCGTATCAAGCATGAAATAAACAATATTAAGCCTCAGCGACGTATATCAATTTGATTATACATGAAATCGTTTACCATAATTAAAATATATCACAAACAACCCCCCCTCCTTTATTACTATGTAAAAAAATACATATGTGTGGCCCTGTAACCGAATAATAACTATTCTTTTCAGTGCATACTTTACAAAATGATTATTTTTTAGTGCGCTTAGTAGATACATATAAATTTTAACGTGTTTCACAAAATGTAATATCTTTAAAATTCATTTGAAACGATTTTTCCACATAGGCCATAATATAATGGAAAACTTTTGACTGTCCCTCTAAATAGATTAATCATGGTAGAAACTTCATTTTCAATAGGGTTCGTGCTAGAGTAAACATCAATAACATCCAAAAATTTCACGGCAATCCGACTATATTTACGAGAGTTAGAGCGCGGACAGACGCCCAGACAAACCGAAAGCGTAAACACTTTCAACATTGTAGGAAAGTGTTAAAAATAAGGGAGGGGAAGTGTATAAAAATAACGGGGACAGGATAATTATCACGTTTCAAAAAATTAAACTGGATGGGACATCTTTGAACAGCACAGGCTGAATCGAGTAATTTGAAAATAGAACATTTTTAATACTCCCTCTGTCCCAAATTAGTTGCGACATTTAGATTGAAAATTTTGTCCCAAATTAGTTGCGACATTTCAAGTAGACGGAGTCATAAATAACTTTTGGTGCAACTCAGAAGATCGACACCAGTAAAATTATACTAGAATGAATGTAAAGATGTATACTAGGTATCAGAAGCAATGTTAACTTGAATTTATAGTAAAAGAAAAAGAAATAATAATTTAGAAAATTCTCTGAAGAAAGAAAAGAATAACATTGAGCGCAACGCTGCATTGGAATGTTTGAAATGGTATTTCAAAAATTGTAAACCAAGCTTTAATGCCATAAATGCTTCAGCTATTAAATTCAATATGCATCATAATGTTTACATCCTATCCCGTTTGCAGAAGCAGGCAAAGACGTCAAAAAATAACAGATGAGGAAATTTACAGTGAAAATTTACAAAAAATTGTAAATGCGGACAAAAAAAAAAAAAAAATTCCACTGAGCAAAATCAAAGATATCCCAATAAAACGAAGACTATCACTGCGAAGATTATCATATACAGTTATAATTCGTAAATCAATATTACACATGATTCTCAAAGCGAAAAAAATTTTGGAGGGTATTTCATTCATCATTAATTCTAATAGAAAAAAATAAGCTCGACAGAATTCGATTTTGTTTGCAGCATGTTTATGCTAAAAGATACTTTTCAGAAACGTTGGAATAAAATGTTCGTAAAGGAATTCACGATTGATTAGCTTGAAGGTAGTTTCATGTGATTGCAGTTAAAATTCTTTAAAAATGGGGGCGGGGCTTAAGAAAATGTGAACCGAGATTGTTTAAACTTATTAATTATTTATTTATGTAATGATGGAGGGAATGTTAGGCACGTAAATATTGTTGATTGATAGTATAACTTACTAAAAAATGTTCAAACAAAATCATAAAGTCATAAATATCAATAATCAGTACAAAAATATTCAAATGTCACAACTAATTTGGGACAGAGGGAGTAAAATATAATTTTTACGTGTCACACTAATGGAATAATACTTACTTGATTGACCTTACTAGTATTTTTTTTTTCTACATCTATTTCTAAAAGCTTTAGGTCACACACTATGTCTGACTGATTTTCTTTGAACGAATTCAGAATAAAACAATAAAATCTATATTTAGTAAATTTACATTAGTTTATATTAATATTATGTATAAATTTATACTAATTTATATTAATGAATGATTTTAATATCATTAAATATGTAATTTTTCTTTCCTTGAATAGAATATTACACACGTGCATATATAGGTATGATTGGGAAGCATATTCAGCATTTTAAAAGATACAGTAGAACCCCGTAAATTCGGACCCCGTTAATCCGGATTGATTTGGTCATTTTTTTTTTCAAGTTTGAGAAGCGATTGGCTAATTTCCATAACATTAATTTGTTTCATCATCATATTCTGAATTTAAAAAAAAAAAAAAACTTTTTCTGAAATCTTTTCGGAAGAATTAAGCAAAGTAAACATTTTTACTGTCTGTAATTATTCAATAAGTTTAATATAAAGGTGATTTCTGTAAGTATGTTTTATTTTATTCCATTTTTTTCTTATTCTCCGAATAATCCGGATTTTCGATAATCCGGATTGGGTCTAGTCCCAGTTAATCCGAATTATCGGGGTTCTACTGTATAATCATCCTTATTTGAGAAACGAACATTGATAGTTAAAATATAGAAATTATTTAATTTCACTGAGATCAGAATATTTAAAGAGAAAATATTTATAAATATTATTTTGCAATATCACATGATTATTTTTCTATTTACCCTTTTAAAAAGCTAAAGAGCAGTTACGTTCTTCAGCTTATTTATAAAACAGAGTAGGGTTGGGCATTTCGACTCCTTTCGAGGAGTCGACTCTGAGTCGACTCGCTTGATTGATGAGTCGACTCTTCAAGTCGACTCTCGACTCACTGGATTTATTGATTGATTGATTGATTAGTTGGTTGGTTGGTTGTAAAGATTCTATGTCTCGTATCACATGTATTGTCAGAAAAGAATTTTTAAGAGTATGCTCGAATTATTTTGATTTTGCTTTTATATAAAAGATCTATTTTTATATTAACTAGGTATAGCCCGTTATCGGAGTGAAAACTCTTAAATTATAATTAATGAGAGATCATTCAGTCGAAGACGGGACCCACCACGTGAAGGCGATCTCTATTAGGCCCCACCCATTTTTTAATGTGGTTGGCTTTCCAGTCTGTCCACTACTTACCAAATAATTAAGGATATAGAACATTATATAGAATAATACATACTGTCTCACCACCGCCCACTGACACCACCAATTTCTCAATCTGTCTCATTTTCTCTTCTTTTTCTATTCTGCTCTCTTTTCTTCGCCAGTCTTTCTTCTCGGTGTTCTGGGGTTTCGTTTGCATATCTTTTTTTATTGTTAATGAAGAGGTCTTCCATTTGTTCTTCCATCTGTTCTTCTTTCTGTTCTTCCATCTGTTCTTCCATTTGTTCTTCCATTTGTTCTTCCATTTGTTCTTCCATTTGTTCTTCCATTTGTTCTTCAATTATATTCGACGATTCACTGTTTGAGAGCCTATCTGTCCTTTTATTTATAGAAGTTCAAAATGAAAAAAGATTTTCTTAGCAGACGATTTTTTGTGATAAATACATTATCTGTTTTATATTTCTTCTGCTTTATTCCTTTTATTTATAGAGTTCAAAATGAAAAAAGATTTTCTTAGCAGACGATTTTTTGTGATAAATACATTATCTGTTTTATATTTCTTCTGCGTTTACCTAAGCTGTGTAAAATATAAAGAAAAAAAATATGACACTCAAATGCAATGCATTCACTGTTTGAGAGCCTATCTGTGCCTCAATTAATTAATTATCCTCTTTATTCCTTTTATTTATAGAGATTAAAGTTTCTTGCATGGGTACTACTGGCAGAAAGACTAGATGTGTGGGATAGCCGAAATTTCAGGCTCGACCTGCCCGGACTGTACAGAAAATAATAACCGGACCCGGTAAAAAACTTAAGTTCAGCCAACTTGCCCGTCCAACAGAATTACGGGCCCGACCCGGAAAAAGTTAAAATCTGGGCCTTATCAACGACCCGGTAGAGTATTGCACAGGCCCGGCCCGAACGAAATTTATTTTGGACCGGTGTAAAAGTCAAAAGTTAGGCCCGGCCGTAGAGAAATCATTGGAAACAGGCCCGATTTGACCCGACATAATTTATACTATTTCGAAAATATTCGATTTTTAACATATAATTAAGATTCTACGATTCTAGGTATTCTAAGATAATAAAGACTACTGTATACATATTTATGAGATGATTTTACAGTATATTTTACAGAAAATAATTAACAGTAACATTAATGATTATTTAGATTTTGAAACTTTCAACGTTTCAATAAGGATTCACTAAAAAATTAATATAGTTTAGGATTAAAAAAAATGAAAGAAAGTTAAAAACATTATTACTTTTGAAACTACATAATAAAAAAATATATTTATATCATTTATTAAAGATTTTCTCAAATCCAATGGAGCTACTTTCTGATACATTTCTGAATTCATTTTTTTATGGAAACGCATAAGATCAGCGTTGAATTCACTTTTCTCCGGGAGGGACTTCTGTAACTCCGGGGGGAGGGGGAGAAATTACACTTTTTTATCACTGAAAACCCAAAATATCAAATTTTCCGGGGGGGGGGGGGACATTTGATAGCTCCGGGGGGAAAAGTCATCTATTTTTTGATAAAAGTAATATATCTTTGAAGAAAATACTATCAAAGTTAGCATTTTGAATCAAATTTTTAGAAACGACAGCGTAAAAGGGAGAAAAATCTGCAAAAATATCTCATATCTCGACAATGTATTTTCCAAAAATGGAAAACGCTATTCGATTCCAAATCCCTTCAATAGTCAGGCTTGTCAGTTGTATACCTTTGCAGTTAAAAATCAACCAGAAAATGTGTCACGGTTTCGTGTTGTTGAGTAGTGAAATTAAGAACTACCTTACGTATATTTCCAAAGATTATGTTAAAAGAAGCTCATTATCGCAATTAATACTTTTACAAAACATAGTATCTTCCTTAGACATCTTGAGAACAACTAAGTTTAATATCACTATTAAACTTACTATTGCACTACTTTTTTTGTCGAACCTGGCCTGTTTATTTTGTTTGTCGGCCCGTTTGAATTTTCGTCTTCATTCCGTTGGCCGGCCCAATCCCGGGCCCATTCAAACCTCTACGCATCATTGAATTTCAACAAAACATGGATTTTTACGTCGATTTGGTTAAAAATTGTTCCGTAAAAAGATGTCTTCCATGGAAGCTTCCGTAAGAGGAAGCTGATTATTTTTGGAATTATTATTTTAGTTTTTTTTTTTTTTTTTTCTTTTCATGTTTATAATCTTCATTTTTTAAAGGAGTCTACTGTGCTTCGATAGTTATTTTTTTTTTAATAAATCTCAATTTGTATATAAATTATTCAGTTAACTTTAACATTGTTGATCTATCTTTCACGTACAACGTAAACGTATGCACTGTTCTGCATACTAGAGGCTTAAAAAATCTGAAAAATGCTAAGTAAAATCTTCTAAAATGGAATTGCATTGAAAAGTAACAAATTTGCTATAGGCAAGTCTCTGATTAGTACTTAAAAAATTAATCCTGCTCCAATCCTTCAAAAAAAAAGTAAGGTTCGTGCTCGGTTCGCGAGAAAGCAATGACAAGACCCAGTTTGAGCCTTCTAAAATAAGTAAAGCCCGGCCCGAGTGCCGTGACAAATAGGCCTGATCTTCGGGTCAGTGCCCGGCCTGTGCAGTCCAATACACCAAACAGAAAAAACATATATATATAGAAATTTTTAAAAATTTAAATTTTTTGAGCTGAAAAATACAGTTTAGTAGAGGAGAACATTTTTTATTTTTTATATCAAGGGGCAGGAAGTTATGTGGTAATTTATTCTTAACAAGGTTGTAATCCTCCAACATATCGGAAATTTTCCTTTCTGTAATTACCGCTTGTGATAAAAATGTCTTTTAAATTTCATTCCGAATTTTTTGTTTTCTTCCTTTTACCCCCCCCCCCCTAATCACAACGCATTAAATTTTTAGATATCTTTTTCATTGACTTAAAAAGGAAAAAGTGGCCATTAAAAGTCCAACGTGTGTCTGTCCGCCAGCTGTTTCTCTCGAAAACTATGGAACGTGCAAAGTTCAAAACCTCCTGCGATGTAAACGCTATTCGTTTATATATTTTTTATTAATAGCCATTTAAAAAAATTTTTCGGAAAATTGGGCAGACGAATTATATTACTTGAAGTTCTCTGTGTGTGTCTCGAGGTGGGTATTGGTGGAAAGAACCGTAACACACCGAATTCATGAATATATTTATTTTAATTTTAGATATTATGTTTTCAGAGTGCTGTCGACAATGTCATGCAAAAATATGTCTCCATCTTAGCCTATTTCCAAATCTATTGTAATTGAAATTATGAGGGAAAAAAATTAGGGGCAGTAATAATTTATTTAAATTTGTCTGGAAAATTATAGCAATTATCTTGGTCACGTATCAATGGAGAAAACTGCATTTTACCGTTACACGCAACTTCACTTTGCGGGCTTCAGCGGAGGAGTTGAGGAGTTCTCGATATAACTATTGACTCGAAATTAGCCAAAAATGATAATGATTTTCGAAAAGAATATTAATCATTAGCATATATATTAATTTTAAAAAAAATGTATGAAGAAGAAAACAGCAGGGTGAACCAAAGTGGCGCTCCAATTTTGTGACATCTTTTCGAAGCGCGCGTGGCAAAAGTGCCAAGTGCCAAGGTGTAAACTTTTTGGGACGCCTAATTGAAGGAGCCCTTTGAACGCGAATAAAATTACGCTTTTTCCTTATTAATTTTTCTGATTTTCAAGTTATTTTTAATTCAGTTTGTGCTTCGCTCTTGAAAGTAAGTTGGACGTTTCTAGATATGAATAGTTTCTAGGCATGAAAAATTTCCCTCATTTTAGCAATTTTCCAGCTGTTTAATAAAGTATTAAATAGAGCAGAATAGTTTAAAAAGTAAAATTTTGAAACTTTTTATTTAAGGAACAAAGAGGAGAGAGTTTTATAAATAGAGAGGGGAATAATTTTTAATTAAAACGTTTTAAATACTTTCTGTTTTTAATGTTTTTTCTGGAGGAAGGAGTACAAATGGAGTATCAGTACTTTTGTGGGGAGTGGAATTTAAATGTCTGAATACTTATTGTCATTAAAATAACAGATAAAGCAAATCAAAATATTAAGAAACAAACTATTATAGTATTGCAAACTTTTTCTAAGTTTCGGGTGGGGTGGGAGTAGAGGAAGTAGAAATATCAACTAAGTAGACAGTTTCCTTAAAGAAAAATAATATGGAATTATGCTTGTTAATAATGTGAAAATATTAATGTTTTAAATGAGTTAATGTTAAAAAATAAATACTACTTCAGCATAATAATCATTTATTATTTTATGCTCATTTTAATTGTACCACATTTCAAAGATGTGTAGATTAAATTCAAACATCCCCCCCCCCCGGTATCTGCTGTCCTAGCAGGGAGTAGGAATTTATTAAAAATCGTCACCTATTGACGTACACGTCACCTATTGACCATTATTAGGCATACGATGGCAAATTTTCCGAGATTAAATGCGTTTTCAGCAAATCCCTGAATTTACCACTGCTTTTGATCTTTGATAAATAAACCATCATGAAATTAATATAGAAAGGTTTTATAATCAAAAAATCTAATGCTTGATAAAATTTTTAAATTGAAAATATATATATATATATATATATATTGATACAAAAATAAATTTCTCTTTTGAAAATCAGGTTATTTCTCCATAAGAAAATATTCCTTTCATATGATGTTCATTATAATACAATGTGAAATATTTCTTTCTTATATTTCAAGAAATATAAATGGAATAAGAATGTTGAAAATCTCTCAGGGTCGCCATTGGTGACTTTTTTTGTCACCATTATTTTATCAAAACAGGGTCTTCACGACAGGTTTCACATGTAAATGTTGTAATAATCAACCAAAAACATTATTATTTGGAAATATTGATATCTAAAATAATAGCAGTCAGAGGCACCCGAGAATTCATTTGAATTCACTAAAGTATGTGTAAAACATGAAATCAAAAAATGTGTTTTTAAAATAATAGTAATAATAATAAGAAGAAATGCAAACGAAAACCGGATAATTTTGCGATCGTCAATTTAATTTCTATTCAAAATTATGACTGATTTTAACTCAAAATACATTTTTTTTTTTTTTTAATAACGAAATAATTTTTTCGAGTGCATAAAATTTTCACTCTAAATCAAAATCAGAAAACATTTATTTATTTATTTATATAAGACACGTAGCTTTGAAAAAGAATGGTTGTCTGATTTCATGTTTTAAACACATTTTCTATATCATAACAAGTCATAATGCAGCAATCAATAACAATCAAAGTTGGATCGTATATCACAGACACCTTTAAAGAAACTGCAAATTTCTTGCAAGGCTAATTGCGAATGTCTAAAATGTTTATGCATATAGGACAGAAAAACTGTGATTGAGGCAGATTTTTTTTTTTCTTTTATAAACGATTTTTACTTGAGGTAAAAAAATAAACAAAAAGCGTTTTAAGAACATTTTCATATGTATCTAAATCGAAATTTGATTAAAATATATATATATATATATATATATATAAAATAAATAAATAAATAAATAACGTTTTTTACGCAGGTATTTAACTATATATATAAATGAGAACTGATATATAGCATACTTTAATAAAAAGCTTAAAACATTTTCATACAGATTTTTTTTTTTCGAATTATTTTCAATGTTTTTTTTTCTTCTTTTTCTTTCTTTTTTTTTTATTTGTGCTATATATATACATAAGCAAAGACAAATATCATTGTAATTATTAAAGCTCGGTTACACACAAAAATTATTACGATATCTTTATTTATATATTTCACACATTAGAAAAAATATATACATAAATACATAATATGAAAAATTATTACAAAATTACATATTCATATCTAAAAAATACACTATAAAAGTAATTTTGACGTCGTTTGAATAAAACTTTATGTGCAAATTAGATATTTAAATATTTTCCATATTAGATAAAATGCATACAAATATATATGCTGCTCATTGTAGCATATACACATTATTAAACATAAATATTGTTCTTTTAATATCAAAGTCATCTCATAAAATCAGGTATTTAATACCTGAAATTAATACATTGAGATTATACTTATGCTTCATCTGTTGATACTAAATTGATTATAAGCCAATGCGCTGAAATGAATAAACTATCCCAAATATTTAAAGCAGGAAATGTTTTACAATAAGATCAAATTTAAAAATTAGCATACAGATATTCACAAGGAAATAGGCAACAAAAAACAAATGAGTAAGAGTTACTGAATATTATATTTTAAATCATCTTATGTTTAGCAATACTGCAATTGTTCTTACAATATATATACATATATATGCAATATAAAAAGAAAATCATGTGACTAATATAAATTATGAAACCCTTTTATACATTTCCAGAATTCTTTAACAAAATTTCGCTGTTTAATAAGAAAAAGATAATAATAAACAATTTAAAAAATACTTAAAAAATTTAAAAAAAAGAATTCAGCAATTACTGTTCATAGTAAAAAGGGTACATCAATTCTTTTATCTAGCCTACATGTAATTTATTAATTTGTATATGTTCTGCATAATAAACATAATACAGAGAAGCATAAATCATAGTAAATTTATAATTATTTTTATTTGAAACTGGCTCATCTCAAACTTAGATAGAACTCAAAATGTTAATGCTGTTTATGTCGTAAAAATTATTCAAATATTGATTTTAAAATTTTAAGCACTTTTTTTTAAAAAATGGATTTTATATTTTAAAAATCTGGTATATAGAAACTTTCAAAAGAGCGCCAAGAAATCAATTAAAGGTCACTCTATCACCGCAGGCGCCGGTTTGGACAACCCTGAGCTATGTAATAAATGAAAAACGAAATAATATAGCGATCCGTAATTTCTAAGTTCCAAAGAAAAAAAAATGGCGGGGGGGGGGGGGAGAACTTTCTAACAATTTTTTGCCTGGTGTAAAAGTTTCCCCCTTTATTTAATTGTAGAAATGTAGCACAAATTTAATTAAATAATATTGGAAAAAATGATGACGATAAAGAATTTATTACAGGGCTGTAACACAAATAACAACATGTAAAAAGAACTTTGAATTAAAAACACGCATTTAAGATGCTTTAAAAACTGTTTAACTCTTTCCGACACGGACAAATTATTTTCATAAAATGAGAAATTATTGTCTGACAACAGAATGTCCAAATGACTTTTTTATAAATTAAAAAAGAAATCCTTAATTTAAGCTTTCATTGTAAAAGCAAAATTTTATAAACATATTCTTGCTGCCGTTTGCAAGTTTGGAATTAAAATTAGATGTGACCGGGCTGGGACCTCTGTGCAAAGAGTTAATAAGATTAAAAGTAAATAACAGGGCAGATTTTATCTTCCCATGAAAATATATAAAACATCAATGAAGAACTTTAATACTTTTTATGAAGATCTGAATTTATTTTCTGAATTTATTTTATAAAAATGGATTATAGATTAGGTGTTTCGGGCCCGCACATAAAAAGTCGGCAGGCCACATGCGGTCCGCGGTCCGCAGGTTGAATGTGGTTACCTAGATCATTTTTACATATGACGTTGTATGCAAAAATTTAATTAGGTGGATTCCATAGTTAAGATGAAAGAAAAGTTTTGCGTTAAGCATAGATTATAAGCAGATTCCAACACAATTAGAATAACAGCATCAAAACTTTCCGTTTAATTAGTTTAAATACGATACATAATTGAACCAACTAAACATGCATAAGACACTTTAAATCCCAATTTCAGCGATTTCCAGTTACAATCGGAAAATTATTCGCATTCTTTGAGTAGCTGTGCATATGATATACAGTTTTGTAAATGCATGCAAAAACTTAATTGAATTAGGAAATACATAACTCAGTCGAAAATTCCCCTTCAGCAATTTCCTTTAATAAGGGGAATTATACGTGAGTTCCTTTAAAGAGCTCTATATAAGAGATATAAAATATACACACAATGAGTAACATGCAAAAAAAGAGTTAAATTTGAAAACGCACACCGAAACTAAAAACGATTTGCAAGTATTGCACAAATAATTTTAACACATTTAAAATAATGCAACATTATTAAAATACGCAGTAAACAGTTTTTCTCTCACCGAACATATATAAACGAATTCTTTTGTGGGATCCTGTAAATAAATGATAAATGCTTTGCACTCGATATTCTGTAGAAAACGTTTTTCTATGCACCTGAGAGAATTGTATTCACAATTTCACAATATTTGTAATAGTGTAACACCATTAAAATAATCCGTAAACGATTTCTCCAATAGAAAAATAGCATAGCTTCTGCAAATGAACTGCAAGCGTTGTACATAATCATTCATAGAAACGACTTTCTAGTGCACCTCAGTAATATATAAATTTCATTACGTCTGAAATAGTGTAACACCATTGATATATAGCATTAATGATTTTCCTGCTCAATTCATATTGTATATACTTTTGAACTCCCCTGTAAATAAATTGTTAATGCCCCTAACTTCATTTTTAATTCTGAACATGCATTAGTAAATCTCTTTAACTTATATTAATTACATGGTTATCCGAATCCGAGTATATTCAAGGTAGTTGGAGCAAGGATAGACAGGTACAGGTAGAAGGACGAACAAACGGTATTCTTAAATGCTTTTCGACTGTATTGCAAAGTGTTAACAAAAGATAATATCTGTATAAAATAATTATCACAGATTCCAAAAGGGAGAAAATAAATAAATAAACATGCGAATTGCGTTTCTGTTCGAAATTATATAGCCCGAATTTTTTCTTGATCAAAATTCCTTATCAGTTATAATAATAAGTAACAAATAATATACATGCACTTATTACATCAAAGAACAATATAAAATCTATTTTTTCAATACAATGCTTTGTTACTTATGCTTCTGTGAATTTTACATTATTACGGGAAATACCAAGTGTTAAAAACACAATGCTCCAAAATCAGACGCCAACAATTCTAATTACTCATTCTTAAATCTAATCCTTAGATGTAAACTGGCTACTTTCTGAAACATTCTAAATTTGTATTTGTTTACAAACACAGCAACTTAGCAGTTTCTATTATCCAAATAAAATGAATTGAACAGTTTTTCATTATTTTTTATGTAAAAACAGAATAATAATAAAAAAATCCTATGAAGTTGATGATTTGAACTAAATTTCAGGATATGCCAACGCCGGAAAGGAAAAGTATTACCATGACAAAACAACAACATCTTTTAACTCAAAAACTCAAAACGTAATTAACTTATCTCCCCATTCAAAAAAAACTGTTATATTCCTAATTATTTCAGTAATGATTCTAGCAAGGACCATTTACGTTAAAAAAAATTAGTACTTTAGCCAGAAAATCTTGCTTTGTAGGGTGGATAAAACTATTTATTCAGAGAAGACTTCATAAATGCACATTGTTACTACATATCTCAAAAGCTAAAGCAGCATTGCATTGGTTATATATTTAAAAATCCATGAAAATAATTACTTCAAATCCTTAAAATATTTCTCTTGAAATTCTGATTTCTTTTTAAAGTGATTACGTCCAAATGCATAAAACAGCATAATGTAATAAACAATATATAAGATATTATGTTAATCAGAATGCATTTACATTATAAGAAGAATGAAAATTTTCGAAATTTAAATATAATATATTTATGTTTACATAAAAAGAAAACTTTTAAAATAAAATATCTACAAGATCAATTTACACAAAATATTGTATAGCTAGGCAAATTTTGCAGATCACCAAAAATATCTAGGAATTATAAGTGAAGAATGCACAAAACAAATAAAAAAATATCTAAGAAACACTACATAATAATTTTAAAAAATCATTTGATTATTTACATATTAAACGTTAAAATCCCGAAACAATAGGAGAAGACAAAAGTGCTGTTGAATATTTTATTATTATTATTAATCTATATTATACACACAGCAGAATAAAGGCAAAAAGATAGCAGTTACCGAATATATATATATATATAGTATATATATTGATTTTTCATCTGAAATTTTCATATTTCATTTCACAGTACTCTGTGAAATTTTGTTCCTTTCGTTTATAAATGGTGATTTTAAAATATTTGGCCAATTTCACCTGTTTCAATGGTTCAATTTTACAAAAACTTTTAATATGTATACATAAGTGTACTCTACAAGGCGAATATCTATATAAAATAATTGTCGTACATTTCGAAAACCAACTGTAATAAATACTTGGATTAACTAAATTTCTGTTGAAAATTATACAGTTCGAAACTTTTTTCTTTTCAACACGACTGGTCAAAAATAAAATAGTCATATATGTAAGATTAGTGATGATAATATCAACGACATGTTCAAAAACATGTTATTTCGATGTATTGACAGTTATCCTGCAGCGCACACCATTAGATCAAAGAAATTGGAAGTGCTAATACGGGATGACCCCAAACCAGGCACTATTATTTATCATTACTGACTTACAGTTGATCAGTAGAAAAAAAATATTATATTCGTTGTCGTCAAAGGCTGCTGCGACATCACTTTATCAGCTATATGACGCACGTCGATAATTAAGAGGCTACTTCAGTCAAATGAAAAGACTCATCCGCTAATATTAATCCTCTTGAAGAAATCTATATAGATCTCTCGGTTGTATTCCAATACTTTTAAATATTTTTTTTTATTTATTTACTTTTTGTTTCATTGGATAACAGAGATTGATCTGTACAAAGACTGGTTTTTACTGTCTGATTTTCTTTACATATTTTCTAATGAGGACACTTTCATTTTCGGAACCGATTTAGAAAGTGAAAGCATCCCCATAAAAAAACCTGCAATCAAAATCAATAAAAAAATTTGATTACTCAGCTTTTAATGAAAAAAACATTTAAAAATATTAAAATGTAACCGAGATATCGTTATAAATTTCTTCCATAGGATTAGCATTAGCGAATGAGTCTTTTCACTTGACTGAAGTAGCCTCTTAAGCTGATTATATTATCTTAAATACTTAAAATTTATCTTTTTTACATTCAATAAAAATTAGAATGTATAAATGATATATAAGTATCATAAACAAATTATGCATACGTAAATGGAAAGTAATATTATCTACTGAGCCGTTTGCGTACACTTGAAGAAAGAAAATATTTAAAATAAAAATATATGTATGTTTTTATAAAAAGAAAACTTCTGTAATGGAAAAATCTATTGACTATTATAACTCAATTTAAACAATATATTTTAGAACTAGACAAGATTTTGCGACTAAAGCTAAAATATAAACAGATAAATGTTACACTAACAATATAAAAAATATATGTATTTTAATTGAAATCCAAATAACACTTAGCACCTATGAGCAAATGAGTAGTTTAAAAATATGGAATAAAATTACTATACACAGACATTTTTAATTATATATGTACAGATACATGTAATAATAATAATAATAATAATAATAATAATAATAATAATAATAATAATAATAATAATAATAATAATAATAATGTTATTTTAAATTTTGGTTTAAGAAAATAATTTTTGTTACCTTATCTGATGTAAGGCGAGTTCTTCTCTCTGTTATTATCTGCCCCTGTTTAGAAAATATTCTTTCACAGGGAACAGAAGTAGCCTTGGTGCAAAACCTCCTCTTAACAATTTCATACAAGTTAGGAAATAAAATTCTATTTTCTCTCCACCAAGATAGGAGGTTTTCTTCTCGCCTGAGAACTGGCATTTGCAGATATTTATCCAATTCTTGGATACTCTTTGCAGTAGGATTGTAGGTATTTAAATCAATATATTTCTCAACTTCGTCATCAAAGTCTTGCCATATTGAGCTAGATTGATAATTAGCTGGTTTTTGGTGCGAAGGTTCAGGTTCATTGTCGTTATGAGATTGTTGCTTGCCTGTTATTATTTGAGAACATTTATTTAATATAGCTGATTTTGTGGTTTTTAACCGGTTTTCGTCCTTAAAAAATCCATGTTGCTTGAATCTGGGATCCAAGAGGGTTGCTTCCCACACTTGATTAATGTCACGGTATTTTCTGTAAACTTTCGTTTGAAAATTTTCATTTAAACTAGTTACCATGATTTTTATTTTTTCGTTTTCAAAAGTTTGCTTTGTAAGATTTTGGCAGTGATTGTACAGTCCTCGGCTTAACAGGGGAATTTTTGAGATCGTCACATTTGTCTCACTGCTAATCTCTACAGTGACCTCTTCAAAACATTTTAAAATTTCGCAAGCTTTTTCAATCACGTACCAGTCTTCTGTTTCTAATGATTTTTCTGATGGAAGAGCCAACAAAGTGAGAGTGCACTGTAAAGGTTCTTTTGTCTTTAACAATCTGTCAAACATATCATACGTAGAATTCCACCTAGTAGGGCAATCTTGTTTTAACGATAAAATTGCGTAATCCATTTGTTTTCGAGTGTTGTGCAGCTTTGACATTGCTTGGGGACTTCTTTTGAAATGTTCCACTATGCCTTTTACTTTTTCTCTGACATCAGAAATTGCTGTTATACTCGACTGCACAACCAGGTTTAAACTGTGAGCAAAACAGGGAACATACAGCAGGTTGCAAAGTGTCACATATTTAGCCCTATTAAATGCATTGTCTGTTACACATGCAACTATTTTGCCAGTCAATTCCCATTCTTTAATTATTTCTTTCAAAGATTTTGTAATATTTTCAGCTGTATGCTTGTCTGAAAATTTGAATGAGAAAAGTAAAAAGGATTTAAGTTCGACAGCTTCATTAATAAAATGGCCTGTTATAGCAGTATAATTTTCATTTTTCAATGAAGTCCAAGAGTCCGTTGTAATACACACATAAGATGACTGATTCACTTCCTCTTTCACTTTTTGGACAGTGTGGTCAGATATTTTATTTAATAAGCTTCCAAATAACAGTTTTCTGCTAGGAGCCGTGTAGTTTGGATTCAACAACGCCAAAAGTTTCTGGAATTCTTTGCTTTTAACTAAATTGAAGGGGTGATAATCTTTTACTATAAATCTTAATATCTGTTCGTCATTTTTTTCTTTTAACAGTTGTGACACAGGCCTGTCAGCAAAAGTGGTTATTTTTTATTGCACTTTTCTTCTTTTTGATGAAATCTCCGAGATATTTCGAAATATTTCTTCGATTTGATTCTCCGTTGAATTTGAAATCACATCTATTGCACTAACTTCTGTCTGACTTTCAATGTCATTTTCGACGTTCACTGTACAGTTTTTTTGACGGTCTTCCTTCCAGTTAACTGTAATGTGCTTACTTTTTAAATGTCTTGTCAAATTTGATGTCGATGATGCTCTTGTATTATAAGTTATTGACGCTGAACAAATTCTTACATTTCACTTTATCTTTTTCTACTTCAGTGAAATAGTCCCATACTTTACTACGGTTTGACATTTAAAAAAATTCCAAACATAACAGAAAGATCAAAATCCGATGATAAATAAAAAATTTACAGTTAAAAGAATTCTATAATTATATACATATTATTAAAATCATAAGAAAACTATTCGAAGGTAAATGATCCTTCCAAGACACTATACTAAAACGCGCGCACAAATCTTAAGTAAAGGGATAACAGTATAGGAAAGATTATCGACCTCCGATAAAATAGAAAACTAAAACATTGAAATTGAAAATCACAAATATCACATTTTTTCTTTGGCTGTCGGTTTTATACCCCAGGAAAGGGGAGAAAAAGGGGTTGTGATGTGTCATTTCAATTAAGTACAAATTGCTTGATGTCCAAAAAGGACACATACATTGATGAATGACTGGGAGAAAAAACCCCATCAGACATGGAAAAGAAAGTGCGATACTACTCTGTTTCACTTCCTTTCCCAAAACATGTGTTGTTCAGGTGTTCTCATAGTTATATATCACTTAAAACCTAGTAACCCAATTAACCTTTTTATGGGAAACGATTACGATTATCTATCAGTTTTAAGATGCAAAAGGATGAAACATATTTACATAACTCATTAAAAAATAATAATAGTAAATAATTTATAAAAAGAAGCAGAAATTTCAGACTTAAGAAAAGTAAATGCTAAACATAAAAATGGTCTTTATTGTTTCAGATATGAGAGAAAAATAAAAACACGAAAAAATTAAATTACATTATTGACATTGGATTTGCGCATTTAAACGTTACAGGTTTTTTTTCTTTACTTAAACTTTTTTTTTAGAAATGAAGTAATGAAGTTTGGCAGACATTATCTGAATAGAAAACGGTGTACAATTTACTAGATTTTTCTTAAATGAAAATAAGAAATGACCAATTTTCTTAAGACTGATTTTTTAATCGTAAAAGCCCAATAATTGCTGGCATGTTAATGCAATTTGGAATCGAATATTTTACTTTTCGTTATAAATGAATTATAGTTACAATTTGAGCTATAAGCAATTGTGGTCTCCAGACGACATTTATCTTCCTGGTCGCCTAGAAATATTCAGATCAAAGTTTGCAGCATTTTCCGAAAAAATTCTGCCATTATCGAAAAATAGGAAGCCTATTTTAGAATATAAGCTTATACTACCATAACATTAACGAAATATTAATTGAATTCATTATTATAATCAATTCAATACTCGCTACCTTAGCTATAGCCGAATTCATATTCAGTCGCGTTCACATTCTACTTTAAATTTTCTTTTCTTTCTTTCTATTCTTTTTTTTTCTTTCTTTCTTTTTTTTTGGTCACATTCAGAGGGTTTATGAGACATTTTAAAATAATTTTTATTTATTGAGTTAGATTTCTTCTTTTTTTGTGATAGTTAAAGGCATCACTTGTAAACAAAACCACATGATAAAACTTCTGATATATATTTTTTAATTTTTAAATTTAAAATTTATTAAAAAAAGTGGGGTAATTAAAAATCGTTATAACTCAAAATATTATTTGTAGAATTTCAATTTTTTTAACAGTTAAGTAAATAAAAATATCCAATTTTTAATTTTGGTTCGGCAATTTTTAAAATATTAATTTTTTTTAAATTAAATATATTTAAAGTAAAAATCTGAAAAAAATAATGTAATTTTTATTAAAAAAAAATCATTTTTCAAAAATAAATATATTTTTTTCGAATTTCCTGAATCTAAATTAAAATAAAACAATCAAAAAAGATATTTCCAAGTTTGAAGCATTTAACTTTAGCGGTTCTTGAGTCATAACGATTTAAATCCGAGAAATTGTCAAAAAACCCTTCATGAAGACAAAAACGCATTTTCACAAGATACCATTTAGACAATCATTGCTTGAATAGGAGGTTTAGAAAAGAAACCAAAACGAAAAAACTTATATTTCTTCTTCTAATTAAGATAGAAACACGATTTTAACTTCATTTTAACCCTTTAAGGCCTTGTGAAATTGTTAACAAAACTAGTCATAATGGTTAAAAGAAAATCAAGTACTACGACCACTATCTGTTGATAAAAAAATGATACTTTATTCTTTCTACAAAGCAGAATGATCGTTCGATTCGGGTTTTTATAACATACAACTCAGAAGCAACAATTTAAAAGAATGTCTAACCCGCATTATCCTCCTCAGTCCTGAGACAAATTTTACGAGTCATTACAAAAGCTAGTTTAAAATTATAACTAAACTTATCCAAAGATGCATCAGTCTATATATCGATGCTTCTAACATGCACACATATATTAAAAAAGTGTAGATGTAATTTTAACAATTTTAGAAGCATTTAAATTAATTTAAAGGGTGTTTTTTAGTGTCGCCTCCAGGAGACATCAGGACTGAGGAGGTTATCGTGCGGGTTGGGTCTTAAAGGATTATGCATTAAAAACAGAAACATTTTTAATACAATTTTTTTAAAAGATATTTGTGTCCCATATCCCCTTAATCAAGGGGGTCTAATTTAGTCGTTTTATGCATGTCTTTCTTTAAGCTATTTCTTGCAGCTGAATTTTGAACTTTTTTTTTAAATTTTAAACTTAAACAACAAGCAAAATTATAATTTTATGCGGCTTTTCACGCTTTCCAATATATTTGAAAAGTGTTTATGAATACGGTTTGTTCATTTATCCGTGTTTTAGGCGGCTGCAACTCTCTAGACGACAGATAAAGATCTGCACTGGCCTATTTTTATTCAGGACACTTGGGCCGATCCGTCTCGATCGGGTCGGGTCACAAAGTCGTTCCTTACTAGGTTAGAGCATCACTTTTTTCCTGAAAGATAGGGCCTGGCCTAACTTATTTTTTCGTACCGAACCGGAACTGATTTCCTTCTTCCTAGTTTTCACGGGATAGAATTTTCAGTTCCTGTTTTGAGCCAGCTTGTATAAAAATCATTCTCTCGGCGTGATTAGGTCCGTTCAAATGTTATTAACATTTGCCTGGCTCAAAAAGTTTTTAAAAAATGCATTTATTTTTAAATTAACATTGTACTAAAATTAAACATCGAAATCGTTTCTGTAATTGTTATAATTTTTCACTACTATTTTTAAAGAATAGTAGATTTCTTGGCTTATTAAAATATAAGGACATTTAGTAAAATTTAGTAAATTTGTGTTTTGTTTTTGATGTTTTTTCTTAATTTAATTTTGGTTTTATATGTGTTGAGTTGATAGCTCTAAATTCGTATTATTTTGCTTTTTCATGACAAATACGAAGATGAAACCACACACTTCATTTGTAGTTCCAAAGTATTTGGGGCCTGACGATTATGCTTTCCTACTGCAAATTCCATTTATATTCATTTTATTTATTTTCCCCCATGTTTCAATGAGATAATTTTCTGTTAAATGCAATGGTTCATATATTATAATAGAATTGATGGTTATATATATATATACCGGGTGTCCCAAAAATGATTGATGGATTTTAAAATTCAATAACTTGCAAACGGTCACAGCTATTTAAAATATTTTTGCAGGAGGGTTATGTATAATGTCAGGAGTTTTTTACCGTAATTTTTTTATTTTAGTTCGAATTTTAAACAATAGGTGGCGCTGACGGCGATTGAAGGCCAGGTGATCAGTGCTGAGTGAAGCGTCGAACTATAGTATCTTGCACAAATTACATGCTAATTTGTACAATTTGAAAGAATTAACTCATAGTCAGATGGGCATGAACTATATCGAAGTCATAAACATTTTTTAAGTATAGTAGAAGGTTTTGGAGATTCAGTTGACTCAGGTAAGCAAATATTTCAATGTTCAATATTTAGTGGCATTTAAAATCCCCCTCCATACTGTTATTCCTTTACGAAATAACAATCACAAGGCGATCTTGAAATTAAGGAACTTGAAAGATTACTAAAGTTATCAGTAATGACAAAAAAAATTAACTTAGGATACTTTCTTTTAATATAATCCTGATGAGAAAAAGCATAATTTTAAAACACTTTTACCAACTAAATATCATCAGAATTATTACCTTTTTAAGTAACAACCAGTGTATCAAACACACTTACACACACGTTATTTTTTTTCAATGTTATGGATAAGTCAGGGGGCGATACTCTTTTCAAAACTACTATTTTCAGATTAAATATTTATAAGAAAATCAATTTTACCATCAAAGAAATTTATCGTGAGAAATCAGTTTCAACAAAAGTTTTTTAAACTAAATACTATTAAATATTCTAAAAATTTACAGGTTGATAAATGTAAAAAAATACAGATTTGTCATATTTTCAAATAACATAAAGCATGATAAAAATAAAAATGAGTTTACCAGGGCTGATGGTAAAGCTCAATGGTTTAAGTAGGTAAATTTTCGTTGGACACTCTTTTTTTGGCATACTGTAATAAATGGAAAGAAATATTTTTTTCTGGAATATATCATGGTTAATTAACTTCAATTTACAAATTTTAGAATCAAAATTTAACATTTACATAGCTATTAGGGAATTTATCTTTTATATACTACAAAAAAGTTTTCTCACCACTATGAATTCACAGATGCTTCCTTGAACCGATTTTTTGAAAGAACATTTTCACACATTTCTCTCTAAAATGAATTAAAAAACGTTTGCTTAAAGCATACATCTGAAAGAATTTTTTTTGTATATCTCACACTCAAAAGGTTTTCCACCATTATGAAATGACAGATGCTTTAATTATTCATATTTTTGAGGAATTTACTGTTTCATATCTCACATACATGAGATTTCTCAACATTGTGAATTAAGAGATGCCTGGTTAAATCAGTCTTTTTAGAAAATTTTTTGCTGCATACCTCACACACAAAAGGTTTTTCACCAGTATGAATTAACAGACGAGATCTTAAAGAACTGTTTTGGGAGAATTTCTTGTTGCATATCGCACAAACAAATGGTTTTTTACCAGTATGAATTAACAGATGTCTGCTTAAATTACCTTTTTGAGAGAATTTCTTTTTGCATATATCACACACAAACGGTTTCTCACCAGTATGCGTTAACAGATGGCTGTTTAAATGGACCTTTCGCGAAAATTTCTTGTTGCATACCTCACATACAAAAGTTTTCTCACCAGTGTGAATTAACAGATGTTCTCTTAACCGTTTGACTGCTACGCGGCGCAAAAGCGCTGCGATAGTTTATCTCGAAAACCGCGGCGCAGCGCTTTTGCGCTGCGAGTTCTTTATAATACAAAAAGAATTATTAAAATTGATTGATATTTGTCTAAATAACAGTGTTTTATATGACAACATTATTTTTTCCTTTAAAGAAATCAAAATATGTACCGCAATTTTCGTGCATTCTTGCAAAAATTGCTTAGCACTAAAACGGTTAAAGAATTATTATGAGTGAATTTCTTATTGCATATCTCACATACATAAGGTTTCTCACCAGTATGAATTAAAAAATGTCTTCTTAAATCAGACTTTCTAGCGAATTTTTTGTTGCATATCTCACATTCTAAAGTTTTCTCACCAGTATGAATTAACAGATGGCTGCTTAAATTGCCTTTTTGAGAGAATTTCTTGTTGCATGTCTCACATTCTAAAGTTTTCTCACCAGTATGAATTAAGAGATGACTGCTTAAATTGCCCTTTTGAGAGAATTTCTTGTTGCATACCTCACACACAAAAAGTTTCTCATCAGTATGAATTAAAAGATGCTTCTTTAAATCATCTTTTCGAGTGAACTTATTTTTGCATATCTCACATGCAAAACTTTTCTCACCAGTATGAATTAACAGTTGTCTGATTAAATTACCTTTTTGAGAGAATTTCTTTTTGCATATATCACACACAAACGATTTCTCATCAGTATGTGTTAACAGATGGCTGATTAAATGGCCCTTTCGCGAGAATTTCTTGTTGCATACCTCACATACAAAAGATTTCTCACCAGTATGAATCAATAGATGCTTGATTAAACTATTCTTTTGAGAGAATTTCTTATTACATATCTCACACACAGTTTCTTACCAGTGTGAGTTAACAGATGGCTGTTTAATTGGCTCTTATGAAAAAATTCTTTGTAGCATACCTCACACAAAAAAGACTGTTTTGGGAGAATTTCTTGCATAACTCACAAATAAAAGATTTCTCTGGCTGTGGGTTAAAAGATGCTTTTTTAAAAGTTCTGATTAAAAATATTTTGCTGCATTTGTTTCACACATTGATGAAATTTTGAGTGAAGTGATGTGTTAAATCAATGGTTTTACGCATCTGCCATAACATAAAATTAAATAATATAAGTTTTTAAGTTTCATCAAAAAAACAAACAAAAATAATTGATCACAAAAATTTAAAATTAACATAGAAAATAAATTGCAATAAAATTTATATCTTAGTATTAAAAACCACAGTAGATTTTTCTGGCAGTTGGTTAGGAGGTGCTTTTTTAAAAAGTTCTGATAGAAAATATTTTGCTGCAGTTGTTTCACACATTGAAGATATTTTGAGTGATGTGATGTGTTAAATTAATAGTTTTACGCATCTGCAATAACATAAAACTAAGTAATATAAGTTGTTAAGTTTCATAAAAAAAAACAAAAATAATTAATCACAAAAATTTAAAATTAACATAGAAAATAAATTGCAATAAAATTTCTATCTTGGTATTAAAAACTACAGTAGATTTCAAATTATCTGAATTAGCGGAACTAGAGTTGTGCGAGATGTCTTTCCTAACTGTATAAATATTAAATTATAAATAAAATAAATAGCAACAATTTAAAAATTTAGAAGCTTGTTATAAATAAATATAAAGGAATAGACAGAAAATGAATTATTTTTGTGGTGATAGAATTTTAATACGCAAATGTGTTTAGTGAGGAATTCTTCGGATTTCAGATTTTTTTCTTTCTATCTAATGTTAATGCTTATTGTTAAAACATTTTGTATCATTTAATATAATTTACACTGCAATTATAAAATGTAATCACTTAAGCAGATAAGTAGATGCTGTATGGGATGGATTCTCCCATCCCAAACAAATATTTCGGTTTCTGAATCAGGCATGGAAACACATTCAAAACTACTAAGACGGAATCATAATGAACCCACGAAAAATTCCATTTTAGTCAGTTGTTTGTCTTAAATGGTGTAATTAAAAGTTATGTTTTTTGCAAGGGCTATGAACTTTTCTGTTTTAGGCAAATTTTCAAAATAAACATGTTCCGTTTTAACTGCATCCTGTAAAACTAATATGATGTATTTACTCTGTAGCACACTTGTGAAAAGTATAAATATATTACAATGAAATCTATGAAGGTGATCTATCTTAAAGGTAAAGAAAATCAGGATTACACGAAAACAATACCGTATATTTACAAATCTAAAAACTTGATGTTTATCTAAAATGGAACATTTTGCAAATGTGTTTCTTTTTGGTAGGTTTTTGGTGATCATGGAATCATACCATAAATGAAAACATTTGACAGAAATAAGTATCGACCGAAGAATAAGTATGCCAGTATGCCTGCTAAGATATATATTGGCTTTGATAGAACCAACTGTTACAGACAATTAAGGGAAAATACCAGTTTATACAAATGCAATAACGGCATACTGATTGAGTCTCCAGACCCTTATCTTTGTTTATTTTATAATTTTATATTAAACAATATTATAAAGTAATGTGCTACCTGGAATTAATAAAATTAGTGTACTCTTGAACTGGTTATTAGTGAACTTTTATTGCCATTTTAAAAATACCTTAAGAAGTCAGAATATGATTGTTCTTCTGTACTAAAACATGATGATGCCTTTTCATTTCTAAAAGAGTTTTCGTCAATCAGTAAGCAAATAAGAAACTGGTTCTTTAAAGTTTGTTGATTTTTTCAAAAGAGCAGAAATCGTCACTACAGAAAAGTTTGATATATTTTTTTAATCATCCAGATTCGTTGTCAAGTTGGCTATTCAGTGTAGTGAGATAATTCATCTGATGATAAATCTGGAAAATATTTCCAGAGATCACTGTTTTTTTTCTTACTTGCATTCTTTCATTTTGAATCTCGACGATATTTAGGGAAAGAACAGGAGGACAGTTAGAAGTTTTTATGCTCTTCTGGGTTATTACAAAATAGTGCCAATTTCTGCCATTGAAATTTTCATCTGGAGATATTTTTAAAGAAATTACCGGAAAATACCGTTAATTCGCCCCCCCCCAAACGTAACGAAAAATCGTACAATAGTTAGAGTGGGGGGCGCTTACACGGGATTTTTCCACGACCGTTCAACCAAATTTTCAGGAATGAATCATGATAAAAATGAATGAATCGTTGAATGAATCAGGAATTTTGATACTTGAAAAAATTTGGGTTTTTATTTTAAAAAAACGTAAATTTTGTCGAAAAAATGCAGAAAAAAGGAGAAATTTGCAAAAAAACCCAAAACAAGCATGAAAATCAATTAAAAAATCTCGGAAAAACGAACATTTCATCAAAGATTCATGATTCATTCATTTCATAATGACTCATCCATTCTCAATCGCCTTTGAGAATGGGGAGGGAGGGCGCTTTCTCGGGATTTTTTGAAAATTTCAAATTTTTTATAAAGTGGGGAGGGGGCGTTTGATCGGGAAGGGCAGATTAACGGGATTTTACGGTAATGGATTTTGAAGGGCAGATTTTTATGTATTTATTTAATAATGTAATTTTGTTTTTGTTCATTAATACATTTCATATATACTGGTTTCCTATAGATCAAGAATGAATAATAAGTTTTTGAATTATAAACATTCAAAATTTAGTGCTTATAATTGTGAAATAACACTTTCATATTTTAATTAATATCTTCTGAAATTATTCTCTTAATGTGCTAATTATTTATGCAGCGCTAATACTAAAATACCAAAACATAAATATGTTGAATTTCCGTTTTTTATTACTTTATGATATGAATTACGAAATTATTATTTGAAAAAAATATGACTTGCAGCCTACAGTTTTTTAATTTATTTAGATTTATTGAGACCTGCTTTTGGGAAATCCAAAATAAAAAGATTTTCTTCCAAATAATTTTCAAATTATGTTTAAAAAATGCAAAATGATGGTTCAATCCTTTATCTATCGACGATACTTATACCACTAAAATTACTTATTATAAAATATTTTTAATATGTCAATTAGTTATAATGCTGTTTAGAATGAGTTACAGGTACATTATTTTATCTTGTTCCAAAAGCATTTGACATGGATATTGCTTTGAGGCCTATAGCTGCTATGGCCCCAAAAGCATTATTGGTTACACAAAACAAAAATATTTTTAAAAGGATGTTTTCTTTTGCCATTATATATTTTCAGCTTTCTTGGCACTGAGGGAGCAAAATGGGGAATTTTCAATTCAGAAATATTTCTATAATTTTATATTGTAAGACCATGATATTCGTACTAAGAAAACAATTTAAAATAAATGATTTATGTGGGTTTATAAATATTGCACAAAATCTCTATAAATTGAAATTTAATTAACCCTTCAAAAATTTATTAAATGACTATGTAATTTTTTTCAAAATTTAATTTAAACAATTCACGTAAAATGCTTTAGAATGTAAAATTTTCATGAATTCATAATTTGGTAGATAAAGGGTTAAGGTGTCATCCAAGATAGAAATGACAAGATATATTGAAACTTCTTATTTATGCTATCCTACAATATGGCAGTCTTCAATGACTGCTTGAGTGGTGCCTAGATATCACAATTAAGAAGGGGGGCTCTGTCGGTCAACAATCAAATACTAAGCTTCAATTTGGATGCAGCCTCTAAAGTGCACTTGTTTTAAAATAAATAATTTCTCAGAAACCTATTGTATGAATTACATGAAAATTTGTTTTTAGGCTAACTGAGGGGTGCTGAGTTCATTTATGCTATTAGAATTTGGTATTTCCAGAGGAAAAAAAAATAAAGTTAGGGTACGTTTTAGGATGTATATCACACCTAAGCAGATTTTATATACACTGTTTAAAAGTAGACTATATTTCAAATCGTTCGGTATCAATAGTTTTCTTCTACGATAGTTTACGTAGAGGGTGTTTAACTTTTTTCCACAACTATTCAAATCCATAAAAAATATTTTTTTTTACTATTAATTAAATTAAAGAAACTAGAAGTTCAACAAGAGTCCAACTTTTTGAATAGAATTTAAACTTCCATTCATGAACCTTGCTTTATTTCTTTAAAATCGAATTTTAAATTGTCTGTTTTCATAATCATTGTGCATTTTGGATGTTCTGCTTTTTTTTCTTGTTTAATTTCTTCTGTGTTTTTTACATTTTTTATTATCACTTATAACACTTTAAAAAAAATCATTCTTGTCTTTCTAAGCAAAATTTAGAAAATAAAATATAAAATGAGTTGTTTTTCAGAGTTAAAATTACACTTCCTAAAATTATAAATAAATTTTTTCAGCACAGATGTCATATACGCACCACATTTGAATGTGTTTTTTAAATTGGCAATTTTACACCAAACATGGTAACCCTGTGCTTTTGTTTTTATAGCAAACCTAGTTGTTAATGCTTCACTTAATAATACTCACTTAATTCGTTTTACGTTTTATTTAAAGTCATGCAGCATTAATAGCTGAATTAGTTCTATGTTTGATGTAATTCAGATCTTGCATGTGAAAATAATTACATTATTGTTTCATGAGTTCTTGTAATATTAATTTTTTTTCCAGTGATTTCTATGTTTGAATTTTACGATGACAGGATATAATGTTTTTAACTTTTATGTTTCATTTTTAACTAAATAATTGGATTTTAGAAGTATGGCGCTTCTACTAGCAATAACATTTTAGTAAAAAATGTTGTTATAATAGTATGTCAGCATTACATTTTAAATAATATTAGATGCCGTTTTTCTATAGATGGAATTATGAATTCTGCATTTGTTAATAGATTTTTATTTCAAGATTGAGAGTTGTTCAACTTGGGTTTGCTTAAATGAGCATAAAAGTGTCATAAATGTTCTTCTGATAAGAATAGAAGAAAGAATAAATAATAAAACTATGTGCATTCAGTATGGCTACTAGTATTAATATTTACAATTTACTGTGAAAATTATAGTTACTGTTTTGTTATTTATTAAGTTTATTATTTATAACAGTTTATTTTGTGTTTCCTTTTCTATTAAATTCATGTTTATTAACTATTATTTTTTATATTAATTCTTTAAATTATTTTTTAAACCATCATTTATTTATTTTTATTTCCTCTTTTAAAATACTAGAATCTCTTTCTTTTTTTTCACGCTATTTTATTTTTATACTGCAATAAAAAAATCACATGTTGTTATTGTGTGTAAATTGCTATTTATATTTAAAAAAAATTCCTAAATTAAAAAACACGTGCAATTGTGGTGCTTATATGATACCTGTGCTTTTTACATCATTTAATTATGAAATATAAAGCATTAGACTCATACGAAAATTAATACAGAAATGAAAAATTTGCTTATCATATGCCTAGCCATACCTCAGAAAACAAATCAGGGCCGTAACTATAAACTTGGGGGCCCCGGGGCAAAACCTCCGGGGGGCCCCCCAGGAAGGGAAAATTGAAACTTTGCCCCGGGCATAGTTTCTTTTCTCGCACACCGTTGTTTAAATGTGCATAGTATGATAAGCCCAAAACTGACTAAAAAATGTAGAATTGGACAACCCTACTTCAGCAGGCACTTGGCGGCGACGCCATTTTTGCCGATCTCACTGAAGTTCGCATAGGGAAGAAAATGCGCACTTCTGATTGGTTGAATACTTTAAAGAGCATTTTATTTAGGTTCATTTTTCAGTATATGTAACTTAATCATGCGTTTCTGTTTAAAAACCTTTTGAAAGATGGATTGTGATAATTTTTTTTCGATTTTATGTATTTATTAATAGACTAGTTGACCCATCTGGCATTGCCCGGCGGGGGGGGGGGGGGGGCACGTTATGATAACCTTAAGTAAACAATTAACACTTTAGATCTACAATTAGTCAAAATTAAACATAGTATATGAATTATTCGTTAAATAATATTTTAAAGAAATGCATAAAAAAATGAGTAAATGCTTTAAAAAAGGCTTTTGGACCTCAATAAAAACATCAGGGTGTAGGTCCTGAAATAAGAGTCCAAAATTCAACTTTAAATTTATGCATTGAGAAGGTTTGATAATAAGTGGGTGAAATATGTATGGAGAATAAAAATTCAAGGTGCCTGAGCCGAGACCATAGGGAGTCTCAGGCTTTTAAATGGAATGTAAGAACATGGGAATAACTAAGTGAAAAAATAATTCCAAAAATGAAGATTGGATTAAGAGAGGGCAGTTTAATAGCAATTTATGGTACAAAATCTTCAAGGGGTCAGGAACTTATTTCGCATGTAGTTGGGTATAAAATATTTTTTGTAGTTATTAAAGTAATGGGAGGACGCTAAAGCAATGTGAAAGAAAATTGCAAGAAATCCGGATCATTTTTAAAGAAATTGCACCAACGGCCCCAAGAACGCGATTAATATTCAAAATTGGTAGTAGCTAGGATAGTTGCTGATGGATTTTAAGAAGTTGTTAAAAAAAAGGAGTTAATTGAACCATTTTAAAGAGATTTATAATAAGGGCCCAAAAAGGACAACTGTCAGTTAAAAAGAGGGTCCTAACGGGAAAACATGTTAAAATATCTTAGTACTTAGCTCTTTAGATCTACAATTAGTCAAAATTAATCATAGGGTATGAATTATTCATTTTAATAATATTTTATCGAAATGCACAAACTGATTTGGAAAATGTTTAAAAAAGGGGTCCTAGCCGCGGATGAAAATATGAAAATCTTGTCCCTGAAAGAAGAGTCCAAGACTCAAATTTAAAAATTTTGCATTAAGAAGGGGATAAATTTAAAGAGTGAACTATGTTTGGCCTCACAAAATGTTCAGGGGCCATAGACTGATCCCTATGATTCCACAGGAGGCCAAAGTGTCTTATATGGAATGTCAAAACAATGAATAAAGAATGAAGCTTATTAAGAATTATATAAATGAATAAAGAATCCTAAAAATGAAGATCTGATTAAAAGGAAACAATTTATTAACAATTTATTATTACAAAAACTTCACTCAAGAAAGCAATTGACAAACAAAATTAATGGTAGCTGAAGTCTGAGAAATTCTTTTGTCGTTCATGTAATAGGTAGAGAGAGGACATTAAAAATTAAAAAAAAAAAAAAAAAAAAAAAAAACCCTAGTAAATTGGACCCTTTTTAAGGGAGCTATAATATGGAGCCTTGTAGGGAGCAACTGACAGTTAAAACCAGGGCCCTAATATGAAACCATGTTAAAATATTTTAGTACATAGCGCTTTAGATCTTTAATTAGTCAAAATTAAGCATAGAGTAGGAACTATTCTTTGGAATGATAATTTTTAAATGCACCAATTGATTGGGCAAATGTTTAAAAAGGGGCCCTAGGGTCCGAATAAAAACACCAGGTTTTCTGGATTGGTCCTGAAAAAATTTTGCACTAGGAAGATCAGAAATATAGGAAGTGAAATATGTTTATTTCACAAAATGTTGAGGGGCCCTGGGCTGGACCCTATGATTCCACAAGGGAACACAGTGTCTTGTATAGAATGTCAAAACATTAAACTATCTAAATGAATAAAGAATCCTAAAAATGAAGATCAGATTAAAAGGAAGCAATTTATTGACAATTTATTATTACAAAAACTTCAAGGGGGCCTGTACCGGGCCCCAAAGTGCCAGGAAATTATTTCGCATGTAGTTGGGTATAAAAATATTAGTGTAGTTATTAAAATAATGGGAAGACGCTAAAACTATGTTGAATATAAATTTAGTTTAAAAAAAACTAAAAAACACGCTTTTTAAGTATATCAAACTAAAAAGTGAAAAATTATTCGTACTATAAGCTGAAAACGAAAATAGATGAAAAATACTATGTTACTATAAAATCATTGTTATTATAGAAATCAATTAATAAGCAATAAATAAAATTATCGTGGAAAAAAAGCGTGGGGTGCTCCATCTACCATGCTCCATCTATCAGTTCTTAAGAAGCACCCCATGCTTTTTTTCCACGATAATTTTATTTATTGCTTATTAATTGATTTCTATAATAACAATGATTTTATAGTAATATAGTATTTTTCATCTATTTTCGTTTTCAGCTTATAGTACGAATTATTTTTCACTTTTTAGTTTGATATACTTAAAAAGCGTGTTTTTTAGTTTTTTTAAACTATATTTATTTTTCACTTTTTAGTTTGATTACATTAAAGGCGTGGTTTTTAGTTTTTTTTTTAAAACTATATTTATATTTAATACAAAAACCAAATTAATCGATTGGATAGTTTCAAAGTAATTGGTGAACATACATAGAAAAAAAAATACATACGCGTCGAATTGATAACTTCCTCTTCCTTTTCTGAAGCCGGTTAAAAATAAAAATTGTAATAGGGAAATTTTTTTTTTATTTTTACATAGATGTAAATAATGTCAGGAGTGGGGATCGAACCCTCAATCTCTTTCGAAAAACAGAGCTTCAATCCGGCGCCTTAGACCGCTCGGCCATGCTGTCTACACTTCATTCAGTGAACGTATTCAACACTTTTAATTAGCGAAAAATCACTCATTTTATTAGTTTTTGCCTAATTTCTAAAAAAGTACTGAACCAATTTCGATGAAACTGAAGCGGTACCAATTCGAGAGCATCGTCTTTCATTTAACACCAAAACCAAGTTAATCGGTTGCATGGTTTCGGAGTAATCGGTGAACATACATAAAATAAGGAGAGTTACAAACTCACAGACATACAGGTGAAGTTAATAAAAGTGTGGTTGGTAAAAACTGAAAGCAATTTGGATCATTTTTAAAGAAGCTGCACCAAGGGCTCCAAGAAAGCGATTAATATTCATAAATAGTGGTAGCTGAAGTCTAATTTTTTTTTTGTTCATGTCGTAGTTGGAAGACCTAAAAAGTTGTTAAAAAAAGTTAGTGAATCCGACCATTTTTAAGGGAGCTATGATAGAGGGCCCCATAGGGGCCAACTGACAAATACAATCAGGGCCCTAACATGAAAACATGTTAAAATGTTTTAGTATATAACGCTTTAGACCTTTAATTAGTCAAAATTAAGCATAAAGTATGAATTATTTGCAAAAATAATATTTTTTAAAAATGCACCAATTGCTTGGGTAAGCGTTAATAAAATGGCCCCAAGGCCCGAATAAAAATATCAGGGTGTTGGTCCTGACATAAGAGTCCAATATTCAGCTTTAAAAATTTGTACTAAGAAGGTGAGAAATTTAGGGAGTGATAAATGTTTAGCGCACAAAAAGATCAAGGGGCCCTGGGTCGGCCCTATGATTATCTAGGGGGCCCCAGTGTCTTATATGGAATGTAAAAATTTGAAAATATCTAAATGGAACTGGTATCCCAAAAATGAAGATCGAAATTAATGGAAGCAATTTATTAACAATTTACTATCACAAAGACTAAAAGGGGCCCTAAAATGGGCCCCAAGAGTCCAAGGTTATAACTGAAGAGTAAAAAGGCGAATATATCTAAAAGGAGAAAGGTACCTCAAAACGGAAAAGATTAGATAAAAAGGAGTCAAGCTATTAACAATTTGGCGCATAAAAATTGTAAGGGACCCAGAGCCCTGGCCCTTAAAATATTAAAAGTCTGAACCTCGGGTGCATCAGGACCTGTCTTGGACTATCTTCACCTAAAATTTCAGACTTCTATGTGCGGTAGATTTTGCTAACCATCACAGTCGCACACTCACACACACATACGCAGACATACGCAAACAGAGCGTTTTGTTAACTTATTAGTAGAGATAAGAAGAAAGATTTTCTAGAATTTTTTAGATGCTTTTTATATTATTCAGTCGATTAGAAGTCCATCTTTCCTTCCTTATAGTAGCTTCGGTGGAAACAGCAAACATGCTGGCGCGACATGACACATTCGACTCGACATTTTGCTGACTGCTGTAGAACTCCTTTTGCATGCAAAGCGTAAGGAGTGAATGTATTGACATACAAGCAAAAACATCTATTCTAGCACTTTGATTTTTTTTTATTACTAACTTTAGGTATCTGCTGGGCGTTTTATAGGAACTTAGACTAGAAACTAAAATCAATAGTTTTTTTAACCATCAGTTTGGGGCCCCTCAGGCTTGGGGGCCCCGGGGCAGTGCCCCGGCGGTAGTTACGGCCCTGAAACAAATCATGATAAATAGAATTCTAAAAGTTTTTCTTTCCCTTTTTTATATAGATCAGCCCGTTAGATGTTCCAGAACAAGTCTGAAATAAAATCAACAGTTTTCACTAGTTAATAATCATTAACAGTTTAGAATACTTTTATCACAAAATGCAGAAATAGTAGAAGAGTAAACAAAAGAAACATATCTTACCATTAACTTATTTTATTAAAAAGTTCATTAAATTTAAAAATGCTCTTTCATCTATATGTCATTATATTTCAAAAATTTGCTGCCTATTTGCAGAGAACTTTCATGCCGCCAAAGTTCACATAGTAGCAAAGAGACATCAACGCTATGAATGAATTACTGTGGCTGAATTTGAATGAGGAATGAATCGTATCAATAAATCTGCTGCAACAGAAAGTTCAACTTCTGACTTTTTACTTGCTGATATCTACCAATATTACCGTTTGTTTCAAGAATTAAGAAAAATATCCGCTTCAGTTAAAAGAGAAAACAAAATGCTTTTTTATAAAAAATGAATTGTTTTATTACTCAAAATTCTGGAACCTGGTTCATCCTCTAGTGAAAAATTTGACACTTATCTTCGTACATCACAACAGCATTGTCATCAGAAGTATAGTATCTAGAACAGAAAAAATTTTGAAGAACGTTGAAAGTTTCCTGTCGAATAGCTTTAATTATTGATTAATTGAGTTATCGATTATTTATAACTTGAGATTAACTCAATTATCAAATAACTTTCATGAATCGATTACTTTAGATTTTAAATATTGTTTTGATAGCATCTTTAGGTAAATAATATAAATTAACAAATTTTCTGTCAAAAGTATAGTCTTTTAGATGTATTTTTTAAATAAAAAAATTCAGGATGTTTTGATTTTATTCGAGCTTACATTTACATGTTTCATCTAACCACTTTAAAATATTACTTTTTTCATGAAAATTTAATGTAAGTTTTATCAGTTTTTTCCACAATTTTTTTTTTTTTTTTTTTTTTTTTTTTTTTTGAATGCAATCTATTTTTTGCTACTTTTGATTTTATTGTAACTGTTTCTACAGATTTCTCTTCATTCAGCGTTTTCATTTGCATTTCAGGAATTTTTTGTGTTTTGCTCAACTTAATACAATTTTCCAAATTCTGATCAGATTCAAGTAACAATCTATCTTTAAGCTGTTGTTTTTTTTATACCCAGCGCTGTGCAAAAAGAGGGGCGAAGGTGGCAATCACCCCGGGTGCAGAAATTTAGGGGGTGCCAAATTTATACTACCAACATCATTTTTGGCCTGTCACAAAAAAAGTTGGGAGAGGGGGGGGGAGGGCAAATTGAAACTTTGCCATGGGCGCAGTTTTCTCTTCGCACACCCCTGTTTATACCATCTATAATTCTATGACAAATTAAACTATCTCTCAGTTTGCCAAAATTACAAGTGCTGTAAAGTTTTCTTAATGAAGTTAAAAACTCATCAAACGTTTCATGAAAATGTTATGGGGTCAATCCATGTGAAATCATCCAGAAAAAGAAAAAAATGTTGCTCAATATTTTTGATTTTTTTAATTCTTTACCAGTTAATTTATTGTACTTTTAGGAGTCTAAAACAACGATTTAAAAAATTTTAAACCTTTTGAATTTTTTTTGGCATCCATGTTTTTGTCATGTCACAAGCGGTTTTTCATGAAAATAGTACTTTACAGAATCCTTTATAACATTTTTATTTCTAAACGTATCAAAATGATTTAAAAACCATTATGTTTAGTAATGAATGAACTAAATTTTCATAATAGGTATTTTTATGATAATGATTTAAAAAATTGTATAAAATAAGATTAAATGTACCATTTTTACAGTGAAAATTTGTCTTTTTTGACATAAACATTTTAATAGAAGAAAGTAAAATTCACCTTTACATTTCTTTTTCTGAATATATACCCTAATGAACTATTCTCAGAAGAAATATGAAATATTTAGAGACACTCCTTCTTTTTCTATAATTAGTCAAAGTTGGCATCTCAGCATCAAAACGCTAAATTTGAAGTTCAATATCTAAAAAAGGACTGGCTAAAAAAATATGAAAATTTAGCTGGGTAATCTTCTTATAGATGTAAACATGTACCAAAAATATTATGAGTGATATATACGTGGTTTTAAAAATATGGAACTTTGAAATTGGCTTGAAAATCACATTTGTTTACATATATTTTTACACCATGAAGAACTCATAATGCATAATATATTCTGCCTATTTCTTCAGATGCCCTTTTTTATGTATAAATAACTTTTTTACATAAATATAATTACAGTAGACTTCCTCAAATCCGCATGGCTTGGGACCAGAGGTTGTGCTGATTTTAGAATTTTGCGGATTTCTGGTCATTTCTTTGTTTACATTTTTAAAACAATAATTTGAATGCAATAAATATTTCAATAAAAATTATAATGAATGCTTTCAATATATTAAAACATTAAAGTAAGTAATAAACTAAAATAATAAAAATTTTGATAATTTTTTAAACATTAAAAGCAAAGATCAAGTGAATAAGGTATGATTAACTATGCATTATAAAGATGAAATGTATTTTTCCTGAATTATTCAATGAAACTTCCCTCATAAATAATATAAAATATTAAATCACATTAAAATAATAAAATAAGGAAGTTTTATTCCAGGTTCAGCCAGACTTAATAACCAAAAAAGTTTGATTAATACATAAATATATTTGATAAGAAGATTATGGATTATCTGTGATATCAACAATATCTTGAATTCTTTCAGAAATAAATTTATTCTTCCTTGAAGAAAAAACATGAATTCAGTAATAATAACAAAAATTACAAATTAATGTATGGAATTGATACAAAACTAAAAAAGTCAAATTTTGTCCCTATATCTGAACTGAATGTCTCATTGTTTACATTTGTAAATTATTTGCAGACTTTAGAGAGTTGTAGATTTGAGGGAGTCTACTGTATATTAAAACCTAATTTATGCTCACAAACTTAATATTTCATTTATTTTTAAGCCAGGATTAAGTGAATGTATTAATTTTATGATTAAGAACAAATTTACAAATTCTCTTTTGTTAAATTCTATGACTGAGAACAAGTTTTCTTGTCCTGTCCTGTTTATTTTTAATATGCCAGTGCATAAATATATTGTGGTTTAAACTGTAAATACTGCATACTTCATTTTATAATTTAGAAAAAATTTGCATTTTTGCTTTTTATTTATTCAGTGTATAAATATATCATGTCTTAAACTGTTGCATGCTTGATTTTGTGATTGAAAAAAAAATTTCTTGTTCTATCCTATTTAGTTATGATCACTCAGTGAATAGTGAATAAATGTATCATGTTTTAACTTGTTCATTTCTAGAATTTCTTTAGCTTCTCATTAGGAGAACTCAGAGTTGTGTTCTGTCTTTTAAAGGTTGTTCTACTAACAAATTCCTGGCACACGAGCATATCGCCAATTTATGCCATTAAGTGAAAGTGTTATCAGGTGCTTTGTAACATCTATATGTGAACAGTATAATGATGACAATATCTCAAAAATTTGGAAAAGCTTGCTATAATTCAAAGTAAATTATTATATTTTGTGCATTTATGATAAAAAGTGGTGAATTGGAAAAATTTTTGAGCTAAGTGAAGAAAAAAAGACCTGTTTATTCACTTTTTTTTTCACCTGTACTCTATAGACCAACAACTTCTTTTCAATTGTCTAAAAATGATTCAGTTCCTGTAAGTAACATGCTTCAGAGACTAACACAATTGGAACTAATTACAGTCATTGTATGCAGCTAAAATATTACTGAGACACTTTGCAATGAAATATCCAGATAATTATTTCTATGAGTGTAAAGTAGATTTAATTATTATGAATACTATGTAAGAAAAAACATGTATTATACCTTTAACAGTAGCATTTGAGATAATAATAATAATAATAATAAATTATGCATTTAGGAGTAGTTTTTCTTTTTAAAAATGTGTAAACAAATGTGATTTTCAAGCCAATTTCAAAGTTCCATATTTTTAAAACCACGTATATATCACTCATAATATTTTTGGAACATGTTTACATCCATAAGAAGGTTATCCTGCTAAATTTTCATATTTTTTTAGCCAGTCCTTTTTTAGATATTGAACTTCAAATTTAGTGTTTTAATGCTGAGATGCCAACTTTGACTAACTATAGAAAAAGAAGGAGCGTCTCTAAATGTTTCATATTTCTTCTGAGAATAGTTCATTAGGGTATATATTCAGAAAAATAAATGTAAATGTGAATTTTACTTTCTTCTATTAAAATGTTTATGTCAAAAAAGAAATTTTTCACTGTAAAAATGATACATTTAATCTTATTTTATACAATTTTTTTAAACACTATCATAAAAATACCTATTATGAAAATTTAGTTCATTCCTTACTAAATATAATGGTTTTTAAATCATTTTGATACGTTTAGAAATAAAAAAGTTATAAAGGATTCTGTAAAGTACTATTTTCATGAAAAACCGCTTGTGACATGACAAAAAAATGGATGGCAAAAAAAATTCAAAAGGTTTAAAAAATTTTTAATACTTGTTTTAGACTCCTTAAAGTACAATAAATTAACTGGTAAAGAATTAAAAAAATCAAAAATATTGAGCAACATGGTCTGGATGATTTCACATGGATTGACCCTATGTACTAAATGTCCTAATTAAAAAACAAATGTCTATCAATAGACTCATTTGACTTTGGGATACAAAATTTTTCAAATTTCTGCATTATTTTAGCAACATCTGTCTTATTTTCTCCTGTAATTTCCATCCTATTATAAACTTTCAAAGCATCTGTTCCAATAACATGTGATAAAATTAAGACTTGAACTTCCAGCGGTTTTTTATTATTTTCACTTGCTAACATATATAATTCAAATTGTTGTTTCAACTTTTTAAAATTTTCTGCAATATTACCATCCATATAAAGTGGATTCAGAGGTTTTAGCCCTGATGCAACCATTTTCTAATTTTAATAATAAGTAACAGGAAACAAAAGTGAAATTAAACAGTTAGCATTGTTAATTAAAAAATTACCACGGAACATTCAATATTTCTCATTTTCATAAAAAGCAATGTTCATTTGAACCGGCTGTGTTATATTATAAATGGAATTAAATATATTGGAATTCATAAACACAACACAACATTTATTAAAGACAACAAAAAGACAAATTCATAGAATAACATCTAGAGCTACGAGTTGAGTAGTCACGAGGGATTACAAGTTACTTACAAATAGATATATGACACTATTTTTGTTAGATTTTTATTTTTATGTACATGCAGTTTCAAATGCATAACTGGAAAAAATCTAATTAACGTGACAAAGTATTGAAAATTACACTATGTTCTGCTTTGAATTTTTCTTTATTTTAATTAAAATAAAAAAGAATTTAAAAATGAAGTGTTCAATAATTTTGTGATTTAGCGACAGAAAGGTTTGCAAGGGCTGATATTTTCAGGCCAATCCAGTCCAATTTAAATAGCTCCCTGCTAAAGGAAAAGAAATAAGAACAGTTTCATTCTTCTCGAGATGTCACCATTCAAAAGATTCTATTATTATATTTTTTATTCGAGTTTTACCCAACAAATAAGCAGTACATGACTTTAAAATACCTATTTCTTTAAAACTTCTGTTTGATTTTAATGTATATTTTTTTACGGTATAGTAAAATTGTATTAATTTGTTTTATCCCTCAGAAGAAATCACGAAATTAAATATTTCACAGTGTAAAAAAAGTTTTTAAAGTACCCTTTTTTAAAAATAAAGCAAAGCATTTTTTATGCAAAGTCTATTATTAGAATTTTCTTATTTATCAAAAAGAACAAGAACATCATTTGGGACTTACATATTATAAAGGCCTGGAGATAATGCCAAAAACGGTTACAAATCTTATTTATATGGGCAATCACATTCAAAATTAGGGATGCACTGAATAATGATCTTTGGCCGAATGCCGAATATTCAGATGACAGGTGATCCAAATACAGAATATTCAGCTAGCCGAATATTGAATATTTAGCCAGTTGAACAGTAACCATTCAGCCGAATATTTGGCTGTCCCAATACTTTTTATATTTCAAAGTTTAAAGGTATTAAAATGTTAATTTTTAAAACAATTTTACATAACTTACAAAAAGAAACATTCATTTTGATAAACATGAGCATTTTATAAGTATATTTAGTATTGAATAAAATCTGCCTAGAGTTACTAAGAAGGACAATTATGAGGTATTTTTAAAATTAATAAAATTTTTAATTTCATGTTCTCTTCTAAGAATTTAAACAAACATTTTAAAATCAAAGAGAAATAATGAAAAAATGGAATAAAAAATTTTACAGTCTCATAATTGTCCTTTTTACATAACTCAAGGCAGTTTTTTTCAATATAAGGTTAACTTATAAAAAGCTTTTGTTTATCAAAATGTAAGTGTCTTTTATCACTGTTTGTCATTAAGAAACTGAAGTAAAATCAAATGATGGCAATTCAATTTAAAATATTTTTCTACTTCTTTCCATTTAGCAAGTAAGTTTTTAAAAGCAACTTGGTGGAATGTCTGGATCTGTCATAAGCAATCATTTGCAGAGATCATAAACATTCTCGTTTTTCTTTAAAACTTGCAAAAATTTTCAATATATAGTCAAGACAAACATTAGTTTAACAAAAAATATCTCAATCCATTTATTCCATCAATATTATAATGCATTTTAATCAAATATATACTGGGTGCAAAACAAATCGAAACTGAATTCATAACTTTATTAATTAATGAAGATATTTTAACAAGATTTGTTTGATATTTGTTTGTAATAAATGTGATGATATTAAAAATGACTGAATTTTGATCAGCGACATAGTACAAATAATTTCAACTTAATTCTGAATAAAAGAATTTCTAGCTCCTAGTTCTTTCTTATAAATGGTGACATTTTCCAACCCTTCCCATCATATCATATTTTACAGAAATCAAAGCACGTCAGTTGAAAATATAGTTATGGTATCTTATTTATTGTTAATGGAAGAAAGAAAAACACAAGTCTGACTTAGAGTGATATGAAATACAATGTACTTATGACTCAATAAATTGGTTAGGATTATGGTTTCATGAATAAAAATTCTTTGTCTTGATAGCTATTATCAATCCCAAAGTTTTTTCTTTCTTGTTTAAAGACTTTTATTTTGAAAAAAAACAGATTATTTATTAAACAAAATTTAGGAGCTAGAATCTTAATCACTATTTTAATTCTTCCTATGTTTACTTTTCTTAAGTCATACTTTACAAACAGCAAATAAATAATGTAAAACCATTCTATTCTATTTAAATATGATTTTCTTTCTAATTATTTTAAATATATTTATAAATTGATGGTTAAAAGTAGAAATCGGGAAAAGTTTTTAAAAATGAGTTTTAAAAGATTTTATTAAGTACTGGTTTCAACCAAATACTTTGATATTCAGCCAAACCAAATATTCGATTTAATCATACAGTTTGATATTTGGCCTAACCAAATACCAAATAAATACTGAATGTTCGATGCATCCCTATGCCAAATAGTAATTTAAACATCATAAAATATACATAAAATTGATAAAAATGGTAAGTAATAAAAAGTAAATCAATAAATAAAACATAATAAATACTTACAGCAAAATATTATAAAAAATAAAATTGAACTATTAAAAAAAAAAACCCTCTTAAACATGATAAATAAGCTATATAAAGTATTATTATCATTACACTAAAGCTCTTATTAGCTGTTCAATGCAATATAATTATCATAAATGAAGGGTATTTATTATTAATTGTGTAATTAGTATAATTGGGATCATACTTGGTGCAATTCTACTTGACACGGCCTGGATAATACATAAAAACTCGGTTATTTTTGGCAGGTTACCATCATTTGAATTAATTGTATTATTAATTACTTTGGTGCTTCCTTGAAAAAAGCACAATATATGACTATAAATCTTTTCTTCCAAATCCAATTTTTCAAGTTTTCATTTTGATTTTAAAATACTTGTTTTAGAATAAAATTATGTTTACAACCATGAAAGTAAGAATTTTATTATTTAGAAAAAGTTTCTTAATTAATAACTCAAAGCATAGTTTTTATAGAGTACTTTAGTTATAGTGTATGTTAGTTACTTACTTGATGGTTGCTATTCGACTTTCCAAACATTCAGTTTACCTGTGTGTATTTACGACACATAAAATTTTGTGACATCATACAGTGAAAACACATGTTGTAAAATTTTTAATATAAGAATAACTAAAAAACATATCTTACCATTAGTTTATTTTAGCAAAGACGATCGATCAGTAAATTTACTTTAAAAATTAGTGATTTTTACAAAAAACACTCATTACAACAATACAGACGCCAACACAATGAATAAATCAAGGTGCAGATGTATTCATTCATGAAATAATGAATCAATACATAAATAATTTCAGTGAGCAAAATCATACATTTATTTATAAAAAAGCAGTTAAAAGCATTAGTCAAAATTCGCGAATCTAAAACTTAAATATTTTCTTCGCAATAATATTTGACGCTATTTGATTTTGAATAACTAATGAAACTCAGGCTTGGATTCCTTGGTAAATCTTGTTTCAGTAAATGGTTGTCTGATAACCAGTATTACGACCAGGGATTAAAAAAAGTACTTGTCATATTGTGTTTGCAGCAGTTTTATTAATAAATAATATAAATAATTAGTGAACTACACCAACCATTCGCGATATGAATGATTCCTTTGTAGAAAAATTCCACGATTCATTCTTACGTTGGCGTCTTAACTAATCGCCCATAGACTCATCCAATTTCTAATATCAGGTAACGTTTAAAGCATGAGTTAATTAATCTCATTCTTTTTACTAAAATAATTTCATGCTAACTTATTTTCTTTGGTTAATCTTCAACTAAAATTACACAATCTGCGATTTGATAACGCGACTACAGGAAATTTCATCTGTCGAAACTTTCATTCTGTTGATAGTCATTTAAAGTATTATTAAGATGTTTTACTTAGAGCACACAATTTTATTTATTTTTTTATTTGTAATTTCGACAAATATTTATCGAATTAAAATTTCAAAAGAGCTTACTGCTTTGATTTCTTTCTTTTTTTTTTAACGTTTAAATTTAAATCTTTGTGTTGCTCATAGACAGAATTTGGTCATATTCTAATCTATTGAATTTAAATATTTTTTAATCCGTACACCCATAATCCGCAATTTTCTATAATTCGCGTTACTTTACACATATAGACAGTGAAATAAACATTTTAGAAAATTTACAAATTCGTGATCCAAAAATGATTTTTTAAAACAAATAATAAAAGAATTGAAAGAAAATCATAAAAAACATTCATTTTTTAATATAACTCTTTTATTCTACTAACAGTAAAAAATGGATTACAGCATTACGGAACACATGCATTTATTTAAATGCACACATATATAAATTTTTTAATACAATGACTTCAAAAGGCAGTTTTGGTATCGGATCTTGGACTGTATATAAAAAATATTTAAATTCAATAGATTAGAATATGACCAAATTCTGTCTATGAGCAACACAAAGTTTTAAATTTAAACGTTAAAAAAGAAAGAAAGAAAGAAATCAAACCAATAAGCTCTTTCGAATTTTAATTCGATTAGTAATATTTGTCAAAAAGGCATTTTTTGAGATAGCATATTAAATTAATTTTTAGATTTCATATTTATCTTTTCATATTATAATGATTTAAAAATTTAAAATTAGGAATAATAAAATGATGTATAATCCATAATATTCTATAATCAACAATATTCCACAATCCACACAACGTGTGCGGAATATAGAACTTCCACTGTAATTGAAAGCATACTGAAGTTCCTATATAAATTTATCAAAATTTAAATAAAATATTAAAACAATTCAAGAAACCAAGAATAGAATCTGAAAGTGATTTTCTGAATCGGTTAGTAAGTACTGTGGTGGCATTGATTAAAATAACAAAAGAAAGCATCTTATTTTTTTCTTACATTTATAAAATAGCACTTGTTTATTTTCATGCTAGGAAAATACACTGTACCAACAATTTTTACTATTTACATCATTTTATTTCCTTCGCTATGTCATCTTTAATCGCATATACTTGCTATATTAAAATCTGCTGCAGAAGTATTTATTATGTGACACAAATTATCTTATATAATCTAGCTTTCTGTTTTTTTTTTTTTAAATCGTTTGCAACACATGCAGAAAAATTAGATATTATATGGTACTACTTGGTTACCCTGTCAACCAATTTCACCGAATTATACAAACTGCCAAACAAATAGCCAAATTAGACATATTGACACAATTTTTATTTTAAATAACTGAAAAACAAATAATTATTAGAATATTAATAAAAATATAAATAAAAAGTTGAAAGAAAAATCACGTAATGACGTTTTAAATACATGTATCGTATTTACATGTATTGTGTCCACTGAATGTGACATTCATGGTCATCCATTATTGGCATTTAATCTTATAGTCTGGTGATAGAATTTTGGTTGATGAGATAACCAAGTAGTACCTGTTATACTGTGTTTTTTTTCTATGTCATACTTATTTTATTGCATTCATTAAGTAAAATTTCTTGTTGATAAAATGCTGCACCTAAAGATGTGATAATCATGAGGACTGGGAGTAAGAAAACACAATGATAAGCCTATTAGACAACCACTAAAATCAGATTTTTAAGTGTTCTCCATCATGATAGGACTTAACATACCAATTGTGTTTAAATATGCAAATCAAGTTTTAACAAATTCTGGAATTAAGCTGTGAACTTGATTAGGTGATTCTGTGTATTGACACTTCCCAGTCTATGACCACTATACAGTAGACTCCCTCAAATCTGCACACCTTGAGATCAGAGGTTGTGCAGATTTTAGAATTTTGCAGATTTATGGTCATTGCTTTGTTTACATAATTTAAGAGAGTAATTGAATGTAATTATTAATGCAATTTAAATTATAATGAATACTTACAATATATTGAAACATTAAAATAAGTAATAAACTAAAATAACAAATATTTAGATAATTTTTAAAATGACTAAAATACATATTAAAAAGAAAGGTTAAAGATGAAATGTATTTTTTTCTAAATTATTCAATGAAACTTAACTCATAAATAATGTGCAATACTGATTCACATCAAAATAATAAAATAGGAAGTTTTATTGCTGGTTTAGCCAGATTTAATAACCCAAAAATCTTGATTAATACATAAATATATTCGGAAAGATTATAATTATCATTGATATCAGCAATTTATTGATTTTTTTCAGAAATAAATTTATTCTTCCTTCAATAAAAAACATGAAATCGGTAACAATAACAAAAATTACAAATTAAAATATGTTTAGAATTGATATAAAACTAAAAAAAATCAAATTTTGTCCTTAAATCTGAATTGAATGTTTCATTGTTTATATATCTGTAAATTATGTGCAGATTTTAGAGAGTTGCAGATTTGAGGGAATCTACTGTATTGTTAAACATTTTATGATTCTTTAACTTTGTTAAGTTACATTTAGTCATCAATTTAGTATGAATTATTGATAATTTTAAAGTCCTCCATTTCATATGGTAATTTTAACACTGCATAAAAAAACAAATTACCGTATTTTCGGGCGTAAGCGCCGCGGCGCATACGAGTTTAAAAGTTAAAATTATGCTTACTGTGGCGCTTCTGCCGGGGCGGCGGATACGATATATTTTTTTTTCCTTGCAGCGATATTCACTACAGAGGTGATTCTGATAGGAATTTTTCTGAAAATTGTGAAAAGTTAATAACCAGGAAGAAAATGCGAAGCATAAAAAATATCGCGAATATCGACAAATGATAGCTTAATTTCTGTCAATCATTCGCAGAAAAAGCAAGAATTTTATCAAAGGATCGATAGAAAAAAACACGACTTTTATCGAAGGTTCGCGGAAAAGAGCGCGAATATGTTAAAAAAAAAAAAAAAAAAAAAAAAAATGTGTATTTCATGAAAGGATCACTTGAAAAACTACAATTTTATCATCGTAAAATCCCGTTAATCCGCCCTTCCCAATCAAACGCTAGTTCCCACTATAAAAAAATCGCTGAAAAAGAACGCTAATTTCGCCAAAGAATCACGAAAAATAACAGCAAGTTTATTGAAAGGATCGCAAAAAAATCATGAATTTTGCCGAAATATCACTAACAAACCCACATTTCGACGAAAGATTGCAGTAAAAACGCGAAATGTGTCAAAAAATCTCTAAAAAACACAAATTATGTCAAAGGATCAAGGAAAAATCGCGAATTTCTCAAAGGAACGCCCAAAAGAATTGTCAAAAAAATTGTTAGAAAAAAACGCAGATATGTCATATCTATAAATAAACGGTGAAAAATGAAATAAACTTAAATTCAGGCGAAAAAACGCAGAAAAAAGGAAAAATTTGAAAAAAAAAGCATGAAATCTATTAAAAAATCTCGAAAAAAACGAATATTTCATCAAAGATTCATGATCCATTCATTCCATCACGATTCATACCATTCTCAAAGGCGGACGAAAACGGAATGAATCATGATGAAATGAATGGGTCATGAATCTTTGATGAAATGTGTGTTTTTCCGAGATTTTTTTAACAGATTTCATTCTTTTTATCCATTTTTTACAAATTTCTCCTTTTTTCTGCGCTTTTTCGACAGAATTTACGTTGTTTAAAACAACACAAATTTTTCCAAGTATTGCTTCAAGTATCAAAATTCATGATTCATTCAATTCATCATGATATCCCTTGCTCATCTCCATAAAAAATACAAGTTTTTTCAAGTATCGCGAAAAAACTCTGAAAAATTCGTGAAATATCGCGATAAACCCTGCAAATTTCGTCAAATATCGCGATAAAACCCTTGAAAATTTCGTCAAATATCGCGATAAATCCCTGCAAACCTCGTTACAAACAATAAATATCGTATTAAAAAATCGCGAAAAAAAAGGCTGCACGAATTCAAATTTAATTTTATCATAAAAAATATGCTAAATTTAAAATTGGATTTATATTACAAATGTTAAAAAAATCGCAAAAAAACTGAATATAACGCAATTTTAAACAATTTGATGTATTTTCCTAAGTGCGGCGCATACGGCGGTGCGGCGCTTCTGATGAATATTTGTTTTATTTTAATGCATTTTCGGAGGTGCGGCGCTTACGGTGTGTGCGGCGCATACGCCCGAAAATACGGTAAACATTTTAATTTTTGTATTCATTGTCGGAATCGGTCACTTCAAAAATGAAACCAGTCTCAGATTCAAAATATTGTTATGAGTATATAACAAAAAATGTGTGCTTACTGTATTTTTTAGATGTTTTAACTTAATATCATGCTTATTAGTTAATTATTTTACAGTATTTAAAACTAAAAAATAAAACAAAACAAAAAAATTTACTTGCATCTTATCCAATCCAAGTCAGATACAACTGTGTCATTAATATTCATACACACCAATTTTTTTTTTTTAAATATGTTGGAGTATTGCATTTCTATTAGTTTCCAAGTAGATGCTTTCGCTCCGTGACTGTGTATTGAATTATAGTTTTAGAATCAGTGTTATATTGTTACCATTTCTTATGTTATTTTTTCTATATGTTATTTACTATTTATTATTTTTCCTCAATTAAAGCTATGTGCCATGTTTAAGAATTATATGTAAACATATATGTCAAATTCTCTTTTGAGCTTAAGTGCAATGATAAACAAAATTGGCAAGTATCAGATATTTTTAATAATTTATCTTATGACTACTACTGGAACAAAAATAATTTTTGTACTTATGCTGTCTGTTAGGAATGACTTAATGAATGCATATTTTGCAGAATGTCATTTTATGAATCTTTAATGTCTATATCTTACAATATTTTTTCATTCACACGAAGGCACTGCCATGCTAATGTTAATCTATTGCTGTGGACAAGGGGGGGGGGGGGGGCTGTAGCATTTTTCGTGGAAGAAGAAGCTATTGCATTTTTCAACCATTGAAATCACAAAATCTCAAATCTTCCAGGGGAGAGATATCTCTTTGCTCCTAGAGGAGGAAGAGGAATGTTCCTCCTTGGGCCACCTCCTTCATTAACAGATAGTTTTTGCTTAAAACAAGTTGATTGTTTCAGTTCATTACATTTAATTTAAAATATAAATGAAAAAGATAATTTAATTTCATATCTTTTATTCAATTTCTTTCATTTAAAATATATTAATTTAAATCTAAAAATACATGTTTAACTTGTTTATTTTTTTTCTTAAAGATTCAAAACGTATAATGTCATAAAACATTCTATTTCAACACCAATGTTTTATTTCTATATTACACATGCCCCCCCCCCCCCCCAAAAAAAAAAAAAAAAAAAAGTTGTCATGGGTGAGAAGTGTCTATAACAGTAAAAATAACTAATTCAGCATCTCAAAAAAAAAAAAAAAAAAAAAAAAAAAATGCAAACTTATATAGTCGACTCTCTCAAATCTGCACAGGTTGTGATGATTTTAGAATTTTGCAGATTTCTGGCCAATGTGTTGTTTACAATTTTATAAGCATAATTTGAATGTGATAATGCAATCAAAATTAAATTAAATGCTTGCAATAGAGTAAAATATTAAAATAATTAGTAATTAACAAAATCAAATGATAAAAATTTGGATAATTTTTTAAATGATTAATTTATTAAAAGTAAAGATCAAGTAGATAATCAATGATGTATAACTAAATAAACAAATTAAAGATCGGATAAATTTTTCTTATTATTATTAGTGAAACATTTCTCATAAAGATATACTATTAACTGTCATCAAAATCAAAAATTTCAATCAAAACACAAACTGTCAATTCTGTCAAACTGTGCAATTCATTATATTATTTTATTCAGTGAAAATTTCAACCTGAAAATGAACTACAACAAACAATTTCTACTTCAAATGAGTAAAGTTAGGATTTGTTTTTTAAAACAATGCCTCTCAAGCAATGGGTGTTTGGTGTTTTTTTCGTTGTTGTTGCTTGTTTCGACCTTTGCACAGGTTTTTTTTAATTCTATTTTACTATCTCATTTGCAGACCCATGAAAAGAATTAAAAGCATTATTTAATCAATCTTAGATATATAAATAATGAAACATTAGTCAGAATTGTCAATCTTAAATTAATACATAATGAAACATTGGATAGAATAATGTTTTTCAATATTTAAATCAAAAGTTGTTAAAAGAGAAACTCTCATGACTGAACTAATGTGGACTGAAGCAATCTGTTTATGCAAAAAATCTGAATATGAGGAAAGGTGGAAAGTTATTTTCTAATTTAAAAGCGATTCATAAGTTATAAAAACATTTATTTTCACTTTTTATTATATCTCCACATTGTTTTTGAAATTGATAAATTTATTTTATTAAGTACTAGATGGAACCCGTCAAAACTTGACGGCACTACAGAAATAAAAGGTATTTTCCAGCTATCAAAGGATTTTTTAACGACTAATCTTCAGCAAAAATTTCAATAAATAAAAAAAACCTGCATTTTACATCCAGGCAAATGACCCGCAATTGGCAGAGTTACATTCAAACATGCCGCTATAGAATTAGAATCTCTCTCATTTGATAATTTTCCATTTACAAATACAACACCAATAAATTGTATATGACATGAATAAATCATAAATTACCATCATTTCTCATTTCATACAAAATATACATACTTCACTTACTTTGCAGCAAAATAAGACTGAATTTATAGTTTGCCATTTAGCAACAACTGTAACAATAATCCTCTCATTGGTTAATTTGTTTTAACATTACCCACCCCATTCATCAAATAAATATTTGCATTTTCAAATAACTTTTCTATTATATTTTCATAAATCAAAAATACATGTCGATTTCACATATTAAAAAAATTAATGATATTTATTCTGGCTAAGTGAAACCCGTCAAAACTTGACGGCAACAATATGAAAGAACCAAAGAAAAAAAGTATTTTGCCGCTATAAAAAAATTAATATTTCTTAAAAATTTCAATATGCTTTTCCATTTACCAACGTAACACCAACATGACATGATCCCAGGCGCAGAATCGGTGCAACGCTGCGACACACGTCACAAACTCTTGAAAATGTTTGAAGATTATTTTTCTACTGTTAAAGTTTTTTTTTTAAAAATGCTAGAAATCATTTACTATGTACAAAAATTTGTCTAGGTACCATAAAAAATGCCAATTTTGGCAAATAATCACAAAAAATAGCTATTTTCGTCAAAATACTCCCCCCCCCCTAAAAAAAAACATCACCCGGAAATTTTTTAAATGGATGTGAAAGAAAAAAACAGCAAATTTTGTCAACAGATTGCAAAAAACAACAAATTTTATGAAAAGATCTCTAAAAAATTTGTCAAAAAATGAAAAAAAAAAAAATTGTATCCCAAATACAACAAATTTCGTGAAAGTGTTGCAAAAAAATCAAAATTTTGCCAAATCGTCCAAAAAATTAGCAATTTTCATGAAAAAATTTCAAAAAATAAAGCCAAATTTGACAAAAAAAATCCCTAAAAAATGGCAAATTTGTAAACATATTCTGAAAAAAAAATTCAAAATATTGTACGAAAACAAAAAGTTTTGACAAATGATTATGAGTAAACAACAAATTTTGTCAAAGGATTGAAAAAAAAGCAAATTTCATCAAATAATCACAAAAAAAGTAAATTTTGCAAAAAAACCCAAAAAATTTTGCAAAAAGATCTTCAATAAAACAGCAAATTACATCGAAAGAACTCGAGAAAAGCGATAAACTTCTCCGAAACTGTCCAGGTATCATAAAAGACACGAATTTCATCCAAAGATCTCAAAAGCACATAAAGTTTGTCTAGGTTAGGGATGCACAACCTTTTCAAGAAATGTGGCCACTTACAAATATGTCTGCGAGGTCGAGGGCCACATCAATAACATGAAGAGAATTCGATTTCGAAGGTAATTTCTGGCCTATAATAAGATATTAAATATATTTTCAGAGAAAAGTGGGGTCAGGTGGAGAATATCCCTTTACGTTTGCTTAACCAGTCAAAATATCCAATTCAATTGGTAAGGATATACAGCAGTTTGTACGTTTGTATATATAACAGATATAGCAAAAATTATTTTCAAGATCTAATAACATTCCTTGACTTTATTTAGGTGAGTAAATTTTCTTCCATTAAAAGTGCTAAAAAATAAAGATAAGTGGCTGGTGCCGGAAAAAATGTGAACTTTATGAATGAAGGAGAGGGAAGGACCCGATAAACAAAATTTGCAGCTTTCCATGCCTGATCAACCAAATTTGGGCTTTTTACGAAAGTCATTCGCAGATTTTACTAAATTGATCGAGAAAATTCGATCGGGAAAATTCACAAATTTTACAAAACCGATCGACAAATTCGACATTTTTACGAATCCGATCGACGAAATTTGCGATTTTTACGAAGCCGATCCGCGAATTTCGCAATTTTTACAAAGCTAATAGCCGAAGTTCGCGATTTTTCTGCGGCTGATCGACAAAATTATCGATTTTTACAAAGTCGATCGCCAAAATTTGCGATTTTTACAAAACTAATCGGCAAAATTCGCGATTTTTCTTCGCATGATCGATAAAATTCGCGTTTTACTGCGGCTGATCGACGAAATTATCGATTTTTACGACGCCAATCTACAAAAATATCGATTTTTACGACGCCAAATGACGAAATTATCAATTTTTAGGAAGTTAATCGATGAATTTTGCGATTTTTAAAAAGCCAATTGACGAAATTTGCGATTTACCAAGTTGATCGGCAAATTTTGCAATTTTTACAAAACTGATTGGCAAAATGCGCGATTTTTCTTCGCATGAATGATAAAATTTGCGATTTTCAGCGGATGATTGACGAAATTATCGATTTTTACAAAGCCGATCGACGAAATTCGCGATTTTAACGAAGCCGATCGGCGAAGTTTGCCATTTTTACGAAGCTGATCGACGAAATTTGCAATTTTTCCTCGTATGATTGATAAAATTCGCGATTCTTCCATACCAGATCGACGCATTCGCGATTTTTATGAAGCCGATTAAAATTTACGATTTTTCGGAACCCGATCAATAAAACTCGCGATTTTCCCGTGTCCGATCGACGAAATGTGCGCTTTTTCAGCATTTAGCTGACGAAATCTGAATTTTTTTCCGTGCCCAGTCAACGAAATTCGCAATTTGTAACTAAATTTGACGAAATCTGCATTTTTTTGAGCGGCAAAATGAAAATAGCGAATTTTCTTTTTGATAAATTTACAAAATTCGCTATTTTTTCGCAGCCGATCAACGAAAGTTTTAATTTTTCTGCGCATCATCGTAAAATTCGCGATTTTTTCGTGCCCCGTCAAAGATATTCACGTGATAAACCAAGAAAACATACAATTTTTCTGCAGCGGATGAATTTTTGCATTTTTTTCGAGCATCACCAACAAATCTGACGATTTTTTCTTGCCCGATCAAAAAATTGTACGATTTTTCGCGTCCGACCGACAAAATTCGTAAATTTTCCGCGTTTGATCGACAAAACCACGATTTTTCCGTGTCCGATTGGCTAAATTTGCTATTATTTTTCCGAGCCTCGTGGGCAAAATTCGCTATTTTTCATTCCTGATGAATGAAATGTGCTTGATAAATGAAATTAACGATTTTTCCATGCCCGATCTACGAAATTTGCGATTCATAAGTGACTGACGAAATTTTATATTTTCCAGCGGTAAACTGGCGAAATTTACGATATTTTTCTCGACTTTTGCACAAAAATTACATTTTTTTCTAGTTGTAAATTGACGAAGTTCGCGGGCCACACATTAACCCATCGCAGGCCACTTTTGGCCCGCGGGCCACAGGTTGTGCATCCCTAATCTAAACTATATTAATTATTTAATAAATCCCCGTTTGAATATTGAAAGGTCTAAGAATTAAAATAATTAATAATTCATTGTGTATTTTTCATTCTTTGAACACATCGTTATTTAAAAATACATTGTAAATTTATCCAATAAATATATATGCAGTATTTTTTAAAGAAATCTTAATTGTATGTGAAGTAAAATCTGATTTCTTTGCAGAAATTGAGTAGGGCCAGATCGAGCCGGACTGAGTCTCTTTTCACTGCTTATTGTGCAGGCAGGTTTCGGAGTGAACTTTTGAGTTTTACACCGGGTCAAGGCAAAAATAACTTTACTTCGGGAAGGGCGGTGCCCGGGTCTCGAAATTTCGGCCCGTGCAAACTTCTAACAGTATTCTACTACTCTTCGAATAAAATACATTATACAGGAGTGATGGCAAAACCCCTTTGCAAAAGTTTAGCAATGGAGCAGTAGTCGGGATCAATATTAAAAAGAATATTGCCCAGTTAAACCGATGGCTTTGCATTCACAAGCTGTTTAGACTAACTGTGTACTAGAGCTTTATTTTTTTAAAGAATAACACCCTCGAAAAATAAAGTAAGGGGGATTACTTTTCTCACTTCCCCCAAATATACTTAAACATTGAACATTTACAATAAACATCCGCAACTAATCACGGAGGCGCCTTGTCAGAATGATCCTATATCTAAAATTTTAAATGAAAACTGAAAATTCTGCATGAAAAATCCATTTCTCTAAATTAACCGTGGGGAATTAGCTTCCCGTTTGCCCCCCTCCCCTTTATTCTTATCCAATGAATTCCCAAAATTAATAAGAAAAATACCTTATCAGAATAAACCTACATCCAAAATTTGAAGGAAATCTGATATTTCTATCAAGAATTATCGTGTTACATACATACGTACGTACATACATGCGTACATACATACACACAGAACCTGCGAGCCCATTATTTCTCAAACTTTGACGCATGTGATCTTAAAATACGTAAAATTACATTGGCGTAGGATAAACTAGATCAGCCTAGAAAAAAGAAGAATGTTGGCGATGAGGCGGTCATGGAATTCAATAAAATCACACCAAATTGAATTGGCCTAGGATAAACTAATTCAGACCAATAAACAGCAGGCTAAACTAGTGTATCCTATAAGATTTAGGCCAAACTGGTTTGACCAAGGAAAAACTAGTTTATCCGATGAGCGTTAGGATAAACCAATTTGGCCTAAGAAAAACTAATTTATCCGATGGGCGTTAGTATAGACCGGTTTGGCCAAGAAAAAACAAGTTTATCCCATGGGCGTTAGGATAAACTAGTTTGGCCTGTAACATATATATGAAAAAAGAATGCATAAATCTAATGCTTGACAATATGAACAACTATTTGTACAATTCATAAGTAATAGATGTCAGAATTTCTACACAACTGGAAAACCTAGAAAACAGGCAATTGTAGGAGAATTTCACAAGTGCTCAAAAAGTCAGAAAAAATGATTAATTTTTTCTGAAACTTCGAAAATTCAGGGAATATTTCATTTTTATGTGCAATATCATGTATCAGAATTTCTCCACACTTCTGAGCTGCGTTCGAAAAAATGTTCAGATTTTTGACTGCCAAATGGAATTTTTGATAAATTCGCTTTTAACCATGAACATGTTTCAATTATACCAATTTGTCGAGATATCCTGAATGTATAAATTAAGAACAAAAAAGAAAACTATGAATCAAGCAAAAAAGAAAAGCTGTAGGTGAAATTAAAATAATGAAAGACAAAAAAATGAGCCTTACATAACAATCTGCTTCGAAAATAATACAAATAACTGATATCATAACAGAACTGTCTAATATTTAATGTGTATAAATCCAGTGTAATGAGTAAAAAGTTACTTTGAATTCATCTAAGTTGTACTTTAGTTATTTTTTTAATTTTATTGTTTCTAATTTTTTATCATTTGTTGTATGGTGTCCTGGGATAATAACGCCAAGGTAGTTAATAATGCCATATGCTAATACACTGCTCAAAACAATTAAAGGATATTGCAGTTTTAGGTGGATTTTGTATCTGAAAAACTTTTTAGCTGATTGATACATCGTCGATAGACATAGTAGGTTATATGAGAATAAATTACCAGTTATTCCCCCAGGACAAGGGCGCACAGGCCTTCGACCAGTAAATTTTTGATCTTCCACCAGTAAATTTTTGAAAAGAAATGTTTCCCTTATTTTTGGCATTAATTCTGTATCTTTAAGAATTTAAATAAGAAAAAACCTTCTGCTAACATTTACCGGTGGACATTTCCCCGAAGGCCTGTGCGCCCTTCTCCTGGGGGAAACACTGAATTACACATGTTTGGCAGAAATAAATGCATTTTATTGCGCATTTGTGTACAAAAGGAAAAAAAAACACAATTTGTGCATATGAGAAAAAAAGAATAAGAAAAGGTGTTTTCTTCAAAGAAAATCATTTTCAGTAGGGGTTATGGTTTCCACGGGCGGCCAGCAACGTTGAACAGCTTTGAGGCATGGACTCAATGAGGCTATTAATGACGAGTTGGGGTATTCTGCCCCACTCTTCCAGAAGAGCTCTTTCCAGTTCTTGGAGAGTTTGTGGGGGTTGTTGGCGGCCAGAAACTCGTCTTCCTAGAGCGTCCCAAACGTGCTCGATTGGATTCATGTCTGGAGAACACGCTGTCCATTCCATTCGAACGATTCCTTCCTCGAAAAGGAAATCCTCCACCAGATTTGCACGATGTGGCCTGCAGTTATCGTCCATTAAAATTAAGTTATCTCCGATTGCTGCAGCGTAAGGGACTACAATAGGTCTGAGGATCTCATCCCTATATCAGCGACCAGTCAGAGCTCCATCTCGAATGATGTAGAGGTCAGTGCGCCCGTCAATGGAGATGCCACCATACACCAACACTCCTCCACCGCCAAATCTGACACTTTCGTGCATGAACGCAGAATTATTCCTACTGCCACGGTCCCTCCAGATGAAAATACGCCTATTATCCGGATGCACAGAAAAACAGGACTCGTCAGAAAACAGAATATTGCTACATTCATTTCTCCTCCAGTTGACATGCTCGGTTGCCCACTCCCTGCGGTCGCGATGATGCCTTGATGTTAATCTACGACATACCATCGGCCGGCGAGCATACAGACCTACAGCATGGAGCCGGTTTCGGACAGTCTGAGTTGAAATCGTGGTGCCTGTAGCCGATCGAAGGTGTTGTTGGAGAAGAGTAGCGTTCATGTTTCGGTGTCTCCGAGCTGTTAACGCTAAATACCGATCTTCATTGGGCGTTGTTGCCCGTCTACAACCTTGCCCTGGTCTTCGGCCTGTACATCCACTCTCTAAAAAACGGTTGCAGATCCTGGAAATGACACTTTGTGACACTCCAATGGCTTGCGCTACTTCGGCTTGAGTTTGGCCCCCTTCTAACCTATCAACAATTCTCCAAGCTTCTGAATCTGTCAAATGACTTCGCTGAGACATCGTACTAATCGAAACAAAGCAATCACTGAATGCCGATCATCCTTGTCTTCATTCTCTTTTATCCAGTTGAAAGTCAAATTTCATTCGCTGCCGCTGAAGCGACGTTTTTGACGTTGAACTCAAAATTTGCATACTCCACAGTTTGAAAAGCAGAAAAATTTGCATTGTGATTCTCTTCTTCTATTTTCGGCAAAAAAAATTTCGTTTATATCTTTATTTTATATAAAACTTTAAATATCCTTTAATTGTTTTGAGCAGTATATTACGCCTAGTTATAAAAGAAACCAGGATAATGGAACTATGCGTTCTGCACTGAAGGACTCTGAATCACAAATAACAGCTAAAAGTTAATTTGTTACATTTATAGACATTATAGCGGGGATAAGCATGTGATAGTCATCACCCGTTCTAAAATTTGCTTGGTAAATTCAGTGATCTGAAGATTTTATATTTTATATTTTTTAAGAAATTCTTTTTTCATTGCATAAATTTGTAGTGTATTTCATATACATTCAAAATATTATGGAAAACTTTGGATGTGTTTGAGTGGTAAATTGTCTTTTAAAATATACTGAACAAAACCTATATCAGGGTAATAAACACCATCAGTTGGTGTTATTACCACAGTTGATTTTGTTCAGCGGCAGAACTACATCTTTTATTTTATGCCTGAGAAGGCAATGCTTCCATTATTGAAAACAAAAAGAGATAATGATAAATTTGTATGTCCTAAATGGTGCTAATTTTTTTAATATTAAATTATTATTATTGCATCCTGGTATCTCAATTAATGGTAAGTAAAAGGAATTTGTCAATTTCTATGACTGTAAAGTTTGTATCTTTAGAATTGGACAATTTAATTGCCATTGTTCCATCTTATTCTATTGCTTTGTTTGCATAGCGTTACTACCCATATAGGTTGTTGATAATGCCAAATCGCATTGGTCAGGGAATCTCGCCACCATATTTTATAAATAATATCTGCTAAAATATTCTTTATTGTATGCATAGTTAATAAGTTGTTGCATCAAATTTTATATTTGTTTCGAAAAAAGTCTAAAACTAAGCCGTAAAAATAAATTGAACCTTAACATCACATTACTATCCCAGGATACCTTATTTTAGTTATGAAATAATATAGATATGATGTATAATTTTAAAGTTACAATATATTTTAATTTGAAAAATAATTTCACATTTTTTATTTAAAATTTCGAAAAAACTGCTGTCATTTCCACCGTTACTATTCAGTTTGGTTAGTTTTAGCAATAAAATCCATTGCCAGATTTTCAGTATTACTCACCGGGTGACGAGAGGCGAGTACTGGTTTTTGTCGATAGGGCCAAATATGGGTGTGTCTATGGTATTGCAGGCACATCTACAAAATATATATTTGTATCTAAGAAATAATACTCTCAGTCTACTTAAGACTATGTAATGTGGTATTTTAATGTGTGACTTTTGTACTGTTTAAAAAATGAAACATGTTAAATCTGATGTTTAATTCTGCATTAAAATTTAGAGCTGGTTATAAAATTATGTTGCTTTATCAGTTTTCTTTCTGTTTTTAGATTCAAAGATACATGAACTTTTTTTACTGAAATTCAGTAATTCATTTTCTAGAATAAAAACTGCAACAGTTTCTTTATTCTTTTCACATTAAAAAAATATAATCTTTATTATCATAAACAAAACTTTTTCACTTAAAGAAATGTCATCGATTACAAAAGAAAGTCCTTTCTTTGGTGAACAGCATTTTGTTCTTCAAATTGGTGGCAAAGAAAAACATGCGTCTGTTGATCCAAAAGAAAAAGTTTTTGCTTGTAAAGTATGTTCCAAAACATTTTCTAAGGACAAAGATCTAAAAAAACATATCTTGTCTCATGCTGGAGAGAAACCTTATATTTGTGTTACATGTTCAAAAAGCTTTTCTCAGAAATGTAATCTAAGAAGCCATCTCTTGACTCACACAGGAGAGAAACCTTATATTTGTGTTACATGTTCAAAAAGCTTTTCTCAGAAAAGTAATCTAAGAAGCCATCTCTTGACTCACACAGGAGAGAAACCTTATATTTGTGTTACATGTTCAAAAAGCTTTTCTCAGAAAAGTAATCTAAGAAGCCATCTCTTGACTCACACAGGAGAGAAACCTTATATTTGTGTTACATGTTCAAAAAGCTTTTCTCAGAAAAGTAATCTGAGAAGCCATATCTTGACTCACAGTGGAGAGAAACCTTATATTTGTGTTACATGTTCAAAAAGTTTTTCTCAGAAAAGTAATCTGAGCAGCCATCTCTTGACTCACAGTGGAGAGAAACCTTATATTTGTGTTACATGTTCAGAAAGCTTTTCTCAGAAAAGTAATCTGAGAAGCCATCTTTTGACTCACAGTGGAGAGAAACCTTATGTTTGTGTTACATGTTCAAAAAGCTTTTTTCAGAAAAGTAATCTGAGAAGCCATCTCTTGACTCACAGTGGAGAGAAATTCTTTGTTTGTGAAATATGTTCCAAAGCATTTTCTCATAGTCATCATTTAAGAACGCATCTTTTGGTTCATACAGGGGGAAAACTCTTTATTTGTGAAATATGTTCCAAAGGATTCTCTAGCAAGAGTAATCTAATGAGACACATTTTGATACATAATAAAGAAAAATCCTTTGTTTGTGAAATATGTTCAAAAGGATTTTCTGATAAGAGTACTCTGAGAAAACATCTATTGACACATACAGGAGAGAAACCCTTTGTTTGTGAAATATGTTGCAAAGGGTTTTCTCAGAGTAATTCTCTAAGAGGCCATCTCTTGACACATACAGGTGAAAAACACTTTATTTGCGAAATATGTTCCAAAGGATTTTCTGTAAAAAGTAATTTAAAACAACATCGCTTGACTCATACAGGCGAAAAACCTTTTGTTTGTGAAATATGTTCGAAAGGATTTTCTCAAAATTGTAATCTAAGAACCCATCGAGAGAAAACCCACTTTTGAGAGAAGAAAACCTTTTTTTACAAAGTACGTTCCAAAGTATTATCTAGTAACCATTATTTAAAAAAACATTTGTCTCATACGAGATGTGACAATTCATTAAAATCTCTTTTACTTTATTTCGTAGAGTATAAAACCTATATATATAATTGCATTTACTGTTGTAACTTTTATGATTTTGCATTAAAATAAAAATATTTACACATTTTTCTTTGTCTTTGTGTCTTTTTTATAATATATAAATAACTGTTGACATATTCATTAGATTTCAGTAAACATTTTTGTCAAACTTTTTTGGTAGTTAATTTTTTTTACTAGTAAAGTAATTTTACCCTAAAATAAGAGATTATTTTGACCTAAAATGTCATTTTGTACCTTAATATCTTTTTTCGTTAGGAAAGACTTTATTTAAGTAATACTTTCGACAAAAAATGAGAAGTATGCTACAAATATTTTTGTTTACTAAAAATATTTTTATTAGCAGAAAATATCTTACTTGTTTGTTAAATTTTCCTCTTAAAACTTTTTCTAAAGCATATCTTATTATCAAGGGTTGCGAAATACATAATTTTACTCCCACTGGTGAATGAATTTTTAAGTAGTCTTCAAAACGAAGTGTATGTTGCATTTTGATGGCTATTAAATAAGCCATTGACTGATAAGATTTTGAAGATATTGCCCATTCTTGCTTATTCCCATGTATTCTTTGCACCCATCCTGAGCTAAGTATTTTTAAATGTATAAATATTTAATTCAATATTTATTCGGCATGTTTACTTGATTTTAAATAACTGTTGTATAGTTCAATCAGCTCTGCACTTTGTTTCTGTACTTTTTTTCGCTTTTTTGTATGTACCTTGTATCATTGAATTCAAAATTTTTTCCAGCACGGTATTATTATCTCCTGTCATCATATATTACAATTAGAGCAAATCTTGTGTGTTTGGAAATTTTATCTAAAAAACATCTCAGATGATTTTGACTAAGTTTTGTTTCCTACCATTTTGCGGTATGAGAAGATCATTGGGATCATGGGAATTGTTTTATCACTATGAATCATTGTATTTTAGTGAGAATGAAGGTTGAAACATTTATTAAATTGTTGTATTGTTAGCAGCAAAAAAAGTTGCAAAACTGACAATATTTCGTCAGATTTGGCATGAAAATCGGACTTTTAATTCTACCAATGCCAAAATGCATGCTTGCCATCAAATGACGTAATATCACTGAATTACACAGATATATAATTGGTTGCACGTAGAGAATGTATTGTTTTATCGAACTGAAGTTAAAGCTAATAACTAGTATTTTAAAATATTTTTCTTCGTTCTATTTCATGGTAGAATTTTTGGTGATTAAAAAAAGCGAAATAAACTGTTAGAAATGAGTGGTGTTTGGACCCCTAATTTTTGCAGTACCTCTAACAACGCTATGTGTGTGTGACTTGGAACAGAGGATGGTACCTTGTCTGTTGCCTTTCTAGTTTCGTCTGTAATAATCAGAAAATTGATGTCTCAGTTGTGGGTTTAAGTTTCCATTTGTAAGGCTTCTGTTAAGAGGCCATTTCAGTCACATGAAAAGATTCGCTCGCTAATGCTAATCCTATGGAGAAAATTCTTAAGGATATCTTGTTTACATTTGAATATTTTTAAACGATTTCTTTTGAATTGAATAATTTAGATTGATTTGTACAAAGGGCATTTTTATTATGACTACTTAATTATATAGTTAAAAAAAACGTTTGCAATAATAGATTAAATAATATTCGTTTACTGATTTTATTTTGTTATTTTTTCATTGCTAGCACTAATTGGTGGAGGAATTTCTGTTTCAATTTTTTAAATGTTCATAATATAAGTTTTTGTTCATATCTTACACGTGATTGTTTGAATTCTGTTATTTTTAATCTTTTTGAAAATTTCGCTGTGCTTCAGAAAGAAGGAAGGTATCAGAATTACTCAAAAAAGATTTATAAAAAATATTTCTATCATTTACACTAAGGGTACTTTAATTTATTAAAAAATGTTGATTAAATTTTTTATATAAGTTATGTTGTTAAAAAAGAGGTAGAACTTGCAGATTAAAACATATTAATTACATTTTTTTACTCATATTGTTATCTTTGAGTAATATTGCAAGCAGATATTATTCAAACATGCATCGAAAGGTTTATGATATCACATCTATCACAAATTTAATGTGAAAGTGGTATTCCATTGCTCATTATGTAATTTGTTATCTGCTGTTTGCATTGAAAATTTCCTGTGGTACTTTTACTTATTTCTTTGTTAAAAAATCTTACAAATCTGATTTATTTCATCTCTCTTTCGATTTCTAAGGTAGCAGGGAAATATAAAAATTTAAAGAAAGTTGTCTGCAGTTAAGTTAGTCCTAATGATCACCATTTAAGCAACATCACATTTGAATGTAAATTATTTAAAGATATGGTTTTACTATTTATCTGTTAGTTGTAATACGCTTGTTTAAAAATTTGCGACTTATGTTGTGATAGAAAAGGTAATAAGTAGTCAATGTTCTTTGCTGTTTTACACAATAAATAAGGAAGAGTGGCGTGGAATTGGACAATAGGCTTTTCTCGTTAAATATCCTTCTAAACATTTCATAAATCACTCACTAGATGAAGCAGTGGCACCCCAATCATCTATTGAATTGTGAGGGAGTGACCTTTTGTCATAAAGACACTTTAGTATTTCTGAGATCGTGACGTCAATAATTTAACATGTGTAAGCGTAAAAGCGACATCTATCCTCTCTTTTACTTTAACTTTCTAGAGTGTGTGTGTCTCTTTTGGATTCTGCAGTTAGGCTCGCGGTTAGTGATAATATGTAAATTTGAAGTATCTCAGTTTGCAGCATATAAAAGCTTGGTTTGTGAGTGTGTGTGGTGTGTCTCTGGCGATAGCCAGCAGAGCATTAGTCAGCTAGCAATGGAGTCTCTGGCGATAGCTAGCAGGGTGTTCTAGCGATATTAGTCAGCGAAGTGTGTTTCCCGCTGGCATTTAGCAGATTACAAGTTGCACCGAGCCTCCAGTGAGTTGTGAAGGAGTTTGAGAATTCGAATAGAGAAGTTGGCCGGTGGTAAGAAATTTAATAGTAATTGCATTTGATTATCTCAAAGTTAAATAAAGAGCTATCTACAGTCACGGGCTGTCTAAATAGATTTTATCTAGCAGTTTAGTCGAAGATAGCTGAGAAGTAATCAGAGTTGCCCGATTGAGCTAGTTCCGGCGCTGTGAGTATACGTTTAGTCTTTTAGTAGTATTATCAGTTGTGAAAATTCGACTTGCTCCACTTCCCCTGAGCCCTTATCGTTTTTAATAACTGTGTTTTTATCTTAATTCCTGAGTATGTCTGCATTTAACTCCCAGCACGAGCACCCAACCGTTACAAATGGCGCCCAACGAAATGTCGGACATTGTGAGATTGTGCCACGTGTTTATTTTACCGGTGAAAGTGACATTAGTGAATTTTTAGTCAAACTAGATGATTATATTTTGTTCAATAATATACCTGAGAAAAATAGATACGTAGTGCTTAAATGCTCATTGAAGGGCGAAGCACTTTTGTGGTTAGAGAATATAGGAAAATTTCTGATTAATGATGAAGCGAAAAGATTTGAACAGACTGTGGTTGAGTTAAAAAAGTCGTTTCCTCCTGTTAAAGATAAAAGTATTTTAAGAAAAGAATTCTATTGCAATAAGCAGAATATTTATGAGTCACCATCAAAGTTTTACCTACGTAAGCTTGAACTAAAAAATAAATTGGATTTAGATATTACATTTGAGGAATTGTTGGACATTGTTTTTCCTCTTTTTAATCCGAATATACAGGACTATATTGAAGTTAGAGCACCGAAGAATTTTTCAGAAATGCACCAGATATTATCGAAGTATGAGACTCGGCATAGCTCGGATCAACGGGATTCGCGTAGCCCTCGCCAGAGACCTGTCACGGATAGTAATTTGAGAAATGATGGGGATATGAATTTGAGAGGGGGACAGCGATTTCCGGATAATAATTTGCGTAGTAGAAATGATGGATTTGGTCGTAATGTGTCGAATACTAGTAATAGTGATAAGAATTGTGGTGGTGGTAAAAATTTTAGAAGTGGGAATAGATATATGTATGGAAATAGACAAAATAGTGGTTATGACCGGAGAGGGGGAGTACGGGACAGGAATGTTTCTTCGCAAGTAAGGCGATTAATTTCGGATGAGAATTTTGAAGGTAGATCAATGCAAAGGAGATGTGTTAAGAGGTCGGGTCAGTTAAACTGGTTGGTGACTGTATTTCGGAAGGTATGCAGTCACAGGTTAAAACGGAAAAGCCTTCTGTGAGTTTAAATAAAGTTACTATCAATCCGGTTGAGTTACCTGAGGTGTTAATTGTGTTAGATGGTATTTTCGTTAAGAGTGTCTTCGATACAGGGGCAGATAAGTCGTTCATTTCTTTTGATTGTTATCGGAAATATTTTTCGTATAAGAAGTTGAAGAGGTCAAGTCTGGTGGTTCAGTCTGCGCAAGGAGTAGCTTGTGATAATAAAGGTTCAGTAGAGTTGGAAGTTGAAATTCGTTCGGTTAAGACGTGTTGGGAGTTTTGTGTGTTAGATGGATTAACAGTGCATTGTATAGTTGGTGTGGATTATATGAAAAGTAGAGGAATTATTCTGGATTTCTTTAAAAAGTCGTTGATCGTGAATAATGATGAGAATGTGAGTAAGAAAGAGCCTGTGTCAGTGTCAGCTGATTTGGGAGAGTCGGCTTTAAGTGAAATCGAGAAGGAGGAATTTAATAAGTTTTTGAATGAGTTTGGAGAGGTTTTTTTCTGATAAACCGGGTTTAACGCATGTTGCGTGGCACGAGATTGATACTGGTTTCAAAGCACCTGTTGCTAGTAAACCATATCGTTATGATAAAGTTAAACAAGGTATAATTGATTATCATACTCAGAAAATGCTAGCGGATGATATTATAATGCCAATTGAGTCTCTTTTTGCGTCGCCAGTAGTGTTATGTCGTAAAAATAATGGGAAAAGTTTAGATAATCCACAGGCATACAGATTTGCAGTAGATTATAGAAAGTTAAATGCTATAACGAATTATCCTCAGTATCCTATTCCAGTAATTGATGACATTTTGGCTAATATAATGAGTACGAATTATATGTCAACGTTAGATCTTACGTCAGGTTATTTTCAGATTGCAATGAAGCCTGAGGACATACCTAAAACTGCGTTTATTACTCGGAACGGTTGTTTCGCTTTTAAAAGTATGAGTTTTGGTTTATCGGGGGCACCGGCAACGTTCCAGAAGACCATGAATAATATCCTTAAACCTTTGCTTGATAAGGGTGTCCTGGTGTACCTGGACGATATAATTATAATGGCAGCTACTTTTGAAGAGCATTTGAGATTATTGAGGGAAGTGTTTACGTTGTTAAGAGGTGCTGGGTTAACAGTTAAGTTGGAAAAGTGTAAATTTTTGAGAAAAGAGTTAAAGTATTTAGGAGTTAAAATTACGCGTGAAGGTATTAATACAGATAATGAGAAAATTGAGGCAATTACGTCAATGAATCCCCCCAAGAATAGTAAGGAAGTGGCGACATTTTTAGGGATGGTGGCTTGGTTCGCCAAGTTCATTCCACGTTTTTCAGAGTTATGTGAACCGTTGTATAATTTAAAAAGGAAAAGGGTGAAGTTTGTATGGTCATCAGCGTCTCAGAGGTCGTTTGAATTATTAAAAGAGGCAGTAATTTCCCCTCCTGTTTTGGCTCACCCCGATTACTCGTCTCAGTTTGAAGTGTATTGCGATGCAAGTACAGTGGGGGTTGGAGCTATGTTAGCACAGAAAGGTCGACCTATAGCTTTTGCGTCGAGAATTTTAAATGCAGCTGAAAGGAATTATTCGATTACAGAAAGGGAGTGTTTTGCAGTAATTTGGGCTTTGAATAAATTTCATTGTTTTTTCACTAATATGCCGGTTAAAGTCATTACGGATCATTCAGCTTTGACAAAGTTAACTAATGGAAAGGGTTAGTTTTCTCGTATGGTCAGATGGTGTTTGAAGTTAGCAGAGTATAATGTTATTATAGAACATAGGGCTGGTAAGGAAAAGGCGGTAGCGAACGCTTTGTCTCGAAACCCGCATGGTGGTTTAGAGGTCACGGAGGAAGTTAAGTGTTGTGCATTGTCGTCGTTGGTGTTAAGGTCACGAGAGCAGTTGATAAGGGAGCAGAAGCAAGATGAGGAGTTTGGTAGTTTGTATCGTTATTTGGAAAGTCCTGATGATGTCCCGAGTGCAAATGTGCCTATGTTTGAGAAATGGTCCCAATCTTTTAAGCTTATCGATGGTCTTCTTTTTTATTCTAAAATTGTAAACTCACGTGGTGAATTAAGAGTTTTTATTTCGGCTAGTCTTCGTAAGGCCATCTTGAAAGAATTTCATGATAATCCATTAGCAGGTCACTTAGAAATCAGGAAAACTTATGCTCGAATTTGTGAATCCTGCTACTTCCCTAAAATGCGGGAAGCAGTGCGCGCTTATGTCTCTAGCTGTAGCACATGCCAACGTTATAATTATAAAAATGTAAGTCCAGCTGGCAAATTAATTCCTATTAAAGTAAATTTTCCTAATGAATGTATAGGTGTAGATTTATTGGTCCTTAGCCATTGTCTAATCCTAAAAGATATAGATTTGTACTAGTTATAGTTGATTATTTTAGTAAATGGGTAGAGTTAGTCCCCCTCAGAAAGGCTTCTACACCTGCAGTTGCCGATGCATTTTTCGATAATTATATTTCTAAATATAGTGCACCAATTAGGGTAGTTAGCGATCATGGCCCTTGTTTTATTTCTGATATATTTAAGGCTCTGTGTGAGAAGATGGAGATCGATCATTCTTTTACTGTTCCGTATCGTCCTCAGTCTAATATGGCTGAACGTGTAAATCGTACAATTATTCAAATAATTTCTTCTTATGTTGGTTCTCATCATACAAATTGGGACCAGTTTCTTCAGCAATTTCAGTACGCACTTCGTACAGCAGTTGACGAGTCGATGAGGAAAACGCCGGCTGAATTGTTTTTGGGTAGAAAAGTCATTACTCCATTTCAAAGGCTAGTTATAGTGTCGGATGCGGAAGGTCAGTTTATGTGCCAGGATATTGAGAAGTTGGTTAAGGAGGCTCAAGTTCAGATGGGAAAAGCGCAAGAAAAGCAAGCTCAGTATTATAATATGCGTAGAAGGGAATTGGAAGTTAAAGTTGTAGATTTTGTGTTAGTAGAAAAGCATTGGTTAAGTTCAAGTCGTCAAAAAAAAGTAGCTAGTAAGTTTGGTCCGAAGTTTGTGGGTCCGTTTGAAGTTTTGGAAGTAAAGAATAATAATTTGGTTGTAAATGTCAATGATGAAAGAATGACTGTTAATCTGGATCAGGTTAGAGTTTATAAGTTTAGAGAAAATGGTAGTGAAGGTTTTCATGTGTCGAGTGGTGTTTCGCAAAATTCCCGATCCAATGAGTGTCCCGAGTCCAGCACTTCTTCATCTAATTCTTTTCATCAATATTCAAATAGAAAATCTGGTCAAACAGCTCCAAAAACTGTTATTCAAAGCATAAAGCCTATCAATCCGAGAGCCGTATGATAATAAAAATAAAAGAGCAGTGTCAAATACATCAGACTCAGGGTGCCATAAAAGACAAAAGATTATAAACTGTCCCATTCCTCCACTTATTAGACAGCAACCTCACAAACACAAGTTATCTAATAGTTCAACATCTTCAGTAATTAAGCCTCGGAAAAAATTTCACATGGACACTCGTCAAACTGTTAAAAGAACTTTAAAGTCTGAATTTTTGGCCAATAAGAGACAGCATAGATCCGGAAAGAAACGTGGCCTAGAATCTTCAATAACTTCGGGTGCGTCTAGAAAGAGGAGACAACATTCAGATTACCGGCATCAGCAGTGTGAATCTCGCCATGGAGTGACCCCAGCGAACCGACCAGAGCAGAGTCGTCGAGTGGAACCTACAAGTATCCCACGGCATCCATTCAGGACCAGGCTGCAGGCACGACAGTCAACTGTGGCGTCACCGTACAGTTCTGATGACGAAAGATGCTTCGTGCAAGGTTTCTGGGACAAGAGGAGAAAGCCATCCTGTAGTATGAGGCCTGCTAGCAGTGAATCATCTCTGTGATTGGGTGATAATGTACTTTATTAAATTTCTATTAGAGTGCATATATGTGGTAGCAATGTGAAGGAATAGAAAGCAGAGAGACTGTTTTGTACTTTTGGCCATTTTTGGAATTTTTTGACGGACTCACGATTAGTGCTTAGTTGTGTTCAAAATTTGTTTGCAAAATTGTTAGTTTTATGTATGTTTGAGATTTTGGTCTTAACTGCTTTTAAAAATTCTGGATCTATTGTTAAATTGTTATGTTATTTGTTAAAAATGTTACTGTATTGTTATATTGTTCATGTGTTATAAAATGTATGTTAATGTATGTTTAAATTTTCAGAAAGTACAGATAGTAATTTGGGTTATTTTGTACAGGCGCCGCGGTTCAGGCGCGCACGTGTTTTGCGGTCAAGAAGTCCTTGACACGCGTTTCTATCTCTTATACTAACATTTAATGAATTAACTTTCTTCTTACCGTTCGTGTTTTATAAGTTACGTTTGTACTTTAGTTGGGAATGGTTTCCGCAAGTTGCGAAGTTTTAAGCTGCGTTTGAATTTGAAATTGTATTGTATTAAAATTGAATATTAATGTGATTTTGTTGCAGGGAAGTATACCTGTGTTATGTATTGATTCTGCTATTTTTCTTTTAGTTAATACAGATGAAGAGCATGATGACGTCATTTTGTAAATTTTTGATATTTTTTGATTGTTGCATAAGCACAGCGATATGACGCTGTACGTATGTGCCCCAATTATTGTTAAAGTGGAGTTAAGTTCTGAAGAATTTTGGGAGTTAGTTCATTGGCTAATGGGTATGTAGGTATTACGTAGTAGCAGAGTTATTTTAGTATGAAGTAAATGTAATTCTAGATGAGTTCGGAATTTGGATGAGGAAAATTTTTGCGCATTGGGTTTTTTGGACTTGGTGCGAATTCTAGTATTAGGAAAGTTATGGAGAAATTTTTGGTAAAGTTACAGTTGTATTGCAATATTGAGGAAAATTTCGGAAGTTTCGTGTTTTGAGAAATTTTAGCACTCCCAGTGGAGTGGGTTGTTTTGAAAGAAGTAATTAGTTTTGAAAGTTTTACGAGTTTTTGGAAGTTTTACGGAGGCTATTTGTAAGATAGAAGAATGATTGGATTGAATATGTGAATATTTGAGGCAAACTGAGGTTTTTTGGCTGTAATGGGTTAAAGTTAATATTTTAAAAGTTATGTTTCGGTGCTAAATTTCACCCATCACTGTGTTTTTTTTACGGTTTGAAGTTTATAACAAGAAAAAGTCCTGGGCATGCATTTGGCCCAGTCCTTTTTCTCTGCGGAATCCGAGGGGGGTTGTGAGGGAGTGACCTTTTGTCATAAAGGCACTCTAGTGTTTCTGAGATCGTGACGTCAATAATTTAACATTTTTGTAGGCGTAAAAGCGACATCTATCCTCTCTTTTACTTTAACTTTCTAGAGTGTGTGTGCTCTTTCGAATTCCGCAGTTAGCTCGCGGTTATTAGTAATATGTTAATGTGAAGTATCTCAGTTTGCAGCATATAAAAGCTTGAGTGTGAGTGTGTGGTGTGTGTCTCTGGCATTAGCCAGCAGCCAGCGAGTGAGGTTCTCTGCCATTAGATAGTGAAGTGAATTATTGTTCAGCGAAGTGCTAGCGAATAGGAAGTAGCAACGGCCTCCAGTGAAGTGGAAAGGAGTTTGGATAGTTGATTTGAGATTCGGCCGTGGTAAGAGAATTTATAGTAGTTCCATTTTGATTATTTGTGAAATAAAGAATTACTCACAGCCACGGGCTGTTTAATCAAGCTTTGTTTAGCAGCTCAGCCGGAAGATAGTGAGAAGTGTTAGGCGGTGCCACGACTGAGCTAGGTCGGAGCCTGTGAGTATGATTTAGCTGTTCATAGTGTTTTCAGTTGTGTAAATTTAAGACTTGCTCCACTTCCCTTCAGCCATTATCACTTTAATAAACTTTGTTATTTTATCCTAAATTACTGAGTATGTCTACATTTAACCTCCACCACGACCAACCAAACGTTACAAATGACGCTCAGCATGCATGTAACATGTAACGTTACAAATATTTCATTTAATGGATTGTAATAATTGACATGAAATAATACTTTCATACTAAAATATGAAATGACTTCTATTAACATGTTGGCTGCCACTGACGCTCTTATAGAGAATCTGGAGCTCCACTTAACCCATTACCTTCTGCTGGTGTAATTAAGCACCATTAAAAATAAATGCATATTTTGAAAATTAACTATCAAACAACCCCTATTTTTTTAGTTAAAATTTTCGCTTTATTTATAAACAGAAACTTTTACCATTAAAAAAAGCGAAGGTAATGTTTCAAAATTTGTGGCGGCAAGTATTTTTTCAGGAAAAAAATTGAAGAATCTTTTCTTAAAGCTTCTGCAGTTAATGGATAAGGTGAAAAGAGTCCTTTATTAGTCTCACCAGTTATTTTTAGTGGCAGACAATGGGTTAACATGATTAACAGCAAATAACAAATTTACACTTAAATTACTAATAAAAACTGCTAGTTTTATCTCACATAAAAAGTTACTCAACAATATAAAGTAACAGATGCCTGCTTAAAGTACACTTTTGAGAAAATTTTTTGTTGCATTTCTCACATGCATAAGGTTTTTTACCAGTATGAATTAAATGATGTGTACATAAATTGCTTTGACGTGTGAATTTCATGTTGCATATCTCACATGAAAAAGGTTTCTCACCAGTATGAACAAGTAGATGTCTGCTTAAAGCACGCTTTAGGGAGAATTTCTTGTTGCATGTCTCACATACAAAAAGTTTCTCATTTGTGTGAATTGAAAGATGTTTGCTTAAATCACTTTTACGAGAAAATCTCTTGTTGCATATCTCACATTCAAAAGGCTTCTCACCAGTATGAATTATGAGATGTCGTTTTAAATCAGCCTTTTGAAAGAATTTATTGTTGCATATCTCACACACAATAAGTTTTTCACCAATATGGATTAATAAATGCCTGCTTATATCAGCCTTTCGAGCGAAATTCTTGTTGCATATTTCACATACAAAAGGTTTTTCGCCAGTATGAATTAACAGATGATTGGTTAAAGCATTTTTATGAGAAAATTTTTTCTTGCATATCTCACACAGAAAATGTTTCTCACCAGTGTGAATTAGAAGATGCCTGCTTAAATTACTCTTTTGAGAAAATCCTCTTCTGCATATCTCACAAACAAATGATTTTCCAGGCTGTGGGTCAGAAGCTGTTTTTTCAAAAAGCAGTACAGGAATATTTGTCTCCATATTTGACAATTTCAAGCTATGTGATGTGCAAATTTATGTCTTTTTTGCACCTGTGTAAGTTAATCTACGAGTTTTCAAGATTTCTGAAAGAGAAATTTAAGAAAAAATAAACTTACCATGTAAAATTAAATTAACACATAAAACTGAATTAAAATCAAATTTCGACTATGCATTAAAATCCACACTATAATCTCAGTTATCTTATGTTCAGTTATGGTGTGTCAGATGAATTTCCTAATTTTATAAATATTAAGCTATAAATGAAATTAGAAAAAATAAAATAAAAATAGTTATAATAAATAGATACCATTATAAAATGAATAAACTATCATAGGTAAAATATGAATAAAAATTATAAGTAAATTAGCTGACCCGTCTTGCTATGCCAGGGCCTTTCGATTTTTCAAACGAATTTGAATACTTATATTCTCGATTTTTATCGAAACGATCTGAAATAAAGTCTATCTCAGAAACAATCTTTGGAATGGGTCCATGACAATATAGACTGGACTTGCTGCACAGTAGGGTGGAGTGAAAAAAAATTTTTTTTTTAAATAAAAAACGGGTAGGTGCCAAAAGTTGCCTTTATACTAGTACATCAACTGCGTGAAATTTTGCCGCTGCAAAAAAAATGGCTTACGTCTGCGCTTTTACTCCAAAAATCGAAATTTTCGGTAAAAAATTTAATTTTTTGACATTTTTTCAAAAAAATTTCTACAGAGCTGGTTATTATTTAAAAGTGTTACGTAAAACTTTATATTTATCTGCTTAACATATTTAAACTATAAAACAATATCTGTAGTCTGTATAATTGGAGCAAATCCGACAACTTTTGGTAAAAAATCAGCGTTACCACTCTATCGGAGCATACAACGAAATGTTGTTTTGAATGCATTTCTTACCTATCTGCTTTCAAAATTATTCTGTATATAAATCGTAGATGTGGCGGCATTTCATATCCCATCCGTCTCAGCCACCCATCAATTTAGGCCCGGCCCAGTGTTTTATTTATGTATTGAATTGGTATTTTTTTCCCGAAGAAGGGCATAAATTTCTTTGTATCAAAGTAGTTTACCTCTTCTTTGTTTTTACTGACATTGGATGCTACTGGTGTGACCTGCTGCACGTATATTATTATACCTTGTATAACAGAAGTGAAAGCTAAGTAATGTATTAGGTATGTTGTTAATTGAACCTATTTAGCAGTCTATTATCTTCATTACATTTTTATACAATTAATACATTATAATTGGGAGTTCTGTTACCACAACCTTTTTTCAATCAATTACACTGTATGTATAATGATGTGCCTAAAAATTGATTGTATGCATTTAATTTCTAGTATGTCATCATTTACTGTACCTATTACGTTGAATATATTTTGAGAAGCTATCAGTTTAATATTATGACGATAGTCACAGAGGATTGCAAACAAAATTTGCGTGTAAAGCAACAATATTTCGAAAGAAGTTTTAGTATTTGCTTTATGTCGTTTCCTGTGTTGTTTCGTTGTCAAGTAATTTCTAATAAGTTTTTAGACCTATTCTTTAGGTGTGTATTATACTTGGTATAAAATATCCCGCGGTATAAACTTTGATTATGTATTTTGTGAGTGAATATATAGACTCTGATTGACAAAGCGAAAAATTTTATTCGCTTTATGAGCTGTTTTTTGTGCGAGATGTTTTCTAAATTCCTATTCCCCATTTCTTCTGAGAAATAGCTTTCCTTATGAATTAGCTTTGCAATCTCCGACAGAAATTTTTAGTCTGCTCTGAGTATCTTTTACTTAATTTGAGAAAAATAATATTCCAAAATTATTATCCATTTTATAAAAAATTGCAATAGGAAGTGAATAGTACCTAGACAAAGATTTTCTTATTGATCCAGTGAATCCATATAGATAATAACGTTTTACATCGATTTCTCTAATAATTGATAGAGGAAATTCACTGGAGTTGAAGTAGCATATGACCCATTATTATACACAGTTCTAAGCTTATCCAATGCAAAATGGTTCACAGCGACAAATAGAATTCTCCTAAATTTAAATGAGTATTTATAGTCGATTAGAGTCTGTACATTCTCCCAAAAATTACTATGCATTATAAGTTTATACCCAGGACAGTTCAGCATCAAATATTGATCATTTATAAAATGGGGATCTAAAAATTAATGGAAAATCACCTGGCAACGAAAACACTTAGAACACGGCATAAAACCAATGCAAAAAAAAGTTATTTACAACAACGGTTGCTCTGCACATGCAGGATAAATTCCCATTGCAATTTTCTCTGACGATCAACAGAAATCACATTAAACAGCTCGCTTCTCAACATTTAAAAAATGCAAAAGCAGAATAAATGATGGCATACTTATAGTTGAAATACCTGAAATCATCTTTGAAGCAGGTCATTACGTAAACAAAATATAATTGACTGAAAAAATGTTGTGGTAACAGAACTTCCAATCACTTTCATCAACTGGATGTAAGTTTGATAAAGATAATAGGTGGCAGAATAGATCCTTTCAATAATATTCACGTACATTACTCTGCTTGTCTTTTTTTTGTATAAGCTGTTTAAATATACATTAACACTAGAATTACCGCGTTTCTTGTATACCTAGAAATACCGGGGGGGTGGGGTCACCTCTGACCCATGGCTCTTAAAGACGCTATTCTTGTTTTATATGGAAAATAAAGACCCGCAATAATTATTGGCGATGAATACAATTATTTTTAATTAATAATTAATACAATCTAGCATTTAGACTATTACATAACATGAAATTTCGATAATAAATACCGCAAAGGAATTCTTTTTATTTCTAATTTTTAAAAATTTGCTTTGAGATTTTGATATTTTTTTAATAATATATATGCATATGATTTATCGATTTAAATTGTGTAATAATGTTCCTACAGATCAATTAGATATTTAAATACAATAAATTTAAATACATACATATAATCGTGATTTTTTTTACTTACACTTTTAAGTTTTATACAGTTTACTGTCTAATCAATTCATACAAAATGTCATGGTCTCTTTTTCTTTATCTTTTTTTCCTGTGCATAATGCACACACAAGTTATAAACAATTTCCTCAAACAGTGGTAGTTTATTTGTCTTAGCATTGCTTTATGTGATAACATTTTTAATTTTTTTTTTTTTTTAATTTCAGTGCTGGTGCGTGGACTTATATCTTCACGTTCTTTTGCAATGCTTTTATAATTTTAGCAAAAAGACTTTTCTACTTATATTATAATCTTTTGTATCTTCAAAAACTACCGAAACATTTGTGACAGCTAGATCTTGAATCAGATTTTGCATAAGTAAGAAGATATTGAATATTGCGGCTCTACGTTGATATAGTTCGGTGTTCTAAATCACTTCAAAGAGTGATTTATTTGTATCTTTCTCACTTTTTAGAATTATTTCTAAAAAATGAATTCTTTTATTTTTAATTTTCTGCAAAATATTTACAATTTATTTGTGTTTCTTAATTTTTCCCACAGCATTTTTTTTTGCTATTTTCATTCAGCTTGCTACCACATGTATTGTATTTGAACCAATGAAATTCTATTATCATTTTTAAGAAAAAAATATTTCGGCATTTATGTCAAGATTGTCAGCATCATTAGATGATGACAATACTAACTTCGTCATTACATTTCTACACTAAAGTCATTTAAAGACAATTCCCGTTACAATTTTAAAATTTTCTCATTCAGGAAACGTCCGTAGTGATGTCATTACTATAAATATGAGAAAGTCAAATGCTACAAACATTTTTTTTTCTCCATGTGGTTTATGAGAAGCAAAATACTCTTTCTAGTTATTTCTAAGGTATAACATAAAAAGCAACTACTTACATAACCCTTACAGTAGTTTGAAATACCATAAAAACTCACACATTTACCTTCCAAATGCATAACAGATATGTGATCATGACCCCCCCCCCCCCCCCGCGTCTGTTCCCTCTTTTGTGAAAAGTGCGTAACATATCCTTACACTATTCTTATCTTGTTGAAAAATATAGAGTTGAAATCCTTGTTGAATTAAATGAAAAAAAATGCAATTATTTTGTTTGGGTCAGTGATGACCCAAAATGGTAATTTTAGGTATAAAGATATGTATATAAAAAGTTTTCGTCCGATTTCAACTAAATTCGTGCTAAGGCATCATACTAACTATTTAGGAAAAGTCAATCAGTTTCAAAGTGTTAATTTGAAAAGCAACAGTGATACGAGCGAAAGACTACGTCTTGGATCACGGATGACCCGCCTCAGTAATTCTAGTGTTAAGATAGTCATAGAAGCATGTAGATACAAAGAACGGATAAACTAGGTGGATGCATCGAAAAACATGCCAAATTTTGGTAAAGAAAATCACAAATCAATATAAATATATAAATAAAACACTGTACTAAGATGATGGAATAGTTGGAACTGGTGGTATATGAAATATAGCCACCTCCACGACGTATGTCCAAAGAAGTTTTGAAAAGAAGAGTTGTATTAAAAACAACAATTCATTGAATGTCCCAATAAAGTGGTAATGCAGTTTTCTTACCAAAAGTTGTGTGTTTTGCTCCAGCTATACGGAACAAAGATATTGTTTTATAGTTTAAATATTTTAAGCAGATAAATATAAGGGTTTAAGTAACACTTTTAAATAATAACCAATTCTGTAGGAAGTTTTTATTTTTTTTGAAAAATTGACAAATTTTACCAAAAATTTCGATTTTTTAAGCAAAAGCGCAGACTCAAGGCATTTTTTTTCAGCGGTAAAATTTCATACAGTTGATGTACTAATATAAAGGCAACTTTTGGCACCTACCCGTTTTTGATTTTTAAAAAATAATTTTTTTTTGCTCCACCCTACTGCACAGTACTTTCAAAACAAATTTTGGGATATGTTGACTATGGCACTGCATACTTCGTGCACTGTGCACATGCTAGACAATATTGTTTTTGGATCTTCCACCGCCAGGGGGCGCAGTGTTCTCAATAAACTTCTGAAACATGTTTTTGCTTCCCGCAGCATTGTATAGCAGTTATATGCCTTGCAAAATTTCTCGATTCTCCTTTCCATCGCCAGGATGCAGACAGTGTTTTAAATAATTCACCCTCCGAACGAAAGTAAAACCAGTGTCCCTACTGTTACCGGCACTATACAGCAGACGAGTTGCGCATGCACAGTAAAATTTTTTAGTTTCACCTTTCACTATAAAACAGTGCAATATGTTTTATATGTACATACAACATGTGTTCCCTTTGCCTGCGGTAGAACTTGTTGAATGGTGTTTCATAATCTATTCTGTACATATAATTTTCGTTCTTGTTAATTGTGACTTCTTTGCACAGGGTGGTAGAATTATTGCAGATGGATGAAAATATAGAAGTTACAATTTTTAGAATTTGTTGAAAAATGCTTCATAATGTATGTTGTATGCTCGTTTTTTTGTTCTTGATAATTTTTTTTGTTCTTTTCACAAAGTGGAAAAAATACAGCCGATAAATTAAATTGACATGTGTTATGTTATTCAGAATGCATTGAAAAGTGGTTTATAATCCATGCTCAAACAATGCTCATGATTTTTCATTCTTTACAATTATGTTTTGTTCTTTGTAAGATTGATATGATTACTGCAAATGCATGAAAACATAGGTGTTACAGTTTTGAGAATGTGTTTAAAAGTGGTTCACAATCTATGCTGTATGCATAATTTTCAATTCTCAATAGTAAAATTTTGTTCTTTCCACAAGACAGAAGAAATAATGCAGAGGGATGAATTAAATAATGATGATCACAGAATTGAGAATACACTGGAAAGTGTTTCGTAATCTATGCAGTATGTACGATTTAACTTTCTTAATAATTATGTTTTATTCTTTGCACACGGTGGTAGAATTTCTGCAGATTCATGAAATTGATAGGTGCTACGATATTCATAATATGTTGGAAAGTATTTCATAATCTGTGCTGTATTCATGATGTTTTGCTTTTGAGGGATTCAAAAAAAGTTTAACAATTGCTTTCTGGGAGTTAAACGGGGCAAGAGAGGGGCATAACATGACAAAGTGGTCAAAGGCTGTCCAGTGAAAGTAAAAAAAAATTGAATCTCTGCCCTAATAGACTAAATATTGCACCTTCAGAATCCCCCTTGTCCTTAAAAATTTTATACAATATAAATAATATGTTTCGGAGGACTCCATAAGAAACAGATCTAAAATAATATTTATTATGAAAATGCTACAATTACACTTCCCTTCTTCCATTTCCTTTTTTCACTATTAAGTCTTACATATAGTAGATTCCCTCAAATCCGCACTCCTAAAATCCACAACTCTCTAAACTCCGCACATAAATTACGGATGTAAACAATGAAACATTCAGTTCAGATGTACCGTAATTTCTGGAAGAAACGCCGCGGCGTTTACGTGTTTAAAACTGAAATTTCAAGCGATGCGGCGTTTCTACCGATGCGGCGTTTACGAGCATTTTTTTTTCAAACAAGCGTGATATTTTTCTGAATTTTTCCGAAAATTAAAAAAAAAATTGATCATAATTCCAAAATTTAGGACATAAAATGCATCGCGAATTCCGACAAATGGTTGCAAAAACAAATTAATTTCGATTTCTTCAAAATATCGCGAAAAAATGTCAATTTTCATTAAAAGACCCCAAAAAGTTACGCAAATTTCACATTAGATTACGAATAAACGAAAATTGCATTTTCGAATGAATTTCCTGAATTTCCCCCTTCCCTTCTTATATAACTTTCAGAAAATTCGTTCTGAATTCGATTTTTTCCCCCATTCCAAAGATTCAGTGATGAATCATGATGAAATGAATGAATCATGAATCTTTGATAAAATGTGCTTTTTTTAAAGATTTTTTAAATTGATTTCATGCTTTTTTTTACAAATTTCTCCTTTTTTCTGCGTTTTTCGACAGAATTTACGTTTTTTTTAAACCAATTTTTTTAAAGTATTGCTTCAATTATCAAAATTCATGATTCATTCAAAGATTCATGATTCATTCCTGAAAATGTTGGCAACGATCGTGGAAAAATGCCGTGTAAGCGCCCCTCTCTAATTATTTTATGATTTTTCGTCACGTTTGGGGGGGGGGATTAACGGTATTTTACGGTACAGTTAGGAAAAAAAAAATCACCGTATCCGCTGCGCCGCCCTAAGCATAGTTTTACTTTTAAACTCGTATGCGTCGCGGCGCTTATTCCCGAAATTACGGTATTTAAATAATATTATTAATTTTGTATTTATTTATTAATTTCTGATTAATAATTTCATTTTTATGATTTCTTAATACAGCTTATTAATGTGTTACTGTTTAACATGTTAACCGCGATTACGGCGGAAATTTCACCTGCGGCGTTTACGACGATGCGGCGTTTATGACCATTTTCTAAAATTTTTTGAGTGATTTTCCGCGATGCGGCGTTTACGCCGCTGCGGCGTTTCTTCCAGAAATTACGGTACATGCAAAATTTAACTTTTTTCGTTCTATATCAATTCCCTATATTTTATTATTTGTAATTTTTGTTAAGGTTGTTGAATTCATGTGTTTACATGAAGAAAGAATAATTTATTTCTAAAAACATCAAGATATTTCTGATATGATAAGTAATCACAATCTTACTAAATATATTTATGTATTAATCAAGCTTTTTTTTTAGTTATGAAGTTTGGCTAAACCTGAAAAAAAGCTTTGTTATTTTATGATCCTGATTTGAATTAGTAATGTACAAGTACGGCAAGTTTCATTGAATAATTCAGGAAAAACACGTTTTATCTTTATACTAAATATTTAACTGTACATTATTGATTATTAACTTGATCTTTGCTTTTAGCATTTTAATCATTTTAAAAATTATCTAAAATTTTGTTATTTTAGTTTATTACTTATTTTAATATTTTAGTATATTGTAAGCATTCATTATCTTTTGATTTCATTATTAATTAGATTGAAATTACTTTTTAAAAAATATAAACAAAGCAATGGCCAGAAATCTGCAAAATTATAAATTCCGCACAACCTCTGGTCCCAAGCTGTGCAGGTTTAAGGGAGTCTACTGCATATAGGTTCAACGATTTTCAAATCTGTACCTTTGTTAAATTTATTTTCCCACATTAGTTCCCAATAATTTCATTCAATTTTTGGAAAGTAAATGGACGGAAGAGAGATCTCTTTTTAGTTTAATTTTTAATGAATATGCTGATACTTTAGTTGACAAACAATGCACTTTCAATGCAAAAAAGTAAAAGCATGACTGCATCCGGAGCATTAAAGGTTTTTTTTTAAGTGTATGAAAGTTTTTTCAGGGATGAATTTTTATATTTCAATATAAATATCAAAAATAGTAGTTAATCATGTATGTTAAAGAGTTGCTTTTGAATAACATAAATTTTGTCCACTGCATCACATTACACAAGAACAATTACTATTGGAATAATGCATGCACTGTTTTCAACAATGTGGAAGGACATTTAATATGAAGGTTCATAATACTTTGAAATGCAGACTGAAATTTACCATTTCATTTGATTCAAGTTTTGCTAAAAATAAACCAGCTCAGTAACAGTAGACGACTAATACACTCACAGTAGTAGGTGAGTTAGTAATGTCTAGAATTAAATCTGGTGAATCGGAATGTTTATATCTTAATATTCCAATATATTAAAATTGCAACACATTCAGAAAGTAATAGAATATCAAGTGAAGTATGAAACAGAACAAAGTAATAAAATGATTCTCAAGTGGCAAAATTTTACTGCTTCTTTGTTTATAATATACCTGTAGCATTAAGCATTAAAGTGCAGACTTGAATTTTAGTCTCTCTGACTGAACAATATGTGTACATCAGTGCCAAAAGCTCTCTTCTCTCAATAACACAGGGAAATGATCCGTTGAATAAATTTTACTTCATGCTATTTTTCTAAATACTTATTTGAATTAGTTTTCATTAAATTTTGAAAATTAGTTAAAGTAGTTGCTAAGTCATGAATTTATACAGGGGACACCAGGACATACAAACCTTCTCTGACAATATGCCCCTGTGTAAATTCTTTTTCTCTTAGAAATTAAGATGTTGATATACAAGGCACTGAGAATAGCTTAAATAAGTATTTTTGTAATGCCAGCATGGAAAACAAATATAAGACCAGTACAGCATAACTTATTTAATCCAAAATTATCTGTGATTACAGACACAGCAGCAGAAAATTCTGTAATTATTTGGGACAGACATTTTATTGGTAGAAAATAATCTTTAGGTAAATTATGTTACAATAGAACCATTAGTTGATTGAACAATTGCTTGCTTGTAACTTCTTTATGCTTTTTATTTATTTTAAGTTACAATAATTTTAAGTATGTTTGTATTAAGTATTAAAGAGCCATACAATGATATAAAGCCTTAAAACATGATCTGATTAAAAAAATCTGCAATGTTAATGACCTGTTTCGAGCTTTCTACTACCAGGATTATATAGAAAATTCTGAATTACAGAAAATTTGAAACTACAATGCATTTAAATAAATAATAATACTAATATCTCTCATTAATATTGCAATACAAAATAAAAGGAACTTGATAATTCAAAATTATTCAGAAAAATCAATTGAAAATGCTCAAAAGCAATTTAAAATACATATACATCTTAAATAATTATGAAACTTTTATGTGGTGTCACCATCTGTTATAAATTACAAAAAACAATAGCCATGTTATTTTTTAAAAACATGATTTCTGATTTATAAACACTCAATAAATAATACAAATTTAAAAAATGACAGACTTTTCAACAAGAATATTTAAAACCAAAATAATTTATAATAGGAAATTTAAACAAGATTTACAGTTAAAACTAAAAAAAAAAAAAAAAATATTACATTACTAAATTCAAATAGTGATATAGAGTTAATGTTAAAAATAGACGACTAGTATACTCACAGTAGTATGTAGGGTTAGGAATATCTAGAATTAAATTTGGTGAATCGGAATGTTTATGTCTTAATATTCCAATATATCGAATTGCAACACATTCACAAGGTAAAAGAACATCAAGTGAAGTATGAAAAAGAACAAAGTAATAAAATGATTCTCAAATGGTAAAATTTTGGTGATTCTGTTGATTACAGTGACGGTTGACCCACCCACCCACCCCCAACCACCGTCCGAGACATATGTGTTCGGGATGGGGGCAGGGAAAGTCGATAGCTTCAGAGCCCCGCCCGCCCACTAACCGTCTCTCAGTATCTTTAATTTGTCTACTTTTTCTCTTAAATTTGTCCGGTTTCAATTTGTCTAATTTTTTTTTCCTTTTCTATTAGGAGTGCAGGGCAATTTGGGTCGTAAGTAAAGGATTCTGGCGCTATCCGTGGTCGCCTGCCGGCGACAGCGCTGTCGCGCAAGAGACTAGGTCTGTTTGGGTCGTAGGTAGGGGTCGTCGACGAAAATTGGTCGCTCACCGCGACGGTGATTATTCTGGTGATTACAGTATGCCAGTAGCTTTGAATATCAAAGTGCAACCTTGAATCTCAATCTCTCTGACAGAACAGTAGGTATTCATCAGTGCTAAACACTCTCTTTTCTCTATTAACACACAGAAATGATCTGTTGAATAAAATTTACTTTTTGTCATTTTTTAAAATGCTTATTGAATTCGTTTTAATTGAATTTTGAAAATTAGTCAAAGTTTTTGCTAAGTTTTGAATTTATACAGGAGACACCAGACATACAAACACTCTCTGACAATACATCCCTATCCCTGTGTATATTCTTTCAGTAATGGAAATTAAACTGTTGATATATGAAACACTGAGAATAGCTTATATAAGTATATTTGTAATGCCAACATGGAAAAACAAATATTTAAAGACCAGTACAGCATAACTTATTTAATCCAAAATTATCTGTGATTACAGACCCAGTAGCAGAAAATTCTGTAATTATTTGGAACAGACATTTTATGGGTAGAAAATAATCTTTAGGTAAATTATGTTATAATTGAACCACTACTTATAAGTGCAATTTCTTTATGTTTTTTTATTTATTTTAATTTATAATAATATTAAGTATATTTGTATTAAATATTAAAGAGCTAAACAATAATATAAAGTCTAAAAAAAGTCTGATTTTTTTTTTTTTTTTTTTTTTTAAAGAAAGAAAATCTGCAAGGTTTGTGGCATGCTTCCAACTTTCTACTAGATGGATTATTGATTGTACAAAATTCTGAATTACAGAAAATTTTAAACTAAAATGCATTTTAATAAATAATAATGCTAATATCTCTCATTAATATTATAATACAAAAATGAAAGGAATTTGATAATTAATAATTATTGAGAAAAATAAATTCAAAATGCTCAAAAGCAATAAAAAAATATATAAGCATCTTAAATAATTATGAAACATTTATGTAATGTCACCATCTGTTATAAATTACAAAAATCAATAGCCACATGATTTTTTTAAAAACATGATTTCTGATTTATAAAACTCAATAAATAATACAAATTCCAAAAATGACAGACTTTTCATAAAAAAAATATTTAAAACCAAAATAATTTATAATGGGAAATTTAAACAAAATTTACAGTTAAAATTAAATATATATATATTTAATTACATCACTATATTCAAATAGTGATATAGGGTTAATGAGAAAAAAAAAATATATCAAATACAAATATTGAAGTACAGTCAAAGTTCTATAATCTGCACAAGTTGGGGTCAAAGGTTGTACGGATTATGGAATAATGTGGTTTGTAGAATATTATGGATTATATGTCATTTTATTATTCCTAACACGACCGTAGCTAGAAGTGATCTATAGGGTGGGGGGGGGGGGGAGGCTGAAGAGATTGTAGGAGGGCTCATAATTTTTTTTCTCCTTCTGACGCAGAAAGATAAATTAGTACATATTCACATTGTAGGTACTATGTTTCTATTATTACTTATTAAACTGTTGTAATAACTTCATTTTATACTAAGAAAAGTATATGATAATGAAAATTTTGAGTGTACAACTGGTGCAAAATTAAACATCAATTTAGTAACTCTGCAAAACTGTGAAAGGGTCTCAAAGCTAAATTAGATTTTAGAACAAAAATTCATTTGAATTTTCAAAGCAGAAATTCCTTTTAGTGACCTTGGAATCTTTGCCAGGTGGGGGAGGGGGGGGGGGGGGCTCAAAATATTTTAGGAGAGGCTGAGCCGCCCATAGCGCCCCCTTAGCTATGGTCCTGATTCCTAGACAACATTTTAATTTTGCAGTCAGATTAATATAAAAAGATAAATGTGAAATCTAATAATTAATTTAATATTCTATCTCAAAAAATGCCTTTTAAATGTTATTTTATATAAAAAAAACTTGCATAAATTTGCATTTAAATGAAAATAATTACATATGTTCAGTAATACAGTTTGTTTTTCACTGTTAATAAAATAAAAGAGTTATATTTTTAAAAAGTATATGTTTCACTATGATTTTTTTCAACTTTTTTATTATTTGTTTCAAAAAATCATTTTTTAATCACACATTTGTAAATTTTCTTAATTGTTTATTTAATTGTTTATATTCGTAAAGTAACGCGAATTATAGAAAATTGCGGATTATCAATCCTTGACAGTAAATTACAAATTAAGTAATTAAAAGAAGTATAATAATATTAATATTTAATTCCTGGATGAGTTGATGCAATCTTCTTATCCATGGCAAAAAAAAAAGTAATGTTGATTCTTAATTTTTTATTGCTTAAGATATAAAAATCTGTATTAATTACATATGTTATCCAGAAAACTCTCACAATTTTAAATTACAAAACCTTTTTTTTAATTCTGAAAAAACAATTTAAAAAAAATAGTTGATTTTGTAGTAATTTTAATTTTTTTCTTAATTATTTTCTGAAATTCATTCAAATATGTGCTATAGCAACATCTGTGATGTTTAATTGAAAATAGAATTGAATAAGAATACTGAAATATTTGGTTTACCTAAGTTTCCGGATAACAGATAAAAATATACAAATTACCAAAAAATCCTGTTAATCCACCTTTCTCGATCAAACGCCCCCTCCCCAAAATTTCAAACTTTTATAAAATCCTGAAAAAATGCCCCCCCCCCCAAAAAAAAAAAAACGCTTGAAAAACGGAAATTATGCCGTGAAATCATGAAAAGAAAGGAAATTTTATTTAATGATAGCTGAAAAAATTATCAAATTTTGTCAAAGGATCACGAAAAATATCTGCAAATTTCTTCAAAGGATCACAAAAAGATGATGAATGTCGAAAGATGCGAATTATGTCAAAAGATCGAGGAAAAATCGTGAATTTCTTGAATGATCGCAAAAACACAACATACATTTTATCAAAAAATTTAAGAAAAAATGCAAATATGTCATATCTATAAATAAACAGGGAACAAAAATGAAAATTCTGTCAAAAAATAGCAGAAAAAATGCAAAATTTGTAAAAAATAAAAAAATAAAAAGTTGCAAATTTCATTAAAAAATCTTGAAAAAAGCACATTTCATCAAAAAATCATAAAAGAAATGCAGTGAAAAGAATGCAGGAAAAAATTAATTTACATTAAAGAATTGTAAAAAAACTGTGCAAATTTGTCAAATATTGAGATAAAACCCTGCAAATTTTGTCAAATATCACGAAAAAATCCCACAGTCATCTCACAAAATTGCAAATTTTGTGAAAAAATCACGGAAAAATCCTGTTTAAGCGCCCCCTCTGACTATTTAAAAAAACTTCATCACGTTGGGGGGGGGGGGGGGTGCAGATTAATGGTATTTTATGATAAGTATAACTTTTAGATATTGTATTTGATTTAAAAGGGTTATACAGGTAACTCTGGAAAATCTGATGATGGATAATCTGCTTTTATCCATACATGTTTGAATTTCAACAATGAAAATTGCTTTATTGTTAAAAACAAAGTTAAATTCAGTATATAATTTTCCCAGTTATCAATTTTCCAGTAAATAAATATTTAAATATAAATTAGATATAAATATTTAAATTTGCTTGATAAACAAATAAATTTATCTTAGAGCAAGACATAATAAATGTTCATAAACTATTTAAAAAAAAAAAAACTCTGATAACAAATTAAAATTATTATTGTATTGTGTCAATGTTTAAATTATTGAATAATCAGTAAAATATGCAATGTATGTAATTTAAATATTCTTTAATCTTAATTATTAAATGTATCATACTATTGTAGGATTATGTTTTGTTTTTCTTTGTAATAGTAATTTTTGTGCAGCTGTTCATAAATTACAATCAGACTTAATAAAAAAAAAAGTAAACAAAGGTATGATTTGTAATCCACAAAAATGGGTTTTCTGCAAAACCCTTGATCTCTAAGAGTGTGGATTTCACTGCATTGACTGTATATTTATTAAGATATGAAATTTATCTTTTATATGATCAGTGTGTCTTTAAAAAGTATTGCTCTTTCCTTTTCATCTAATAAGAACGTTTTTAAAAAATCCCATTCTTTTAGGACTAAAATTTATCAAGTAATGATATTTATAATTTTATGAAATGTCTGTTATTACTAACACTGAAAGTACTTCTGTTTTTACTGTGAAAAAACACTGAAATTACATAAAATTAATAATTTGAAAAAGTTTAGTAGCAAGTTCAGCATTTTTATAAATATTAATTACAAGACATTGAAACTGTATAAAAATTAAATTTTATATTCAAATATGTATACAGTTCTTATGCTGTAAAACGAATGTCATTTATAAAACCGATCTTAGTTTCTGTGCTCCTTTCATGCTTTTATCATCAGTGACTTGAGAAGTAATTGAGTAGAAATGCATTTCAAATCTTTCTCTTTGAAGGAGGAAGAAGCGGGAGAGTGCAAAAAAGTCAAGCGACCGACAGTTACTATTTGGCTCGTCAAATGTTTTGAATTACTATAAATGTCAACAAAAATTAACTTCGAGAACATTCAAATTTTTTGCCATCCATCATTCATTCAACTTACAAACCGTAGAATTTTTCAGCAGAAGAATTTTTACCATCAATTTATTTTAGTAAAGAGGATGGGTCAGAAAATTGGCTTAAAATTTTTGCTGTTGTTACAATCTGAGCACACTTATTCCCTAAGTTTTATTACCTTGTTAACAGAAAAGTAAAGAGACGCCAGCACAATGAATGATTCGAATAAAAGGAATGAATCGAAAGATTTATTCCATGAATAGTGAATCATTCAATAAATTACTGCATCAGAAATGTTTAGGGTTAATTTTCAATTATTCTAAAAAAGCATTTATTTTTAAAACTTGAATAAAAAGCATTAGTCAAAATTTGCGAATGTAGCATTTAAATATGTACCCAGGTTTAAAAACCGACACAATTTGATTTTGGATAGTTAACACGAAAATTTATTAGTAAAGTATGTTTTTGTTAATGGTTGGTCTGATAGCCAGTATTAAAACATGAGATGGGGGAAAAATAAATAGTTTTATCTTCTTTGCAACAGTTTTAATTAAGACTTTACAGTTTAATAAGTAATTAGTTAACTACAACCGAGTTTATCTATTTAATGAATGAATCTTTATCAATCAATCATGCAGTAAAAATCTACGATTCATTCTTGCAGTTTGTGTCTTGTCTTTTATCAAAGCAGTGTCAAAACCAAACCATTATAGGTCCTATTCCATGCTTGTTTGTATTATTAGGTAACTTTAAGAAAAGCATTTTATTTATCCTGCTCTCTTACTAAATAAGTTTAAGCTAAGATAGTTTTACTGACTCTTCAGCTAAAAGTTCTACAAACTGCAATTTGATTCTATATCTATAGTTGCACAAAATGTCATCTGCCAGAATTTTTCTTTTGCGGATAATTAGTCATTTAAAATTTTGTTAATATGCTTCATTTATGGCAGCTAATTTCGTTTATTTATTTATTTGTAATTAGTTTGACAAATATTATTCGAATTTTAATTTGAAAACAGCAAATTAGTTCGATATATATATATGTTTTACATTTCAATTTAGAACATTGTGTTGCTCATAGACTAATTGTATTCTGTTCATTTGAAAGTAAATATTTGTATAAATAATTGATTGCATATTGATGTCTTTTATAAATTTCATCAAAATTTCAAAACAGTTTATAAAGCCCAGAATCTGAAATTCCTTCACACATCTTCATATTATTGCCAATAGCTGTTGTGGTTGCACTGATTTTTTAAACAATGGTTTTTTGCTTTCTTACATTTAGGAAAATGGTAGCAGCTTGTGTATTTTGATGCTAGGAAAATACACAATATGAACAATAACCCTACATACAACATTTCGTTTTATTTTTACTATCATATTTAATCTTATTGAGTTGTTACATTAAAAGCAGTTGAAGGAGTAGTATTTATTATGTAATAACAATTATTTAATATGATGTAGCCTTCTATATATACAGTATACTCTCTTAAATCCACAACTCTCTAAAATCCACACATTATTTAGAAATGTAAACAATCAAACATTTAGTTCAATTGTAGGAACAGAATTAGACTTTTAAATTTTTATATTAATTCTGTATATCTTTAGGAAGAATCAGGGGTGTAGCTACTGTAGAGCAGTTGGAGTAAACTGCTCTAGGTTCACAAATCTTAAGGATGCAAAATAAAGATTTGTAAAAGTATTTGCATTTTTTTAAATTATTATTTATCAGGTATTATATATGAATCTTATTATAGTCAGCATATTCCTGTGATGTTTTACCTTGTGTTTAACCTCAACTATTTATTTCAATTTAAAACACATTTTCATACCAGTTAAAAGAAATTACTTCTGTTTGTGAAGTTTTAGTTTTAAAGTGTACAATAGACTCCCTCAAATCTGCAAACCTAAAATCTGCACATAATTTACAGATGTAAACAATGAAACATTCAGTTCAGATGTGAGGACAAAATTTGACATTTTTATTTTAATATTAGTTCCATATATATTTTAATTTGTGATTTTCATTAATATTACTGAATTCATGTGTTTTCATGAAGGATGAATAAATTGTTTAGGAAAAAATTAAGATATTGCTGATATCACTGGTAATCTACAGACCAAATATATTTATGTGTTAATCAAATGTTTTTAGTTATTAAGTTTGGCTGAACCTGAAATAAAACTTCCTCATTTTATGATTTTTATGTGAATTAGTAATCTTTATACAGGAAATTTCTTATGAAAAATTCATCTTATTTTTATAATAAATATTTTATCATACATTACTGAACTTGACCTTTACTTTTAATATTTAAATCATGTTAAAAATTATCTAAATTTATATTATTTTAGCTTATTACTTATTTTAATATTTTATTATATTGTAAGCTTTGATAATAGTTTTCATTTCATTGTTAATTACATACAAATTACTATTTAAAAAATGTAAACAAAGCAATGACCAGAAATCCACAGAATTCTAAAATCTGTAAAATCTCTTGTGCCAAGCTGTGCGGATTTGAGGGAGTCTACTGTACCACATTGCATCTTCAAGTAACTTCTTCAACAATGTTTTTGTAACTTCTCCAACAACATGCTTCATTTTTTTTTTTTTTTTTTTTTTTTTTTTGCTTTTTCATCACATGACAGTTGAAGTTTTTCAAATCTTAAAGCAATTAAAACTTATTTTCAGGGCTTTCATTAGTCGCTTTATTGAACTAGCACTATTTCCAAGAAATATTTTTTCTGCCAAGTTTCCATTGAAAATGTTTCAATAATTTATTTGGATGATTGTTTTAAGGAAATAACGATAGCCAAAGAAGTCATTGCTGAGAAACCCACATTTAGGATGCAACAGCAATGTCTTAAATATTTTGTTATTTTACAAGTTGGAAAAAGAAAGGAAAAAAGTGTAATTTAGCAAATTATAACAAAAATTTGGAAAATGAATTTATAATCAGTTAGGCATGTTAGATTCAGATTCAGATAATGAAAGTTTGCCTGGTTTAAGTTTACCAGATTCAGATTCGAGTTTAATCAATGCATATCATCAGCTAATAATATTTAATAATAATACCGTTAATCCGCCCCCTCCAAACGTGACAAAAAATTGTACAATAGTTAGAGGAGGGCGCTTACTGGGAATTTTTCTGCGATTGTTCAACAAAATTTACAGGAAAGAATTGTGATGAAATGAATGAATTGTTGAATAAATCATGAATTTTGATACTTGAAAAAAATGGGGTTTAAAAAAAATGTAAATTCTGTCGAAAAAACACAGAAAAAAGGAGAAATTTGTAAAAAAAGCCAAAACAAGCATGAAATTAATTAAAAAATCTCGAAAAAACGCACATTTCATCAAAGATTCATGATTCATCCCATTCTCAATCGCCTTTGAGAATGGGGAGGGAGGGCTTGCTTTCTCGAGATTTTTTGAAAATTTCAAATTCTTTATAAAGTGGGGAGGGGACGTTTGATCGGGAAGGGCAGATTAATGAGATTTTACGGTAATAAGCTCTAGCGATTGGTGGTCATTCATTAGCTTCAGTGTCTCGGGCCTATCCTACCTGCTTTTTGGTGTCTTTGATTTAATCAATTTTCCTTTTAAATTTGTCCTATTTCAAATTTTGACTTTTTTTCCCCAATCTGGCTTTTGCTAGAGACCAAGCTATTCAGGACTTGAGTTGGGATTTTTCAACCTAACTTCTACTACAAAGTCTCAAAAAGAGAAGAAAAGCTACATGATCACAGACATTAAAATTGTAAAAAAAAATAAAATGTAAACCTCACAAAAATTATTCTTGACTGAAAACAACAACCATTTTCCAAATAATTAAGTAAAAGAAAGAAAAAAATATTGACCTTGTTTTACAAACAAAAAAACCATAAAAAGAAAATGTTTAAGTTTCTTCTTTTGTTTGTTTTGTGAAACTAACTATGCATCAATACAGATTACAAAACAAGTACTGAATTTATTCATATTCGACATCAGTCCATGGTGACTAAATTTTGAGTTAGAGGGAGTAGCAAACTAAATTTTGTTAGTTTTGTTTTTAAGATTTTGAAAATAAGACAAATATCAATTAATACAGAATTGATAAGCATTTTCCTTCAAAAAGAGTGTAAAGTTTAAGTGTTTCATGACAACACAGAATCGCCTTATTATCGCCTATGCAAACTTACACCACTCTTTTTTAAAAGTATTTTTTGCATTAAAAGTTATTTATTCACAGAATTTTAGGATTAATTTAAGCAAGACATATTTTTTGAAATTAATAATGCAAATTTGTTTCGGTTGTGATGAGGTTCTGCCCCTTCTCCTCTCACACCATTACTATCTGTTAACACACATTACTAATCAATGAATTTTGGAATTATAAAAAGTAAAAAAGAAATCTGGTGTTACTTCACTCAAGTTTCCAAACAGTTTCTAGAAATGCTGTGTGTTGTTAACAGTATAACAACTAATGAAAACTTAGATCCTAATTTTGTGCAAAGGTGAAATACAGTTGAGTCTGTACAATGAAATCCATTGTTTAGTCAAAAAATTTGTTACATAGAAAAATACATTGAACAGAGAATGACGAAAAAAATTTCATTTAATGTTTAAATTTTGAAAATAAATTGTTTTTGAACTGTTTAATTATGGTTTTGAAATGCTCAACGCTGAATATTAATTCTTTATTTATTTACTTAAGTGTGTGAAAACAGAAAAACCTTTATTGGAAAGTATAGTTAAAAAATAAATAAATAAATAAAAATGTATAGAGAAAACATTTATTTTAGTCAAAGTAATTTGTATATTTTGGTTGTTTTGATTTTAAAACTATTGATTTAAATCTATTTCATGTTCATTTTTTTTTCAGCAGCATTGTGAAAAATGTCACTATTAATGGGATACAACCCTCATCCACCTTCAAAAAGTCAAACAGAGCTACATTTTATATATTTATATATATACTTTCAGTTTCTTATTTTTTTTTTCATTTCTCATCTTAGTCTATTATTATTGTTATCAAAAGCTACAGAATCCTCTAATTCAGAAAAGACTAACTTTTTAAAACAATTGCTAATCATTCTTTCAGTGTAAACTGTCCTTCTGCCAGTGATCAGTATCTATAAGTTTTAAATGCTCGAGTTTTGTCCTGGAAGCATTTGAGCCCTGTTTCGTCAGTGTTGAAAATTCTTCTAGAAGAAAATTCAGTCAGATTTTCAGGTATCTGAAGGTTTTCTAATTCTCTTATACTGTCACTAGAGCTTCTACTGTTTCACTACCGGAATTTTTCTGAAATAATCAGTCTATCCTTGGAATTTTCTAGCCAACCAATGCTAATTTGCAAGCTGATTCTGGCCTCAGCGGAATATAACTACACGGAACTCCCTTAATCCATATCGACTTTCAATACTTTGCGATTCTGGCCTAATAGTGGAATTTCCAAACAACCTTTAACCCCTCCAAGGAAATTGCTACCACAGGTAGTTTGTTTATTTACAGGAGATATAAACACGTGTGTTTGCAAGTAGCAAGCCCTTTAAAAAAAGCCATTAATGTCAGTATTATTAAATACATGTAACGGAATGACATAATATAGCTATAAACAGTATAAAAAGTTGTGACAGGTGAGATGAGTTATAAGTAATTTTTGATGTTTTAAGATATACTTTATAAAATTTTTATTGTTATTTAGAGAAAAATTAGAAGATATTAAAAATTAAATATCTTCCAATAACAATTATAGATTAGCACAATTTTTAATATTCTAAAAAATATTTTAATATGATTTTTTTTTTCTTTTTCCAATATAAGCTTTAATATACAAACTATATGTCAGCAAAAAAATTGAAAAATTATTTCACTCATTTACAATTATAAAATTTTTATTAATATTAAAATTAAAATCAAGGAATTACTTAATTTAAAACTATTCGTAATTATTCTTTTGAACTAATACAGTGAATTTTAATCCTCTCAAATAAACATTTTTTTAAATGTGAGTATACTTTATTAAAATAACAATTTTAATTCGAACATTTTTCTTTTTCAAGTTGTATAATGCTAGCTATAATAGTCCAATAATTGAAAAAGCATGCTTCATCATATGTTGTACTTATAATTACAAAATTCTTATTGTTATTTAACCCTTTATCTACCGACGGTACTTATAAATACCATTAAAATTACTTATTATAAAATTCTTTTAATACGTCAATTAGTTAGTAATACACTTTAGGATGAGTAACAGATACATTACTTTATTTTGTTCCAAAAGCATTATTGATTACACAAAACAAAAATATTTTTAAAGGGATGATTTCTTTTGCCTTTGAGCTCTCTTGGCCCTGAGGGAGGGGGATAGGGATTTTTCAGTTCGGAAATATTTCTATATTTATATTGTAAGAACATCATATTTGTACATTTTCTACAAAATGCTAAGAAAACAATTTAAAATAAAAAGATTTGAGTGGGGTTATAAATATTGCACAAAATCCCTGTAAATTCAAATTTAATTAATCCTTTTAAATCCTTCAATCTTTCTACAATCCTCCAAAAATTTATTAAATGATTATGTAAATCTTTTAATTTAGTTTAAACAATTTACGTAAAATGCTTTAGAATGTAAAATTTTCATGGATTCATAATTCGGTAGATAAAGGGTAAAAAGGACACAGTATGTTGAAATTGGTTAAAATATAGATTTTCTTTTTTAACATTAACTGAAAGCTTCTTTACGACATCTATACGACAATTATGTCACGAGATATTGTAAATATTGTTAATAGATCCAGCACAATTACCCATACTTAATAAAAACTTTAGACTGATTTTTCTCCCTGTCCATATTTTTATAACATGCTTGTTCGATAAACACTAAGGCTTTTTTGCTAATGCAGATAGAGATTTCATGTTTTCCATGGAGTATTTAATATTTTTGTTCATGGATTTAGCATTCAATTTTATAGTTATTCTTTAAAAAATACATTTAAATTAAGATTTTGTTGAATTTCCTTCATTTTTTGATATGCATGAGAGAAAAAAATACATATTAAATCTAAAATCCCACATATCTAAAAGTCCATACATAGCTGTATATAGTATGTTCCAATAAATTCGGGAAAAAAAATCGAAGGCAAAATGTTCTTATTTATAAAAATAGTAAAGCTTTTTTAAAAGTTGTATTTTTTTTTTTTTAACAAAATAGGCTCTTTCACAAAATAATAATAATTTTATTGGATTTTTAGTATTAAGTATTATGACACCACACATATTACAAATATACTCAAAATTGAAGAGTTGGTTTGAAAGGTATTCTCCTTAAAGTAAAATCAAGGAATTACTCGTATTTAAACAATATCTATTTGTAAATACTCTTTTAAATTAGTAAAGTAGTCTTAATCTTATCAAAACTATATTTTAGCATGGTTTTTTTCCCCCTTAAATACAAGTTGTTCCAATCAAAATATTATTGTTTTATTATTTAGAGTATAATCAAGATATTATTTAAACAAAAACTATTTGTAATTATACTTTTCGATTTCAATAAATTTTAATTTTCTCAATAATATATTTTAGCATTTTTTTTCTTTTCTTAAATACAAGTTGAGCCAGTCAAATAATAATGGTTTTTCTACATTTAGAGTAAAATCAAGGTATTATTCAAAGAAAAACTATTTATAAGCACTCTTTTGATTTAGTGCAATCAGTTATAATTTTCTTAAAAATATATTTTAGCTAAAAGTTTTTTTTTAATACAAGCTTTAAAATATAATTTATAAAATACGAGCTATATCAGTCAAACATAATTGGAAAATTACACTTGTTATAATTATTTTACATTTACAATTATATATTTTTTTACTGTTTCAATCGAAATAAAGGAATTTTTTAAGCACAAACCATTTGTAATTACACTTATGTATTCCCTCATCAGCGGCTGAGAGGTTCTAAAAACGAAATTGGTAGACGGGAGGTGCTGGGTTCGAACCCAATCGCGCCCGTCTGCCTAATCGCTCGGGATTTTTTGTGATTTTCTTCGAAACTTGGTTTTCCATGCGTAAATAGGGTTAGATCCCCTAAGAAAGACCTCCACAGAGGGCACTCCTCCACTTAGAGCATATATTCCTCGTAAAAAATATCCGCCCCACCTAATTGATTTAATTTTTTTAAATTATTTAATCGCTAAAATGATATTTGTTTTTATTAATGTTCTCAAAATATTTCTCTTTGAAAAATAGTAAGGATACAAATTAGATTTACAGGGGCGCTGAAAAAATTTATAGTTAAATTTCTCGTGAAAAAGAATTTCCTTCATATTTTGCCATCTGCCTCAATGTCTTGAATTGATGAAACACCTTTACTAAAGTGTATGCTTTACTTAAAATTGTTTTATGCACTTTGAATAATTAGCAATTCCAATGCTATTTATAGTAAATACAACAACAATATAGAAGAATATAATTTAATAAAATTATTTATAAAATATAATTCTAATAATTTGAAAATTTTGCTTAGAAAAACATAATTTAATTTTGAATTATCTTTAATCATTTGCTCTCCCCCCCTCTTATTCTTCCCACATGTACAGACTAAGAAAAGAAAATTATATGCATTATTTTACTTAAAACATTTTGAGCCCACTCAATATTTTTGAAAAGTTGGCGCTACTGTTTTGATACCTCCTTTTTACCTATACGACAATTATATCGCGAGGTATTGTTAATTCTGTTAATAGATCTAGCGCAATTACCCATACTTAATAAAAACTTTAAACTGATTTTAGTCCCCTGTTCATATTTTTATAACTTGCTCGTTTGATAAACACTAATGCTTTTTTTCTAATGTAGATAGCGTTTTTTTTTTTTTTTTTTTTTTTTCACTTCATGAGGTATTTAATATTTTTGTGTAAGTACTCTTTTTGCTTTAGTGCAATAAGTTATATTCTTCGCAAAAATATATTTTAACATGTTTTTTTTATACATATAAATACAAGTTGTGCCAGTCAAATAATAATGATTTTTATTATTTAGAGTAAAATTAAGGAATTATTTAAAAAAAAACTATGTGTAAGTACTCTTTTTGATTTAGTGCAATGAGTTATATTCTTCTCAAAAATATATTTTAGCTGATTTTTTTTTATACAAGCTTTAAATTATAATTTTTAAAATACGAGCTATATCAGACAAACATAATTTGAAAATTATATTTGACTTTTTATTATTTTACATTCACAATTATATATATTTTATTGTTTAGATCAAAATATAGGGTTTTTTTAGTACAAACCATTTGTAATTACACTTATGCATTCCCTCATCAGCGGCTGAGAGGTTCTAAAAACGAAACTGGTAGGCGGGAGGTGCTAGGTTCGAACCTAATCGCGCCTGTCGGCCTATGGTTTGGAATTTTTAGAACCTTGGTTTACCATGCGTAAATACGGCTTAGACTCCCAAAGAAAGACTCCCACAGAGGGCATCCTCCACTTAATGTCTATATTCCTCTTGAAAAAACACCGAAAACACAGGCGATAATGAATAAATAAAATAAGGCACTCTATAAAAATCATCATAAATAAAAAATAAAGGAGTTGCTTTATTTTTATTTATAGTGAATTTTACAAATTGTATTATTTTATCTATATTCCCCGTGTTGATAAATGGCTGTCATAAACACAATCAACTAACCTACACTTTTGTATTACTCCAATAAGTTTTAATCTCAAAATATATATTATTATATTTTAGCATAAATAAATAAATATATATATATTTAAATACACGTTTTAAAATACAAACAGCTTTAACTCAAATAATTTAAAAAATATGCTACAATCACAATTAGTTTATATTAAATTGAAGCTAAAATTACTTCTACTGATGAACATAACAAAACTGAAAAAAATACTAATAATAGAATGCGAATATACATTTAATAAAAAATAAGTCTCTATCTTCACATAGAAGATCTGCTAATATAAACGCCGCCATCTTAAACCGACACAGATAGTGGGTTTCCAGCTGCCTATAGCAGTCGGAGGGATTACGAGAAAACAAGCCCGTCAAACCAGAGAGGATTCCGAAACGATAAGGGCAGAATGAGAAATTTTCACTTCGTCGGAGGATTTCGAGAAAGTCGTCCGATCCGACAGGAGCAGAATTCGCCCGAAGGTTGGGGATACATTCTTTTACTCGCTACTTTTGAATTAAGTTTTAGGTAGTCTTCGAAAACTGCAAAATATAGAGTTTGGCTGAAAACATTTTTTTGCTTGTTAGCTATATACTGGAGCTTTTCAAATGATTTTTATCTAAGTTCTATTCTATATTAAACTTTCCTCCCTTGTATATATTTCTTAATTATATACCGAGTGATCCAGAAGGAGTTTTGAAATGTTAATAATTAGAAAACTGTATACAATAGGAAGATACGGTTTTCAGATGCATGATAATAAAAGCATAGGATTTTCGTTTATAATGATTTCTTTTAAATAAGTAGTTGAAATTTTTAGCAACAGGTGACGCTAGTATAAACATCGAAATTTTTATTACCATGCGTTATATAAGCAGATGAATTCATTGCGCAACATCTTTCTTGAAATTATTGATAAGATTTCTATTTAAGTGTCCTTAATGTTCAAACTCTTTTTCGAAAGTTAAGGATATTGCATTTAAAGAAATTTTAATACAAAATTTTGTGTGTAACTGCTAAGTTAAAAAATGCTTTTTTTGCATGACAAAGCTTTATTAGTTATGCAGTTTTACAAAAAAGATGAATCGGCAAGTGTAGCATTGCGTTCTTATCTTACAATGCGTGGAAAAGGACCAATGACATTACAAACTTGAAGGCTATGATAAAAAGGTTCGATGAATCAAACCCATTGAAAGATCCTCCCCACATCGCTTTTCCTATCACGACAATTCTGAGGACTACGTTTGGTCCTGAGTCGCAATTTTCATACTGAATGGCCTCCAAGATCTCCAGGTCTTACCCCTTGTGACTTTTGGTTATGGGGATATTTGAAGTTTCATGTTTACAGAGAGTGGCCTATGTCATTTATCCAGTTGAAAGATGCTACACCAGAGCGTTTGCAAGCTAGCCCCTGAATTGATTTTTAATGCTGAGAAGGCTGCCTTACATGGTGGCGGTACCAATAAGTTATGGGCGTCATACAAAAAAGTTGTAACTTTTGGACACTGATTCTTTATTATTTATGAGCTGTATCATATCATAGCAATATTATACTATCCGGTACAGCGCCACCTGTTGGCAAAAAAGTGTAATTAACATAACATAATTTTTTTTATTAAAAAAATAAATCCCGCAAGTTTCTAAGAATTTCTGTGAAAACCGCATCTTTCTATTGTTTATACTTCTCTAATTATCAGCATTTCAAAACTCCCAGAACTTCTGGATCACCCGGTAGAATGAAAATATGAAAATACAGAACTGTGTAAATTATTAGAATAATTGTGATTTTTTCAGTTTTTCTTGATTAATATTGTATATATTTCAAATTTTCCATGCAATGTAATTGTTTCGTTGATCTAGTCAATTTTTCCCTCATTTAGGATGGTTTTGGCAAGTACTGTATACTACAACAGCAAGATCTGAATATAAATATTGTGCTGATTTGTATAACATGGCGAAATTGGCCAACGTGATTTAATAAAATGCAAAAAAAATAAAATAAAAAAATAGCATGGAAACAGTGTTGGGCGATTTATCCACTGCGTCCAACAGTTATACAAGTAACGAATTCTTGATTTTGCTATCAGAATTTTCTGATTGGGCAAAGAAATGAACAAGTAAATTAGATTATAACATCATAAAATGCTTAGCGTCTCATTTAAGCGTGACCAAACTGATCGCCTGGGGCAGGGCGATAGTGTATAATATAAATGTATATGTAAATATTTAGTGTAAGTTTAAAAAAGTTTTGAAAATTAATGTGTGAAATTAACAATATGAATAACCATTTGTACAACTTGTAAGAAATAGAGATGAAACTGAGTTGGCACTGAATATATGGACAGTAAAGAAGCAAAAACTTTGTTTGGATTTGGATAGCTTTTATGAATATGCTGAATAAGTAGGTGCAAATTTTAAGAAAAAGAAAAATAAATTTACAAGTGTATAATGAAATAAGTTTTCATTTTTTATCAGTCGGGATATGAGAGGACAGAATATGCAAGGGTCTACTCTATTGCATGCACAATATATATTTATGAAAATACATATATATCTATGAGAAAATACTGAAATTCTGTTGTACTTAAGAATATATTATGTATATTTAGATACTTTAATGTGTGGATTTTTGTATTGTTTAAAGAAATGAAACTTGTCATATGTGATATCTTAATTCAGAATTAAAATTTACTGCTATTTATTAAAAAATGCATTAATTTATTATTTTTCTTTTTGTTCTTAGGCTGAAAGGTTGATAAAACTCTCTTACTGAAATTCAATAAGACATTTCTTTGCATGAAAATAACTATAATCTCTTCATGCTGATACTTTAAAGAAAATTAGGTAATCATCCGAAACATAACTTTTTCACATGAGACAATGTTATCGATTACAGAAGAAAAATCTTTCTCTCATGAACATCACTTTGTTCCTCAAAATGGTGGTGAAAAAGAACACTCCTCCCTCGATACAAGAGAAAAATCTTTTATTTGTGAAGTATGTTCCAAAACATTTTCTAATAAGTGTCATCTAATGAGTCATCTAACGACTCATACTGGAGAGAAACCCTATGTTTGTGAAACATGTTCCAAAGCATTTTCTCAGAACAGTACTCTAAAAAAACATCTCTTGACACATACTGGAGAGAAACTCTTTGTTTGTGAAGTATGTTCTAAAGCATTTTCTAAGAGTTGTAATCTAAGAAGCCATCTCTTGACTCATACAGGAGAAAAGCCCTTTGTTTGTGAAATGTGTTCCAAAGCATTTTCAGATCACAGTGGTCTAAGAAAACATCTCTTGTCTCATACTGGAGAGAAACCCCATGTTTGTGAAACATGCTCCAAAGCATTTTCTCATAACAATGCTCTCAGAAGTCATCTCTTGACTCATACTGGAGAAAAACCCTTTGTTTGTGAAGTATGTTCTAAATCATTTTCTCATAATTATACTCTAAGAAACCATCTCTTGACTCATACTGGGGAGAAGCCCTTTGTTTGTGAAGTATGTCCCAAAGCATTTTCTGATAAAAGTACTCTAAGAAAACATCTCTTGACTCATACTGGAGAGAAACCCTTTGTTTGTGAAATATGTTCCAAAGGATTTACTCAGAACAGTAGTCTAAAGAGGCATTATTTGTCTCATACCAAATAGACACCTCTGGAAAAAATTCTTTCTTTTTATTGGTCAAAAATGAATATGTACTCAATGTATGTCTAAGCATGTACTATTATCACATATCTTTTTTTTAACTTAGTGATTTAAAAAAATGTAAAATTCTTCCATAATTGGCACAGTTGACATTTTGATAATGAGCAAATAACTCCCGACCTATTCACTAGATTTCAATAAAACTTCCTGTAAAACCTTTATGGGTTTTTTGCTTTGTTTTATTTAAATTTTTGTTATTTCTCTGTAAAGTAATTTTTTCCCTTATATTAAATTTTTATTTTAACATGAAATGATAAATTGTACCTCAATATCTTATGCAAATAGGAAAGGCTTTATTGAAGTAACACTTTTTAAAATATATGAGAAATATACTAAGAATATTTTTGGTGCAAAGAAAAAATATTTTACTTATTCAATAAATTTTCTAAAAATTTTTCCAAGAATTTATGTGAAAGATATCTCATTATCATGTAATATTTCAAACATTATGAGCAAATTTACCCCTTTTTCTTAAAAATATAAAAATAACAAATTCAATATTTATTTACCATGTTTATTTGATTCATAAATACCAGTTGTATAGCCTAAACAATTGTACACTTTGTTTTTTAAGATTTATTTGCATTTTTGTTTGTTTGTTGTGTCTTGTATCACCAAATTCAGAATTTTTTGTGCCATAGTAATATTGTTTTCTATCATCAAGCAAATCTTGTGTGTTTGCAAATTCCATCTAAACAAAATCTTAGATGATCCTGACTAAATTTTGCATCCTACAATTTTGAGGTAAGAGAAGACCATTGGGATAGATCACATAGTTGAGAAAATTTTGTGAATGAGTCATTTTGGTGTCTAACATCCTATTTGTCATTGTATTTTAATGGGAATGAAGATTCAAACAGTTATTAACTTATTGAAAAGTAAACAATAAACTAAGTCGCAAAGTGGCAATATTTCATCAGATTTGGCAGAAAAATCAAATTTCAAGACTACCAGTGCCAAAACATTTGCAGCTTGCTCGGCACAAAATTAAATAATATCAGTGAATTTGGCAGTCATATATAATTGTTACGCTGTCATTAATGAACTGTTTTAATGAGTTGAAGACCAATTTTTACTAAGCTATGCTCCGTTCTTCCTGCTGCTATTTTATAGTAGTAGCAAATGTTTGTATGAAGATTTTATCTAAAAAATTGCTCTAATGTTTTTGACTGACTTTTGTATTCTATCATTTTGGAATATGATAACTCCCAAATGGTCGAGAAAATTAAATAAGTAGGTCATTTAGGCGTCACTGTAAATCAGTAAAAAGAAGGTTGATGTAGTAAAGTTGTTTGATGTATTTTAAAAAGCTATTTATTGCAAAATTTCAAACAGCCATAAGCATAAAGGGATAAAAAGAGGAGGGGGAGGTGATGACTACTTGTTTTTATGCGTTAATGAACTGAAAGTACGATTTGGAGGTAGGAGTTGCCACTTTTTCATTTCTTTATCCTCTCCAAATATGATTTTTGATGTGTTTTAATTATTTCTGTTCTCTAATGTGTTGTATTTTTTTTTAATAATATTAGAGGTTTTAAAAAGTGAATGGTGTTTAATGCAAATGTTAAAATACATATGTTGGCTTGTTTTTAACTTTGTTTTGTAAGATGAATTTGTTGTTGGTAGATGAAGCTGTTGCAACACAGAAAAAACATACTTTAAGGAACTTACTGCCAAATGATTATTATTGAAGGGAACTACAAGAAAGATGGCTTTTAAGCATTATTTTTTAGAACCATACAAAAAGAATATATGTCTTGTCAGTGTTAGTTTAACATTTTATGCCCCGGCGTTGCTTTAATAATTTGTTACAAAAATAATTAATTATTAAAATAATTTGTTATAAATTAAAATAATTTGTTATAAATTAAAATAATTTGTTATAAATTAATTTAATACATCAGTAAGTAATAATGCAGTTTAGAATGAGTTATAGACACATTGCTCTGCCTTGATCCATAAAAATTATTGGTTGCACAAAAAATATTTTTAGAAGGATAGCTTTTGCTTTTGAAACTTCTTAGCTTTCTTGTCGGAGGAATATTGTTGGAGAAAAATTTCAGTTTGAAATTTTTTTTATTTTTTATTATATTTGTGCATTTTCTAATTTTACAAAATTCAAAATAAATAAAATATTTGAAAAGAGTTATAAATATACCACAAAATTCTTGTAAATTGTAACATAAATTTTGCTGGCAAAATCCTTCTAAAATTTATTAAATGATTGTGTAAATCTTCTCATGTAATTTCAAAAATTCACAAAAAATCCTCTAGAAAAATAAAATTTTCATGATTTAAAACATAAAGGGTTAAATAAAAGGGCATTGATAATGTTTTATAAAAAAAAAAATAATAAACAAAATGAAATAAGCCCACCAATAATTGAGGGATTTTTGCTCTCAAAACTCGTAGTCGGGAGGAGCTGAGTTCCAACCCAATCACACCCGTTTACATAATTAATAGGTATTAGACCCGTTGGCTTAAATAATAATTCAGAGTTTTCCATAATTTTCTTCAAACTTTGGATTTCCTTGCATAAATATGGGTTAGATTCCCTTAGAAAGATTGTCATACAAAGCATTACCCCACTTTTTAGGTCAATATCCCTTGTGTTGATAATTGGCCATCATAAACACAATCACAACCATAATGTTATTAATCATATAATGATTATTTCTCAATCCATTTGTATAGTTGAAGTGTATTGGCATTTAACAGAGGGTAATACTTTTTCTGTTGCCATTCTGCCTTTGTCTATAAGCATCCAAAATTCGATAATGAATTTTTCATTTACATCCACTAAGTGCATCTGTTTAAAGACTAGATTTAAATAGAGTGAAGAAATTGTGACAAGAATATACAAAAACTATGTTATGAAAAAGAAATGCTCTTACTATTTTTGTGTGTTATGCACATCAATGAAAAATGCATTCATGGCATTTCTTTAAGCATCAGTATTATTCATTTAGGAAAATATTCTTCAATGTAAACCAGGTAAAATTTTGTAAAGAAAGAATAATTGATTTTTTGAATCCGCCATCCTACTGTTCTCCATTGTAGGTGTTACTGGCTGTAAAAATTTTTTCTGAATTTAAAAAAGAAATACATCATATGTTATTTAAAAGCATTATTCTCTTATAAATGCATGAACTGTACTCTCCTGTTAAAAATGGCATTTGTTTTTAGTTATTCCAAAACTTGAAAAGAAAAAGTGTTTCAAAGCCTACAACTAAAGTTTGTTTTTATGAAATTTTCATGAAAATGTACTGTTAGTATTGTACTTTTCTTTCTCTTAAAAATTTCTGAATAGATGGATTATTTGTTTATGTGATCTTTTTTTAAACAAATATAAATCGTGTTAGATTGAAATTATATTGGAATCAAAAAATAAAAATTGTTGTTTATCCTGTGAAAAGCATGTGTCTTTTTTTGTTTGATTGAATCACAAACAATGGAATTAAATGGAGTTATTATTATTTTCTCTTTATTCATAAGGATAATTTTTCCCCTGGACAGCTGGTAGTTGATCTTTACTTAGGTGGATTTTTCTTTTTCAATCTATATAATAAAGGCCAAAAGTATCTGTGCGTAACGCATACGTCATGTTTTGAATGGCAACACTTTCCGATGAAATTTCGGTTTTACAATTTTCGCTATTGTAAATTTTTAAACTTCTAGACATTGCACGTTTTCAATCTTTATACCATCGTTCAGAGAAAAAAATGCACTTTTAAATGCCGTTTGTTAGAAAACTGTATCTCAATTTGTTTTTGAGATATTAATTTTTTTGTAGTTTTTGGTTCAATTTCTCTAATGGTGGCAACTTGAGTATCGCATTTATGTGAGAAAAAGAGAAAAAATAGCCATAGAGTAAAAAAGAAAAAAGAATAGAGATGCAGTTTAGTGGCTGGAGGTGACGCCAAAAATGTAACTCTAAAATTCGCTGCATTGCATCAAACACAACAACGTGCTTTCACAAAAAAGAAAAACTTTTAGCGATGCAATTTTAATTCATAATACAATGAAGTGCTATTTTATAATGCTAAAATATATTCAGATCTTTATCATTTAGAGAAAAAATGATGTTAAAAAATAAAAAATTCGGTCTCTGTTCCATGTGATTGTTTTGTTTGGGTCGAATAAGAGACTTATATTGGAAGAATAACGCCCATCAAACCGTTTTAATCGCATACTGCACCTCCATCGATCTCTTTTCTCCATGGAAAATAACAGATCACTGTATATTTTAGTTGTCATTTTTTTCATAGCAACTGAAAAAAAATAGTAATTAAAAACCTGTTATGTCAATATATCTTTGGCTATAAAACCCGGTGAATGTTGTTGGTTTTATTTCGTTTTTATCTATGAATTTAGTGACTTTTAGTTCGTTGTAAACTTACTTTACAAAAGATACATCAATTAACCTTTACAAAAATGTATTTTAAAGAATATCTGGGTGTCATATTTTCTTAGTTGTTTTTAAAAACTGAGAATGCAATTTTATTCTTTGGCGAAATCTTTGGCTAATAACTGCTATCTTGCGTCTACGCAGGGCCGTAGTGAACAATAGGGAGGGCTTAAGAGAATGTAGGGGGGCTCATAGTTTTTTTTTCTCTCTCTCTGACGCAGAAAGATAAATTAGTGCATATTCATATTGTAAGTACTCTGTTTCTTATTAAACTGTTAAAATAACATAATTTTATCCTTAGAAAAGTATATGGTGATGAAGTTTTGAGTGTATAACTGGTGCGAAATAGCCATCATGTTAGCTTCATATGTACAAATAGGATGAGGGAGGGTTGAAACACTTATTTTAGATACAATTTAGTAACTCTGCAAAACTGTGAAAAGGTTTCAAAACTAAATTAGATTTTTAAACAATATTTCATTTGAATTTTCGGAACAGAAATTCATTGAGTGACCTTGGAATCTTTTCCAGGGGGGAGCTCAAAATATTTTAGGGAGGGGTGAGCCGCCCATAGCGCCCCCTTTAGCTATGGCCCCGCTAATACGGAAGTACCGATATTTTTTAAAGCTGTATATGATTTCATAAATAATATGTTTCATATAAAATTGCTATTTGGAATTAGTTGGCAGTTTAAAAAGCCTATCATGCAGAAAAAATTTATTAGGCTTTCCAATTTTAAATTTTAAAAAAGTTTTTCACCTTTACTTTGTGACCCGGGAACCCCGGGTTCGGTGTACTAGTTTTCTTAAAAGATTTTCTATGAGCGCATGAGGATACTTTTGCTTTCTGAATCTTGTTCTGAATATGAAAGTATCTTCATTAAAAACAATTTTCAAACAAAAACGAAAAAGTAAAAAATGCACATTGTAGCGATTTTTTACAGCTTATACAGTGAAAAAAATATATTTAGGAACACTGAAATGTTAATAAGATATTTTAAAAGATTTATTTCATAGCATAGTTATTTGTGAGTTCACAGCATGAGTGAAGTAGTCTCTTTATCCCCTCTCATTCATGTCTGAAAATACATAAGAAAATGTATATAATAATGCACTATGAAAGATCTTTAATCTAGACATCACCAATTATTTGGAAACTTTTGTAATATGGACATTTCACTATGTTTATTTGTTTTCAATTTCAATCATCTATCATAGATGGCACCGTCACACATATATGAAGGAATTTCGCTAGAAAACTAAGGAAAATAAAAGGCATTATCTAATTTACTTGTTCTGTTTTCAGATTTAAAATTGTAAGAATTTTCTGATTACATAGCAGTTAATACAGATGTCTTTTTTTGTATCAATTTCTAAAAATTAAAAAAGAATGTTAATTTTGCAATTCCTTTTTCTCCAAACATAAGAAGATGGCATCAAAATATTTTGAAATTGGATTTTATCATTATTATTATTTAAATGTTTAATATGTGCCTTTCTTTTATATTTCTAGATTCTATATTCTAAATTTTTTACATAATTAACTTTATGTAAAATTATTCCAAATATGTAAACTGGGCAAAATTTAGAATTTTAAAGTTACTTAATGTTCTATAATCCGGAATCTCTTAAAAGTGCTGATTTTGAATTAAAGAAGGTATACAGCGATAATAATAAGTCTTTGTGAAAATTTTAACTAAATTCCAGATTCATTTAAGCTCTTTTTGGAAAACAGTTACAAAATTAATCAGATTAATTAACAAAAATAAAATCAGGCTTAACAGTGGACCACAAGCATTTCTGACATCAAAGAACATCATGATGGATTATAGCTAATCAGCTTCTTGATTTATCTTACAAGCATTCCCCAAAAGCCAATCAAATACCGCAATGCAATGCTTCTGGGAAACATTGTTAACCCCACCCAGTGCTAGTGGTCAGTTTGCTATTGGTTGCGGAACATCAGGAATTTCATCTGAACCAATGGTTGGCCATCATTGAACTAAAGATCTGAAAATATAATTGACTATTGGGTCTGCTGGCACATGTAATAACAATGAAACAGGTTTTTCAGACTATTTTTGACCGAAAATGACCAAAAGATATTTAAGTAATTAATAAATGTACATATACAAGTTTATTAGATTCATAATTGTTAATCATTCCTACGTGTTGTCCAAGTTGGCTGACTGTACTTCTCAGCAAAAGTTTTTATTTTCTTTAAAAATAAAATGTCCTTCATTCAACAGTGACTTAGAAATTTTTCTAATTATAGAAATTTCATCTCGTAAAAAAATATTTTAAGTTACATATATCCTAGTTTATCTCTTATAATGATTTTTGTAAATGATTCATCAGTTGTACTAGAACGTTCTCAAAGGGTATTCACAACTTCAATGCGGTTTAAACCTAAGAATTTTTTATTACTATTTAGTCTTTTAAGCCCTTGGGGTCATAAAAATGTTCCTTACTTTTAAAATGCTTAAGACTATATATAATGCCTTGCAGATGCATGAAAACCTCATAACAATGTTTACTTATAATAATAATAATAATAATAATAAATGTGTATTTTACTACTCACAACTGCTGTCTGACCAAAGTTTTAATTTTTTTAGACTTCAGAAAAAGGGCCAGAAACAAAAAGCTTAAGGGTCTTGTCTCTGCCCTCGAAGACACTCGTGAGCTAATGCTGTTCCTATTGGGAGGCATTTTTCTAATAACTGTTTTGTTTTTTGCCCTTTTTATTTTATTTATTTTATTTTGCATTGGATTGCTGAGGTCCTACTCAAGATCGCTCCTTGATTACTTTTTCGATTTTGGTTGAAGGTATTTTCTATAAAGTTACTTTCACATTCTAAACCGGTTTTGGAAGTGAAAATAACTTTATAGAAAATACCTGCGACCAAAATCAAAAAAGTAATCAAGGAGTGATCTTGAGAGGGACCCCAGCTATCCAATGAAAAAAAAATTTCAAAATGGGAAAGATTTATTAGAAAAATGCCTCCCCATAGGAATAGCATTAGCTCACGAATGTCTTCACAGTCAGGGACCCTTAAGTCTGTAATTTTAATGAGCATGTGAAAAGTGCCTTTAAAGGTTAGTTGTACATGTATTACTTGCTTTATGGTGTGCACTCATATTATTATAATTTGCAGTAAAATCAGTAGTATTTGATAATTATAGAAACTGAAGTTCACAGCAATAAATAAAAGGGTGTCCCATTTAAATTGACATAGTTAAAATCGATGATATGAGTTGAAAATTTGAATAGATTAAACAAGATTTTTGGAATATGGATAACTTCAATCTGGCCAAATTTTCAACATTTTTGGTGAAACTGTTGTTTTAAACCAAAAACAAAACAAAATCAAATTGTGGTCAATCTCTAGTATAGTAGACTCTCTCAAATCTGAAACCCTAAAAGCCACAACTCTCTAAAATCCGCTTATAATTTGTAATGTAAACAATGAAACATTTAGTTCAGATATAGGGGAAAAATTTTCACTTTTTTAGTTTTATATTTATTCTATATGTATTTTAATTTGTAGTTTTTGTTAATATTACTGAATTCATGATTTTTCACGAAGGAAGAATAAAATTACAGTAGGCTCCCTCAAATCCGCACAGCTTGGAACCAGAGGTTTTGCAGATTTTAGAATTTTGCAGATTTCTGGTCATTGCTTTGTTTACATTATTTAAACAGTAATTTGAATGTAATTAATAATGAAATCAAAAGTATAATGAATGCTTACAGTATGCTAAAATATTAAAATAAGTAATAAACTAAAATAATAAAACATTAGATAGTTTTTAAAATGATAAAAATACTAAAAGCGAATGTCAAATTAATAATCAATAATGTATAACTAAATATTCATTATAAAGATGAAATGTGTTTTTCCTAAATTATTCAATGAAACTTGCCTCATAAAGGTACATTACTAATTCACATCAAGATCATAAAATAATGGAGCTTTATTTCAGCTTTAGCCAGACTTAATAACGAAAAAAGCTTGATTAATACATAAATATATTTGGTAATATTGTGATTACCAATGATATCAGCAATATCTTTATTTTTTCAGAAATAAATTATTCTTTCTTCATGAAAAAACATGAATTTAATAACCTTAACAAAAATTACAAATTAAAAAATATATAAAATTGATATAAAACTAAAAAAGTCAAATTTTGCACCTACATCTAACCTGAATGTTTCATTGTTTACATCCGTAAAATGTGTGCAGATTTTAGAGAGTTGCGGATTTGAGAGAGTCTACTGTATTTCTGAAAAAATTCAAGATATTCCTGACATCATTGGTAATCACAATCTTCTTACCCAATATATGTATGTTTTAATCAAGTTTTTTTGGATATTAAGTCTGGCTAATCTTGAAATAAAACTTCCTTATTTTATGTGATTTAGAAATGTACCTTTATGAGGCAACTTTCTTAGAAATTTTTTGGATAATACATTTCATCTGTATTATGAACATTTAATCATACATTATTCATTATTAATTTGATTTTTGCTTTTAAGGTTTTAATCAATAAAAAAAATCTAGATATTTATTATTTATTTTATTACTTATTTAATGCTTGATTTTATTGTATGCTTTCATTATATTTTCGATTGTATTGTTAATTAATTCCAAATTACTGTTCAAAAAATGTAAACAAAGCAATGACCAGAAATCCACAAAATTCTAAAATCCGCAACAACTTTTGGTTCCAAGGTGTGCGTATTTGAGGGAGTCTATTGTAGTAATAAAATGTAATAATAATCTATATTGGTTATAAATTTATTTACTTTCTAGAAATCATTTTAGAACTTTAACTTGAGCTATTTATTCAATTTGCTCATAATTTGGTGATGGAGTAAAAAAAAAATAGCCACCCTTTTTTGTAAACTGATATCTCTAAATCTATCCTCTCTAAAGCTTTTAGATTTGTGAATATTAAAATTTAAGAATAGGAGTGTTAAGTATTATAATCTCTATTACAAATAAATAAATAATTTTTGAAGTTAGGAAAGAAAACATAGACAAAATAAAGAAATATAGAGACAATAAATGAAAATGATATCAACTTTAATAAGAAATGTAATAAAAAGTGTTACATAATTTTCTGTGCATCAAATGGTGCTACAGGCTCATTAATATCTGAAAAAAAAATTCTCTTCTATTTTACAATATTGTGAAATAAAATAATGCAATTAGTAGTGAAAAGAAAAACTGGTTTATTTTGTTAGACATGATTAAGTTTGCATCAAAGTATTCCAAAAAGTTAAATTCCAATTTTAATTACATTAAAAATAAAACCTCATATTATCGAAGAGTTTTACATATTTTCAAACATAACAGAAAGCATGAAATTAAATTTATACAAAATACACTTTACCAGAATCCTTATTACAATTCTATCTGAAATGTCACAATAATTTGTTATCTAAAAAAATTAAATTAATCAGAATAGTTAAAGTAATACAAATCTAAATGTATTAACAAAAATGTGCACTGGCAAATATTATCTATGAATGATATACTACAATAATTTAAAATAAGAACGACATTACAAAAAAGGGTTTTTTTGGCAATAAATGATAAATCTAAACCTAAGTGAATTACATTTGGAATAGTAGAAATTTTTTTTCAATTCTATTATGCAAAGTTTATAAGAAGATAGACCATCTATGCTGAAGGGAGGGGGGGGGGATTGATTTTCTAATTTGTTTTTTATGCATAACTTTTGCTTTTATTTACTAGAAGGAATGGAATGAATAAATGGAAAAGCTATTTCTAGTGTTCTTTTTCTACTCTTGTCACTAATATTAACAACATGAATATACAATTACTGGTACCTAAATTAAATGAATTACAAAAATTACATATTGCATTCATTAACATTTTATCATTTATTTATAAATGATAAAAGTTCTAGATGAATGCAAAATTTGTTCTTTATTTTAACTGAAGAACTATCAAATCTATGAATTCAGTCTTTGTTAATCTTTGTTTTTTAATGCAAATAATGAACATAGAACACATTTTTATAACATTGATTTAATAAATTTTTCAAATAAATTTACATTGTGTTTTAAAAGTTTTGATGCATTCCACTCCACAATGCTAAAGTAACAATTTTAGCTAAAATAAATGAAAATGACAAAGAAATGTAGATATTAAAAGAGTTCATATTCTTAAGATTTATAGAAAACTCCATCTAGCTTTTATATTTCTCGATTTCATTATGTAATTGACTTTTATTGCTTCCTTTCTGTTTCAGTATGAAATTCTTTGTGGCATTTCTTATGCAATTTTACTTTGTGGCTTTTTGTATTAATTTGGTATTTAAAAGAAATATATTTATTTCATTACTTAAAAGAAAATAGCTTAATTTATTTATTATTATTTTTAAATGCATCTATTGTAAAACCAATAAACATTATTTGTATATTCCGGTAATATTTTAGTGTAGTTTGTCGGATCAATTTCCATATTTTTTATTCATTGACATTGAATTTAATTGTTATTGAAGATAAAAATAAAAGATTATTTAAGAAATATATATTTTATAAAAATAATTGAATTAGTTGGTTAGTGCTTATTTGGAAAGCTTTTTGAATTGTAATCAATCTATCGAGGGTTTCATACGCAATTTATATCAGAATAGGAAAATATGGAAAAAGAATTCTTGATCATGATCATACAATAAAACTACATAAAATGAAATCAAAAATAAATTGGTAATATACAAGTAATTTTATTTTTTATGTATTCAGATATATTGTGCTGATTTTAATTAAGGTTTCTTTTTTATAATTATAATTAATTTGTAGTAAATCTAAATAAATATACATTAATAAACCCATAGTGTATTTTCCGAAAATTTTTTAATCTTAAAGTGTATTGTTTTCATAGCGTTAATAATAACAAATTTGTAAATAAACAGACATCGCCGAGCACAATCACCAACAGTAAGGATAATGTAATTCATAAGATTTGAAGGTAGAATTCTAACTTTTTTACTCTTGTAAAAATATATATGAATACTTTATAATAACATAAATATACTATGTACATGAGTATTTACTTATTTATGGCTTACCAGAAGAAAAATAAAAATTGGCAAACAGAGAATTATTTATTTGACTTTTTTAAATACAGTTTATGTAAATATGATATACTTTTTACACCAAGCGGAAGTCATGAGTTGAAGCGACTAAACTAGCCTCCTTGGCCTGAGCGTTACAGAAAATTCCGCCTATTCAACAACAATCAGAAAGTAATTTCTAACAATCAATTTTCTTCGTGCCTCAGTAGTAAAGTGTAATTCAGATAAGTAGGATTTTGAGGGACGGTACATTTTAGTTTGCTAAAGGAGTTTTAACACCCGGAAAATGTTTCTCATAAGCACTATTCTCCACCGTTCCTGATGTATATGAATCGGCTAATTATCATCAGCTTAGACTATATATGATTACGCTTCATTCCTTTGAATTTTTCTATCCGGGTGTTGGACTATATAAGGCTTCAATTCTCCCGTTATTTATTTATTATTTTCGAACATTAATTTCTTCAATTATTTTAAATTTTCGCTGATGTCCACCACCCCCTTTGACTAACATATCTACGAGTATCTTGTTTAGAGGGATTTCGTTCAGAAACATTTTTGTTAAGAATAGTGTTCTCCCCCTGGTGGTAAAATGTGGAACTAAAGGATTCAAGATATATATATACATATATATATATCTTGAATCCTGAATGGATACTTTTTATGAGACTTTGCAGTACGGATTTTAGCTTGATTTAACCCAATGAGGTGCCGTTGTATGTCTAAAACTACTTAATTTTAATTAGCAAATGCCATATTGGCACCAGAATTTTGGTAAAAATGATTTCGGTTTATTATATGTGCGAAATATAGCTTTTTCATATTTATAAAAAAAGTGTTTTCAAATTCCAGTGTCAATCATTCATTTCAAAATTTTCGCAATAGAAATGCTCTGCACAGCAAAGGGTTAAGGGTCCTGTCTCTGGCCGATGAAGCACTCGTGAGCTAATGCTATTCCTATGGGGAGGTCATTTTCTAATATCTGGTATGCATTTTGACATTTATTTATTTTGCATTGGATAGCTGGCGTGCATGCTGACTTCGCTCTTTTTTTTTTAATTTCCAATTTCGGTTGCAGATATTTTTCAAAAAAATACTTTCCTTTTTGAAACCGGTTTTGAAAGTGAAACAAACTTTACAAAAATTGCCTGCAACCAAAAATGAAAAAGTAAAAAAGGCGCCATGTTGGCATGCACCTCAACTATCCAATGCAAAAGAAAAAATGTTTGAAAATGTCAAACTGCAAACCAGATATTAGAAATTAGCTTCCTCATAGGAATAACATTAGCTCGCGAGCGCTTCGTCAGCTAGAGACCGGACCCTTAAGAATATTATTGTGGGATATTGAGTGATTAACTTATGATTTAAGAAAAACTAATATTCTTGATAAGATAAAAAAGGTTTAATAGACATAAAATATATACGTAGCATTCAAAAATAACAGTAGAACTGAATAATATTCAGTATAAATAAGCTTCTCTGAGCTTTGGATTAAAAATCCATCAAACTCACCATCGCTGAAATCTATAGAACACCTCGTTCTTTCCACGCATCATCACACGAGTCTCATTTTGGATATCACGTTCATTAAATCATTGAGTTTATTATCTTTTATTGCTGGATACTTTATTCTTTAACCCCACATTCTCGGTCATCCTGACGTTTCTGACGTCCTCGGCAGCTGTTTATAAAAATTTAGACACAAATTTACACATACAAAACAGGTAAACATAAAACAAAAACATGTCACGTTATGCAGATGCGTTACTCCAGGGCTTCATATATTCTGCAGCAGTTGAGGTCTTGTTGGGACTATCATGGTCTCCAATTTTTTCTACATCATAACGATTATTTGACTTTACTTTAGTAACTTTATAAGGTCCATGGAATTTTTTCCTTTTCAGTCCTGTTCCATACTGCATTTCTTGGATTACCACTTGATCATTTAATTCATATCTGTTAGGTACTTTTCTGATCATGTTAAATTGCTTTCTATAATTATCGTTACTCCAGAAATATAGATTTCTACGTGGACCATTAAAGTTTGCTTTGATGCTTGTTTTATTATTCCTTTCACATGGTTCAGCCTTTTCTTTTTCAAAAATTTCAAGTTTTCTTTCCCTTAAATATTTTCTCCGATTTTCACATTTGTGACATTTTCTATTAAAATTATTTCTCGAATAATATTTCTTTTCTTCATCTTTATCATTGTAATCACGCTTCTTGTAATTTCTGATAAATTTCTGTTTATTGCATTAATTCCTTCAATATTATTTTCTTCCCTCGTGTTTTTCCGTTTATAATATTTTTCAACTTTCCTCGTTTCATTTCTATTTTCATTGGCGCGTGCACATAAATTGCGTTTTTCTTTTAGGTCATTCATGCGTCCTGTTTGTGATGTCGCGTTTCTTTCATTCAATCTTTTCTGACTAATTAAATTTTCTTCTTTCTCATTTATTTCTTTTCTAATTTTCAAATTTCTCACGTGATTCAAATCAATTTCATTTTCTTCTATGACTCTCGCGAAATTAATCAAGTGATTACCTCCTGCATTTTTCTCATTTGCAACTATAATATTTGCATCACGTGAATTATCTAACGTAGAAGTTTTCTTCTCATCACTATTTCTGGCAACATGATACAATTTTATATCAGAATTCTCCTGAATTTCAGTGTAACCTACTTGAATGTTGTTGCGTTTGCCAACGATCCTAATTCCGCTCTCGTCTATCGCCAAATTTAATTTGCTAATCACATCATATCCCAATAAAATATCATATTCAAGAGATTCTAGCACGTACAAATTTGTTCTGATTAGAAAACCATCAATATTAAATTCATATGGGAAGTATCCTTTTGGATAAACAACTATTTTATTTATGCCGGACAAAGAGATATTATTTGAAAATAATCTTGGCGAGCCTATTTTCGTATAATATTCATAACTCACCAAACTGATATCAATTCCAGTGTCAAAGAAGATCTGTGTCTTTTCACCGTTAATATCAATATTTTTCAAGCAATCAGGTTTGGCGCTATTTGTTTGTGTGATTACTGTAGAATTCATTTCGTTGTGATTGGATAATCGCGGGTTTTGGCTCAGATTTTGGCTGTCATTATTTATTTGAGTATTATTCCTATTATTAAACAGCGATATTACGTGGCCAAGACGCTTACTTTTGAAACACATAATTTGTGCGCTGTTCTTTTCATTTGAATAAGAAGATTCATTTACATCATCTGTATTATCTTTAAATTGTTGTCTTCTTAAAGTATTATAACGTTGATATGGTAAACACGGTTTTGAATTGTTATTTTCACGCATTTTTGACTTCCTATCTTCAAAGTGGTGTGAGTGTCTATTCATGGTTTTAACATTACGCCTTGCTGTTTCATAATCATCTAGTTTACAAACTAATACATCAACATTTTTAATTTTGGGAAGATCATCGATAAAATGTTCTTTCATTTCTATCGGTAACCTTCTCTTAATTTGATCTACTAATATTAATTCTTTTAAATCTTCAAAATTGGATACATCAAGACCGGTAATCCATTCTTCTAAATAATTCCTTAACTCAAACGCTAGATCGCGCCAAGTGGCTGAGTTTTCTTTCTTATGCGACATTAATTTTTGCCTAAACTCTTCTGGCGTCAATTTGAATCTTTTGAGCAGCAAGTTTTTTACATAAACGTAGTTATTTGTTAATGTTTCTGGTTCTCTAGTTATAACATTAGCAATTTCTAGCGGCATTAAACTTAATAAGTGCATGACCCAATTCTCTTTTGTTATATTCATCCTAGAAATCTGTCTCTCGAATAGAGCTAAATAGATACTAATATCACCCTTCCCATCAAAGTGTGACATTAATTTAGACAAATCTGGTTGCTTACCTGAACCAGTTACAGCCGAACCGTCACTTGTATTTGTCATATTTCCTTGAAGTTCAATTTTTCGTAATTCGTACTCCATCTCCATCTTCTTTTCCTCTAATCTTCTTTCTGCTTCTAACCGTAACCGTCTTTCTTCTTTCTCTGCTTCTAGTCTTTTTTCTTCTTTTTCTGCTTCTAGTCTTCTTTCTTCTTTTTCTGCTTCTAGTCTTCTTTCTTCTTTTTCTGCTTCTAGTCTTTCTTTTTCTATTCTCTCCGCGGCAATGACTTCAAGTCGAACTTTTACAAAATTTTCTTCATAATCCTTCGATTCCGTCACCAACTTTATCAAATCAATGATTCTTGGACGCTGAGGCACAACTATACCTAGATCATCACACAATGTTAACAAGTCCGCCTTTCTAGCTTTATTCAGAACAGACATTATAATTTTTGTTTACACTTCAACAAAACAATATAGTGCACTATCTTGCAAGCTTGATTACGGATAATTTCTAATCATTACACATATAACAAACAGTTCCTTTTTTTATATAATACGTTTTAGTTTAAAAAGAAAACATTCTTCTTAGACTTAGATCTTCTTAGTACAAAATAGCTTTCATCGTGAAATTCAAATTCAAATATAAATCAGCGAAATCATTCAAATCCTTCAATCCCGGCAACGAACCCCCAAAACTTGTGGGATATTGAGTGATTAACTTATGATTTAAGAAAAACTAATATTCTTGATAAGATAAAAAAGGTTTAATAGACATAAAATATATACATAGCATTCAAAAATAACAGTAGAACTGAATAATATTCAGTATAAATAAGGTTCTTTGAGCTTTGGATTAACAGTCCATCAAACTCGCCATCGCTGAAATCTATAGAACACCACGTTCTTTCCACGCATCATCACACGAGTCTCATTTTGGATATCACGTTCATTAAATCATTGAGTTTATTATCTTTTATTGCTGGATACTTTATTCTTTAATCCCACATTATTATTTGCCCAGGGTAAGTAAGATGACTCAGCTAGTTTAAGAATTAAAAAAATCACATTTTCGTTAATACTCACTTTTTAGGCCTTTCTTTCCTTTCCCATTGAATGATGGATCCGAAACGAAATCGAAGGCAAGACAGAATTTTGACTTTAATTTGATCATGTGACTAGCTATTGACAATGCTCATTGCATTGTAGGAAAAATATGATGTCATAATGGATAACACTGATAGTCAGGGCCTGATTAATGCACGGGCCTCCAGGGCCTTGGCCCTGGGCCCAATAATTTCAGAGGCCCACAAATTATGAGGCTCATTTTTTTTGTTAATCAAATACTTCTCAAATAATTTTGTTTTATAAAATATGAAACGTAAAATTTACACATTCTAAATGTCTCAATAAAATTTTTAGAAGCTTTTAATCTAGGTATTTTTCACCCAAACAACTTTGTCAACTCTTCAAACAAACCTTTTTTTATGAAAGTGTCGCCAAAAATCCATAGACAGGGGGGCCCAACTTTTTAACAGGCCCTGGGCCCATCTTCAGCTTGATCGGGCTCTGCTGATAGCAGTCAATTCATTTGTGGTAGCTGATGAGATGTTTGGTAGTTAAAACGGCATTAAATAAAACTTGCAAAATGGGCTATGTTTCTTTTCAAGAACTGAATGTTTGATTCATATGTGAAAATGTTCCTAGGTTTTTTTTTTACAGTGTAGCTATATACATATATAATAACTTAAATAAGAAACATAAACTAAAATAGCCTAATATTGTTGCAGCCACTATAGTCATTCTTTTATTTCTCTTTAAATAGATAATTCAGATTATGTATTAATTTTTTTCAGGGAAAAAAATTAAGAGGGTAAACAACAGTTTCAAACTCTTACATTAAAATAGTTAATAATTATGTGCCTTTTAATATGTTTAACTCTTGAAGCAATTTCAGCATTTTGTTTTTCTCTAAAAACAAATGAATCTTAATAACTTTGTTCAAAGAAACCCCAGAAATATCTTTCTTGAAAAAATGCATAACTATTTAATTATGTAATTTTATTTCCTTCTTAACAATCTATTTATTGTTTAGTTACAGCCAAAACTATTGAAATTTCAAATTATTGAAAAGAATAAGTTACTACAGTATCAGCTGTTTTCTATAGATTTTTTTAAGTGTTGTTGTACCCTCAATAAATTATACATATTAATTTAAACACTTTTAAAACAAAACAGCAAAAGACTTATAATCATCATTTTATGTGCATTATTAAAACTATAAAAATAATACATGTATAGTTGTGATATTAATATATTCAGCTTAAAATTTATAAAAAAAGTAAGTTTTTGCAATGAAAGAAAATGAAATTGGATAATCATATTTTTTTTAATTTATATATTCTCAATATCAGAATACATTACAGTCTAATAAATCAATATTATGTAAAGAAACAAACAGATAATTCCAATAAGATTCAAGATAATATAAAACAAGATCAAAATAAAATTCTGTTTCTGATATTAAGATTCCTGATATGAAGATTTACTTCTTTAAATTAGTAAAAATTTGGTTGGTCGCTGTTTCATTTTGATAACTGTATGTTTGGCAAAAATCCCTTTAAGAATATGTTAAAGCATCTATAAAAAAGAAATACAAAAATTAATTCAAGGAATGAAAATAAACACTAATGTTGTTCTTTTGAGAGAAAATATTTTTGAGTAATCATACAAAAGATTTTTTCACCAGTATGAATCAACATATGCTGGCTTAAAGTCTCTTTTGAGAAAATTCCTTATTGCATATCTCACACATAAAAGGTTTTACCAGTATGACCTAACAGATATCTACTTTAACTGCTTCCTGAGAGAATTATTTACTGCATATCTCACACACAATAGGTTTCTCACAAAGTATAATTTACCATAAGCTTGCTAAAATTACCCTTTTGAGAGAAATTCTTGTGATATATCTCACACTTACAGTTCGTCACCAGTATGGATTAAGAGATGCCTGCTAAGATTACCTTTTTGGGAGAAATTCTTGTTGCATATCTTGCATACAAAAAGTTTCTCACCAGTATGTACAGTCGAGGATCTATAATCCGCGGACCCATAATCCGCAATTTCCCATAATCCGCGTTACTTTACGAATGTAAACAATGAAATAAACAGTTAAAAAAAATTACAGATCCGTGATCCAAAAATGATTTTTTTTAACAAATAATAAAAATGTAATAAAAATCATAATAAAACATGTATTTTTTTTAAATTTACTCTTTTATTTTATTGACAGTAAAAAACTAAACTGTATTACGAACGTGCCTAAGCTTGCTGAACGTTCGAATTGACAACTGTTCATTCGTAGCTATTTCAGTTTGTGCAAATTCAGGAGAATAACAGTAAACACAACACCAGCTGAGAACTAAATATTATACCTTAAAATAACGTTAATCCGCCCCCCCAAACGTGACGAAAAATCGTACAATAGTTAGAGGGGGACGCTTACACGGGATTTTTCTGCGTTCGTTCAACAAAATTTACAGGAATGAATCATGATGAATGAATTGTTGAATGAATCATGCATTTTAATACTTGATTTTTTTTTTAACGTAAAATCTGTTGAAAAAACGCAGAAAAAAGGAGAAATTTGTAAAAAAAAAAAAAAAAGACAGAACAAGCATGAAATCAATTAAAAAAATCTCGAAAAAACGCATATTTCATCAGATTCATGATTCATTCATTTCAGGTTTTGAAACAAACAACACTCGACTCTTAGTTTTGTTAAACAAAAGATTTCTTAAATAATATTCATAGTACTATTTCATTATAGTATACTGAAGTAATTACCATTTATTTTACTTTGTATTGGTATTTTTTGTGCATAATTTGTTCTCATTTTTTTATACTTTCTTCCATAAAATATTCCTTAAAAATAAATCTCATTATTAATATGTAATTATTGTTCTTTAAATACATATATATATATATATATATCATTTAAAAAAAATAAAATAACTTTAAAAATGCATTTTTTTAGATTACTTATTAAATTAATTACTATATTTCATATTTATCTTTCCATATTATACTGATTATAGAATTAAAATGCTGTCTAAGAATGATAAAATGACGCATAATCCATTATACTCTATAATCCGCGAAATTCCATAATCCGCGCAACCTTTGGCCTCACTTGTGCGGATTATAGATCTTTGACTGTATTAACATATGTCTGCTTAAATGACACTTTTGAGAGAAATCTTTGTGGCATGTGTCACATACAAAAGGTTTGGCACCACCATGGATTAAGAGATGCTTGTTAAAATGACCCTTTTGAGAGAAACTTTTGTTGCATATCTCACACTCAAAAGGTTTTTCACCGGTATGAATTAATGTGTGCTGCCTCAGCAGGCTCTTTCGAGAAAATTTCTTGTTGCATATCTCGCACACAAAAGGTTTTTCACCAGTATGAATTAACACATGCTGTCTTAAACCACTCTTTTGAGAGAACTTTTTGTTGCATATCTCACAAACAAAAAGTTTCCCACTAGAATGAATTAGCATATGCTTACTTAAATCTTCTTTTTGAAAGAAATCCTTATGACATATCGCACACATAAAAAGTTTTGCACCAGTATGAATTAACATATGCTAAACCCTTTTGGGAGAAATTTTTGTTGCATACCTTACACATAAATGATTTTTCACCAGTATGAATTAGCATATGCTGACTTAAATAGCTCTTTCGAGATAATTTCTTGTTGCATATCTCACACGTAAAATGTTTTTCTGCAGTATGAACTAACATATGTTGGCTTAAATAGCTCTTTTGAGAGAATTTCTTATTACATATCTCACACACAAAGGGTTTCTCTTTAGAATGAATCAATAGATGCCTGCTTAAATGACCCATTTGAGAAAATTTCTTGTTACATATCTCACATGCAAAAGGTTTCTCACCAGTATGAGTTAACAAATGCTTGCGTACATCATTCCTTTGAGAGAATGTCTTGTTGCATATTCCACAAACAAAAGATTTTGCACCAGTATGAATTAACAGATGCCCACATAAATCATCCTTTTGAGAGAATGTCTTGTTGCATATCTCACACACAAGAAGTTTCATATCTGTATGATAGTGAAGATGAACATTTAAACCAAGCCTCTGAGAAAATCCTTTGCCGCATACCTCACAAAGAAATGATTTTCCTTGCTGTGAGACAGGTGTTTTGCCAAACAGCTCTTGCAGAGAAATATTTTGCTGCATATTTTACACTTTAAAGATTGTTTTCAATGAGGAATATATATCTATATTTATGGATTTGCTCACCTAAAAATAAATAGAATTAAGTTTGTCTATCACTGTTTACGATTAATAAAGAAGCAATTTAAGAAGAAATAAAAATTAATATCAAAGTACAAACTGAATTTAAAAAAAAAACCTCTACCATAGTATTAAACAGTACAGTAGTCTCCCAATTATCTGATGCTGGTGGAACCAAAGATTTGTCAAATGCATTTCTTAATTCATAAAAATTAAACTTTAAATAAAATTATTATAATGGAGATACAACCATAAGATAAATAATTTTTGATAATGAAAAAAATTACAATAAAAAAAAACAAAGTAAGTTTATTTAGAAAAATCTATAATTCTATGAAAACAATTTGCAATTAACGAGAAGAAAAGAAATTACTTTTGTGGCTAGATGGATTCTAATATTAATAGAATTCTGCCAGATATGTAAAATTTTGTATGTGAAACAAATGATTAACTTGTAACGGTACACTCGTGCTGGGTGTCATTTGTAACGTCATATGCAGACATACTCAGTAATAGTTTAAAACAACAACGTTTATTAAAATGATAAGGGCTAAAGGAAAGTGGAGCAAGTCCTTAATTTACACAACCGGAAACACTATGAACAGCTAAATCATACTCACAGGTCGGCCTAGCTCAGTCGGGGCACCTACTAATACCTTCTGCTATCTCTTGGCTGATCTGTTAAATAGAGCTTAATTAAACAGCCCGTGGCTGTGGGTGATCTTTTATTCACAAACAATCCAAATGAAACTAAGAGGTTTCTTACCCCGGCCAACTCTCAAGTCAACTGTCGGAACTTCTTTCCACTCACTGGAGGCTTCGTTGCTACTTTCCAATCGGCTAGCACGTTGCCGAATACTAATTCACTTCGCTTGCCCAATGGCAGAGAAACTCACTCGCTGGCTAGTCCAGAGATACTCAGAGGCTGCTGGCTAATGTCAGAAACACACACACCACAAACTCACACCCAAGCTTTTATATGCGGCGAACTGAGGTACTTCTCATTAACATAATACTAATAACCGCGAGCTAACTGCGGAATTCGAAAGAGCACACACACTCTAGAAAGTTAAAGTAAAAGAGAGGATAGATGTCGCTTTTACGCCTACAAAATGTTAAATTATTGACGTCACGATCTCAGAAACACTAGAGTGCCTTTATGACTAAAGGCCACTCCCTCACAACCCCCCCTCGAACTCCGCAGAGAAAAAGGGCTGGGCTAAATGCATGCCCAGAACTTTTTCTTGTTATAAATTTAGAGCCGTAATAAAACACAGTGATGGGTGAAATTTAGCGCCGAAACATAACTATTAAAATATTAACTGTAACCCATCACAACCAAAAAAAACTCAGTTTGCCTCCAATATTCGCATATTCAATCCAATCATTCTTCTATCTTATAAATAGCCTCCGTAAAACTTCCAAAAACTCGTAAAACTTTCAAAACTAATTACTTCTTCTCTCAAAACAACCCACTCCACTGGGAGTGCTAAAATTTCTCAAAACACTAACCTTCCGAAATTTTCCTCAATATTGCAATCCAACTATAACATTACCAAAAATTTCTTCACAACTTTTAATATACTAGAATTCGCACCAAGTCCAAAAAACCCAATGCGCAAAAATTTTCCTCATCCAAATTCCGACTCCATCTAAAATTACAATTACTTCATACTAAAATAACTCTTCTACTACGTAATACCTACATCCCCATTAGCCAATGAACTAACTCCCAAACTTCTTCAGACTTAACTCCACTTGAACAATAATTGGGGCACATACGTACAGCAACATATCGCTGTGCTTATGCAACAATCAAAAAATATCAAAAATTTACAAAATGACGTCATCAATCTCTTCATCTGTATTAACTAAAAGAAAAATAGCAGAATCAATACATAACAAAAGGTATACTTCCCTGCAAGAAAATCACATTAACATTCAATTTTAATACAATACAATTTCAAATTCAAATGCAGCTTAAAACTTCGCAACTTGCGGAAACCACTCCCAACTAAAGTACAAAACGCAACTCATAAAACACGAACGATAAGAAGAAAGTTAATTCATTAAATGTTAGTATCAGAGATAGAAACGCGTGTCAAGGACTTCTTGACCGCAAAACACGTGCGCGCCTGAACCGCGGCGCGTGTACAAAATAACCCAAATTACTATCTGTACTTTCTGAAAATTTAAACATACATTAACATACATTTTATAACACATGAACAATATAACAATATAATAACATTTTAAACAAATAACATAACAATAGATCCAGAATTTTTAAAAGCAGTTAAGACCAAAATCTCAAACATACATAAAACTAACAATTTTGTAAACAAATTTTGAACACAATTAAGCACTAAACGTGAGTCCGTCAAAAAATTCCAAAAATGGCCAAAAGTACAAAACAGTCTCTCTGCTTTCTATTCCTTCACATTGCTACCATATATATATGCACTCTAATAGAAATTTAATAAAGAACGTTATCACCCAATCATAGAGATGATTCACTGCTGGCAGGCTTCATACTGCAGGATGGCTTTCTCCTCTTGTCCCAGAAGGCTTGCACGAAGGATCTCTCGTCATCAGAACTGTACGGTGACGCCACAGTTGACTGTCGTGCCTGCAGCCTGGTTCTGAACGGATGCCGTGGAATACTCGTAGGTTCCACTCGACGACTCTGCTCCGGCCGGTTCGCTGGGTTCACTCCATGGCGAGGTTCACACTGTTGTTGCCGGTAATCTGAGAGTTGCCTCCTCTTTCTAGACGCACCCGAAGTTACCGAAGATCCTAGACCACGTTTCTCTCCAGACCTACGTTGTTTCTTGTTATGCAAAAATTCGGAATTTAAAGTCCTCTTAACAGTTCGGCGAGTGTCCATACGAAATTTTTTCCGGGGATTAATCACTGAAGATTTTGAACTATTAGATAAAGTATGTTTCTGAGGTTGCTGTCTCATTGGTGGAGGAACGGGATAGTTTATAATTTTTTTCCTTTTATGGCACACAGAGTCCGATGTTTTTGACACAGTTCTCTTATTTTTATTATCGTATTTTGCTCTCGGATTGCTAGGCTTTCGACTTTCAATAACAGTTTTTGGAGCTGTTTGACCAACTTTTCTTCTTGAATATTGATGAAAAGAATTAGACGAAGAAGTGCTCGACTCGGGACACTCATTGGATCGGGAATTTCGCGAAACACCACTCGACACATGAGAACCTTCACTACCATTTTCTCTAAACTTATAAACTCTAACCTGATCTAAATTAACCGTCATTCTTTCACCATTGACATCAACAACCAAATTATTATTTCGAACTTCTAAAACCTCGAACGGACCAACAAACTTCGGACCAAACTTACTAGCTACTTTTTTTTGACGACTTGAACTTAACCAATGCTTTTCTACTAACACAAAATCTCCAACTTTCACTTCTAACTCCCTTCTACGCATATTATAATACTGAGCTTGCTTTTCTTGCGCTTTTCCCATTTGAACCTGAGCTTCCTTAACCAACCTTTCAATATCCTGGCACATGTACTGACTTTCCGCATCTGACACCATAACTAACCTTTGGAACGGAGTAATAACTTTTCTACCCAAAAACAATTCAGCAGGCGTTTTCCCTGTTGACTCGTGAACTGCTGTACGAAGTGCGTACGCAAAATGCTGAAGAAACTGGTCCCAATTTGCATGATGAGAACCAACATAAGAAGAAATCATTTGAATTAATGTACGATTTACACGTTCAGCCATATTAGACTGAGTAAGTTCCCTACCGTCCCCAGTCTCCAACTTTTCACAAAAAGACTTAAAAATATTGAATATAAAATCATAACGAAATGGTTTACTAGCAACTAGTGCATCAAAACCAATATGAATTTCATTAGTTAAACTCGGTTTATCAGAAAAGACTTTACAACAAACGACTAAAGACTTATTAACCTCCATTTTCTTAACCTCACTTAAACTCGACTCCTCCAAATTAACTGACACTGAAACAGGCTCTTTCTTACTCACATTCTCATCATTATTCACGATTAACGACTTTTTAAAGAAATCCAAACCAATTCCTCTATCCTTCATATAATCCACACCAACTATACAATGCACTGTTAATCCATCTAACACACAAAACTCCCAACATGTCTTAACCGAACGAATTTCAACTTCCAATTCTACTGAACCCTTATTATCGCAAGCTACTCCCTGTGCTGACTGAACCACCAGACTTGACCTCTTCAACTTCTTATACGAAAAATATTTCCGATAACAATCAAAAGAAATGAACGACTTATCTGCCCCTGTATCGAAGACACTTTTAACGACAATACCATCTAACACAATTAACACTTCAGGTAACTCAACCGGATTAATAGTTATTTTATTTAAACTCACAGAAGGCTTTCTCGATTTGACCTGTGACTGCATACCTTCCGAAATACAGTCACTTACCAGTTTAACTGACCCGACCTCCTCACACCTCTCCTTTGCACTGATCTACCTTCAAAATCCTCATCCGAAGTTAATCTCCTTACTTGCGAAGAAACATTCCTGTCCCGTACTCCCCCACTACGATCATAACCACTATTCTGTCTATTTCCATGCATATTTCTCTCACCACTTCTAAAATTATTAGCACCACCACCATTCCTATTACCATTACTCATATTCGACATATTATGACCAAATCCATCATTTCTATTACGCAAATTATCCGGAAATCGCTGTCCCCCTCTCACAAAATTACGTTCCCCCTCATTTCTCAAATTACTATCCGTGACAGGCCTCTGCCGAGGGCTACGCAAATCCCGTTGATCCGAGCTATGCCGAGTCTCGTACTTCGATAATATCTGGTGCATTTCCGCAAAATTCTTCGGTGCTCTAACTTCAATAAAGTCCTGTACATTTGGATTAAAAAGAGGAAAAACAATGTCCAACAATTCCTCAAATGTGATACCTAAATCTAATTTATTTTTCAGTTCAAGCTTACGTAGATAGAATTTTGACGCCGACTCATAAATATTTTGCTTATTACAATAGAACTCCTTTCTCAAAATACTTTTATCTTTAATGGGAGGAAATGCCTTCTTTAACTCTGTCACAGTTTGTTCAAATCTTTTCGCTTCATCAGTAATCAAAAACTTTCCTATATTTTCTAACCACAAAAGTGCTTCGCCCTTTAACGAGCATTTCAGCACTACGTATCTACTTTTTTCAGGTATATTATTGAACAAAATATAATCATCTAATTTCACTAGAAATTCACTAATATCACCCTCACCGGTGAAATACACTCGTGGCACAACCTCATAATGTCCGATGTTTCGTTGGGCGCCATTTGTAACGGTACACTCGTGCTGGGTGTCATTTGTAACGTCATATGCAGACATACTCAGTAATAGTTTAAAACAACAACGTTTATTAAAATGATAAGGGCTAAAGGAAAGTGGAGCAAGTCCTTAATTTACACAACCGGAAACACTATGAACAGCTAAATCATACTCACAGGTCGGCCTAGCTCAGTCGGGGCACCTACTAATACCTTCTGCTATCTCTTGGCTGATCTGTTAAATAGAGCTTAATTAAACAGCCCGTGGCTGTGGGTGATCTTTTATTCACAAACAATCCAAATGAAACTAAGAGGTTTCTTACCCCGGCCAACTCTCAAGTCAACTGTCGGAACTTCTTTCCACTCACTGGAGGCTTCGTTGCTACTTTCCAATCGGCTAGCACGTTGCCGAATACTAATTCACTTCGCTTGCCCAATGGCAGAGAAACTCACTCGCTGGCTAGTCCAGAGATACTCAGAGGCTGCTGGCTAATGCCAGAAACACACACACCACAAACTCACACCCAAGCTTTTATATGCGGCGAACTGAGGTACTTCTCATTAACATAATACTAATAACCGCGAGCTAACTGCGGAATTCGAAAGAGCACACACACTCTAGAAAGTTAAAGTAAAAGAGAGGATAGATGTCGCTTTTACGCCTACAAAATGTTAAATTATTGACGTCACGATCTCAGAAACACTAGAGTGCCTTTATGACTAAAGGCCACTCCCTCACAAACTATCCCGCCCTTCATCGTTTAGGTCAATGATAATAACCTCAATCATGTATGATTTTATATTTTTAACTGAAAAATCCCCCAAAATATTGATATTTCAAAAGCAAAATTCTTGAATTACATAATCTCTAGTTTTACTGGCATAGGATCATTCATTGTTTCTTTTAAAGAAAGATTTCTTGTTCTTATTGAAATTTTTACCGGTTATAAATATTACAATTTTGCAACTGGCATTAAAGTTTTAAAAACATTAATTGATTTTAAGATTTAAAATGCTAGGATACAAATTAATCAGTTGCAAATATTAAAATTGCAGGTCAAAAACTTTAAATTTGCAAGAAGTACAAATAGAATGATACCAGAGAAATTTTCTTATGAATGTTCACAAATAAAAGTAGCAGAGTTGTAAGGATGTCATTTCTGAGTTTACATGTATTAATTGATTTTAACAATAATCTAGAATGATTGGTTGAGAATAGAACAGCAGATGTCACAATTCGTAAGAAATACAAGTATTCCTGTTTTAGAAAAGTATATATTTTTAAATTTAATTGAACTATAATGGAGTTTTAACATTATATTTGGGTAGAAATTTTATCTAGCATCATATAAAAATAGTTTAATATAATATTTATTTATTATTTATTTATAATTCATATTATAAGTTTTTATATTGTTAAATCCTTATTTTTTCATTTTTATTACAGTTGTATTTTTTTGTTGTTGTTGTTGGCGTTTACTTTCTAATAGACATTTTATACAATTATTGTACAAATGTGTTTGTTTGTGCTTCCACAATTAGCTTTCTAAACTCTTAAGTAAGTTAGATTTGCCTCTAGTTTTGCATAAATCTCATTTACATATGGTCAATACTAGAAGAGTAATGTAGCAGTTGTAGGTTGTGAGAAAATTTTTGTAGATTGCCAAATTGAAAGAAATTTATTTGACAACATAAAAGTATAAGGTTTTTCTTTGAATACCAGATGTACCAATAAAATATTCAGCCAGGTGGGGAGGCCTACTAATTGGTTTGAGCTCAACAAGCCCCACCCAAAAGGTACCAATAAAATACAGAAATTAGATATTTCTAAAAATACAGTTAAATGATTTTTTTAACTATTCTCTGGATAAATAAATAAATATACCATGGCAAGCAGAGGGCAAACAAACATAGAAATATCAGATGAGTGACAATTTGAGATGTCTGCAACCTACTCTATCTAGTCATCTTCAGCTGCTGCTGAAAAAAATTAAACCATAGCTCAGTCATGATGTAACTATCTGATGCCTATCTCGATGCTGAACATGTTATAATTGTCTGTTGATGTTGAGAAACTAACTTTCGCTAATGCAGCATGTTTATACATAATTTGATAAATTTATCCATTAAAAATTATTCATACTTTATTAGCTTTGGTTAAATCTTTATATTGGGCTGGTTGGTCTGCTTATAATTTTATTTGACCCAGCTGGCGTATTTAACTTTTTTTGTCAGCCCAGCCTGTTCATTTATTTATTTTGCTGTTAGCTTAACTAGGCCTGACTGATTACTTTTTTAATTTTCAAATTGTGCAACAGCCTGAAATTTAGTGAACTACAACATCCCACATGCCAAAGAAATGAAAAAAAATTTTTTTTTAAAGCAAGCACTTGCTTCCTGATAAATATCAGACACAAACTAACAATGTTCTGCCTAATTAGCTAGCTGAACAGACAGTGAATTGACACATTTGACTCAGACAACATTTTTAGCAATAACACTTGATTTACCCTATAGACAGCACAACGGAATATATTCCATGTAATGGAACTCTGTTAAATGATAGATATGTAGATACACTTTCCACTAACATTAATTTCCATCTTTATTATTAAATGCCGACTGAATCACATTGTTGCTATGCCAGATGTTATTGTCAACAAGGTTGTCCAGATGAACTGTGTGGAATGGCTGCCCAACGAGGCAGTATAATATAACAGCAATGGCAATTTAAGCTAAAGGTCATGGGTTCAACTCTTGTCTTGACACTTTTTCAATCAGTTGGAAAAAGTTTAATTTGTATGATATCTTTAACAAACAGTTTGTTAGAATTAAAAATTAATCAAATATCTAGATATCCATTGTTTAATGGAACACCTTTCTGTTAAGCTGTGTATATTGCAGATCAGACACTACTGCAAAATAAGGTTGTCTGGGTAAATTGTGTCATCCCAGGTATTTCATAAGAGTATTGATAATTTAAAGAAAAAGACTTGGGTTTGGTTTCACTGGGCACTTTACACTAAGCTCGAAAAATATCATTTAATTGTAAGTGAGCTCATCAAGCCATAAACTTAAAACATCAGTGATATAAAAGATTTCTCACATGAGTAAAATATGGAAATATCTCAATATTCATAATTGATGCAAACATCCTAATGATACAGTATAAGAAAAGCCTACAGAATTGTATAAGCTGCTAAAGTCATAATAATAATAATAATAAAAGATTTTATATATTGGCATCATTATCATCATTCATCAATTGTTTTAAAGTATCAGAATTTCTTGTTAATATGACGGATGGACCTAGTACATTTTATGTTTTAATGAAATAAGGAAATTTTTAATATTGAAATTTATCTGTTAATTTTTTTATAAAGTTATAAATACATTTTGTATTGTTTACTAAAGAGTTTATAGTCTTTAATATGTAAATTAATGTATTTTACAAAGAAATTAATTTGTACTAATTACAAAAAATAAAATTACATCCCTTATTTGCATTATAAAATAACATTTTGTTTTTATTAATATTTAATTCCACTTATCTACTCATATTAAGTTATAAATATACAATCAAAAAGACATTTTTATTATATTGATTACTGCTAAAAAGACATTTAAACGATAAAAATCACTTTTTAAGCTTAAAAATAAAAATTCTGGTTGCAAATTTAAATAAAGCATAAGAACATTGTTTAAAGGGATCTGAATAAATATGGAGATAATCAAAATAACACAAAATGAAAGTGATTCAATTATTCATGGAAGCACTAGATAGTTTAAATTTAAAGTGAATAACTTGGGATACAGATGTAGTATTAGAGGTTTGAATGAGCCAGAGCCATTTTTTTTAATAGTAATAGCAATAAGCTTTTTTTTTAAGCATTTCATTTTGTAAAGGTCCACATTGCAATTTTCCAGATTAGACTTTACTTTTTTCTGAAGACACCTGCATATGGACAGTACTTACTTTTTTTCTGATGGTTCAGACCTTACTTGGTCATCACTCTTTCTGGGCTGGAACAAACTTCTTTTTTAACAAAAATCAAGCCACTTTGTAACTTTATTTTTCAGTCTGAACAAGCTGAATTTTTCAGGCACTGCTGATATGAAAATTTTTCATCTAACAAAAAAGAATAATAAAATTTGATCTTGCACAACAATTTTTTGGTAAAAATACATGCATCTTTAAATTACCATTATTCTAAAATTTAAATGTATCCCTTTTTAAGAACAATGCATATATTTTTAAGTAATAAAATTAAAACAGAGTAAAATCTGTGAAAAAAATGACCATAAAAAAATATGTTGATCCATGCAAAAAAAAGCAGCAATCATTTACAATAAACAATGTACTTTCTAAGAAGTCAACCTGTCTACAATGTTTTGTTTTTTCTTTCTTATGTGATTCCAATTTAGAAGTTTTTACAATGTTGCATTTTTCCTTTTATAAGCATCCAAATCACAGCATATGGATTACTGATATTAATGAGAACTATACAAACAAATAGAAAATTATTTTAAAAATATAGAGAGATTACATGGGCAAAGGCAGAAATATATCAAGGGAGGAGCAATATTTTGAAACAAATATGCCTGTATTTTGCAGTCCAAAATGCTGTTTCAAAGTAAAGATTAAAAAAAAAACCTAATATGAGTATTTTTTGTCAGAATACTTTATAATCCATTTAAGCTAGTTTCTTTCAAAGTGGAAAAAATCAGCCAGAAGAAATAGGTTTCTTCCAAATGGAGAAAATGGAAAAAACTTATTTTTTTATCAACTTTTGAATGTAATTTGCAACTTTGCATGACACAATAAATGTATTTTTCAGATAACCTAAAAAAAAATTCATTAGAGCTGTCAAAAATTAATTATATGCTAAATTGATAGTTACAGCAATTTTGTAGTAAGATCAGACACCTGATTAAAGTTTTTCCATTGTTGTTTACCCAAAAGAAAAGAAATTTTATCCAAAACACACAAAATTCATCAAAATTTATCCTTTTCAGTTTAATTCATTCAATTTAGCATATTTTGATATTATTAATAGTTAGACTTATTTAGTAGATAGTAATAAATGAATCATTTGTCTATTGCAGATGGAAACGATTTTAAAGATGGTTTAAATAAAAAAGAACTTAGACATTACATTCATTTTATTAAGAAAACTAATATAAGAGATTAATTCCTTGCAAATGAAAGAGATGATAATAATATGAGATAGTAGATAATAATAAATAATATGACATAGTACTTATGCAAAAACTTTTAAAATAATAATCTTTTAAATGTGTAGTAGTTTGATGTGAGATATACATACTAGTGTTAGTAAGAATGGAAATGAGATTCAAAGACTAATTTGTTTATTTCATGTTTTGCATAGTATATTAAAAAAAAAAAAAATAAATAAAAACCATTTATGCAAAAAAAAAAAAGAACTGGTAAGGATTATTTTTAAACTGAATTTCATATTCAATGAATAATCATTCTCATACCCATAAATTTGTAGACGCTATAAGTACCTGCCAATCCTGAAGTTTGTCATTAAAAAATAACTTAATTTTCAAAAATAATATTTAAAAAATAATTATGTTTACTGCTTTTAAAATCATATAACTGTGCTTTAATTCCTTTTTGTACCATATTTTAATTTTAAACATGTGTTTTGCTTTCTGTTAATTTTTTTCAGTTTCTTCTGTTTTTTTTTTCCCATCCTTGGAAGAAAACCATTGTACACAAATCTATGTTTTATAGAAATTTATTCAGCTGGATTCAAGCCTAACTGTTAGCTTATACAATGGGTCAGAAAAAAAATATATAGATATATTACACAAAAAAAAGATGAAATAAATATTTTCATTCGTCAACCCCGGAGAAATTTGAGGCCCATTTAGAGTTCCTTCACAAAAATCCATCGACTAAACTAGCACCCTTCACAAACTTTCTTTTAATAGAAGAAGCCCATTAACAAAACTTCATTCCTTAAAAACATGCTCTGAAATTTGAAAATGTTTAATCCACAAACATCTATTATCTGCATTATATATTAGGACGTAAACAATGAAAATTGTTATTAATATTTAAGCTCATAGAGAGTATCTTTTTTTATGGCCATTTTTCAAATGTTTTACAGTTATGACATTACTATGAAATGAGTTCTAATTATATTTTATACACATTATAATACATTTTATATATAGTGAATTTAGACATAAGTTCAGAAATGTAGGAAGTAAAGTTATTTAGAGTTTGATTTCTAATCTTTTTCATGAGAAAAGTTTACTTTAATGCCAAAATCATGAAAATATTTCCATCCGTTATATTCATAAAAAAGTTTCAAATAAAACTAAATAATGGTTACTTTAACTGTGAAAAAAAAGTATATTTCTTTCCGATTGCCAATATTAAAGTATCAAAGTAGTGTTTCTAACTTGAAACTAAAATGGAAATAATAATCACCGTGAATATCTGTTTCTCAAAAGAACTATAGCATATAGTCTGTAATGTATATCTTCTTGGTAGAGCATATCCCTCAGGTCTTTTTACGACTACACCACTGGATACATGCTTTGTTGCAAAAAATAAGCAATATTATTAACTTCCTTCAAGTAATCAAATAACCATAAAACTTTAACAATTGAACCATGAAAATTCTGAGGTTGAAACAATAAATTTTTGAGGTACTTACATATTAACACCACTGCAGCTATTGATTTGGCGATTTTTAAGTATTGCCAATTTACACTTATAAGTTTTACGACAAATCATAAAATAAAACATTTTATTTTAAATCAAAACACTTCCAAAATTCAAAACACTTTATTTAAAAACAAAGTAGTCAATCGTATTTCATTGGAAAAGAGGCTTATAATTCCTGTATCATCCAGGAAAAAGTTAGAAGTGTTATACTATAGAACACAAAAAACTTCTTGAAACACCATAAAATAAATAAAGTATCGCAAGGCCTTTCGATAGAACTTAGTCTATCTTCATCAGGTGATAAGACGTGTGTCTACAATGAATGTAGCGGCACGACTACTAATGTATGAATGTATTCGTGACGCTACATTCATTTTTGACGCACATCTTATCGCCTGATGAAGATAGACTAAGTTCTATCGAAAAGCCTTGTGATATTTTATTTATTTTATGGTGTTTCAAGAATCTTTTTTGTGTTCTCCTGTATCATCGCTCCTGAAAAAATTAAATTACATCTTGCTCTGTCGATAACTCCGTGCACGTGAGAACAACCAGATTGCTCTTTATTGGCACATTAGCGCAACTTTTCCTGCGATGGCGTTAATATGTAAGTACCATTTTTAATTGCATTTTGTTTATACTTTTATTTTGTAATATATTCATGGAAACAGAAAACAACTTTTCAGAAAAACTTGTATAAGTTGTTTTAAAAAAAGTTTTTTGAAGTAACCGTAATTATTTAAGATATTTATATATTTTGAGTAAATGCCGATAAATATTATACAACTACGTCAATATACGATCAATTATAAACATAAAATACTTAATTTCAATCGAGCTGCACACAAATTCAGCCTGCATGAGAGCAATATTATGTAACAAAATAAAATGCTTTAGAAAAATGCAATTCAATTTCCTTCTTAAAGAAAAAAAATCTGGATAATAATTATTAATTACTTACAAAAATAAATAAATAAATGAGATTATTAGCTCTAAAAAAATTCTAATAATTGGTGTTACATGAAATTTCCTGAAATCGTATGATCAAATCAAAAATTGTGGAACATTTAGTACAAGTGTTACCGAAGAAACATATCTTTAATCTGTGATTACATTCGGTCATTAATATTATTCTTCAGCTTTTTTTTTCTTTTTTAAGAGGATGGGGTGGGGTGAAATATTTTCTTTTACAAAGTCTAGAGTACAAGTAGCACAAACAGTATTATAATACAAAACATGACGCCAATAGAATGAATCACAGCTTCTAAGGAATGAATAATGAATCGATTAAAAGCCCATTCAATCACGACTTATCGAAAATGTTTCCTTCATTAAATAGAGAAGCTCTCGAGAGGTTTACCAATTAAACTATCATCTTTTAACTAAACTATTGCAAAGACAATATAACTACTACTTAAATATATATATGTTTATATATACCTGGTAATAGTATTGGCAGTTTTTTACAGAAACAAGCTTTACCAATGAATGTTCGTGATAGTTATTCAACATTGAATTTTAAACCCGAGGACATATTAGATACGATTGACTGCATTATGATTGTTTTCTGAATAATTTTTTTTTTTTTTTTTGAAAAGTAGTTGAACATTTTTGCTGCAGTGATTTATTCAAGAATGACTGATTCATTATTCAAGAATGAATTCATGCGATTCATTCACTACTGGCGTCTTTATCTTTGCGATAACTTTTAGGAAATAAGTGTGCTCTGATTGTAACAAGATCTAATTTTTTAAATCAGTTTCCTCACCCATATTCTTTATTAATATAAATTAATCTTAAGGTATTTTTTTTCTTACTCTTCTACTGATGAATTCTACAAGTTTTGAGTTGACACATGTTGATACAAAAATTTATATAGTGTGACGTTCATTTTCTGACATTTATAGTCCTTTAAAATATTCGGTACACAGGTAAACTGAATGTTTGACCAGCCAAATAATAGCTATGAAGCTGAGTACTTTAAGATTTAGTAAAAAGTGTTAAAAAATTGAGTTTTTAAACATTTTGTGGAATATTTAAAACAAATACTTATTTCTAAAGTGATACAAGGAAAGAGCGTTTTTAGAATTTAATGACCTATCTTCTTTACTGAAATAAGTTAATGGTAAGATTTGTTTCTTTTTCTTATTCTTCTACTAAATATTGTGTATTTTGTAATAAAAATATTCTAGACTGTTAATGATATGATTAAAACTAGGTATTAATTTTAACTCAGACTTGTACAAGAACACCAAAGGAGCTGATTTACATAAAAAAGGAATGAAAACAATTTAGAATTCTATTTGTTATAATTTGTTTTCTGAGGAGGGATAATTTCGCGTATGGTTAGGCTTAGTCTAAGTATTGTATGATAGGCACACTTTTTATTTCTGTATTAACTTTAGTTAATGTCTAATGCTTTATATTTCATAATTGAATGATTTAAAAAATATATTTATAACACTAGGAAGTGTATTTTTAACACTGTAAAATAATTTATTTTACATTTTATTTTCTTAATGTAGTTTAGAAAGGGAAGATTGATTCAAATAAAAGTTTTATAAGTGATAATAACAAACTTAAAAAACATAGAGGAAATTGGACAAGAAAAAATAATCTCAAGAAAAAGAAAGTCAGAACATCAAAAATGCAGAGTAATTTTGAAAACAGATGGAATGATGGATTGAGACATTTAAGTATATAATATATTAAAAAATAAATAGTTGCATGTAGCTGTGTTTTTGGATAATGTTATATTGAAATTAAAAAAAGTATTTTCAGTAATTTATATTTCTAAACATGGTTTACATTTACATTTGAAAAAGACAATATAAATGCAATTAACACTAAAATTGATTTAATGTGAATAAAGGTGTAAATGTATTCACATGCAATGAACTATGTTTCTCTTACTTTCACTACGAAATTATGATATAATATTTTCTTAGTAATAAAAAAAATCTTTAAATGCAAATATATATGCAATAAGTTTTGTAATTTTAATATCCAGTTTTACGTTTTAGTCGCATGTAAAATAACTCCCTTGTAAATTTAAAAAGGGAAATAGTTTATAAAGGAAGAATAAGATCCTTTTGCAATGCCATTTTCTTTTTATTTCATTTTAACCCCCCCCCCCATCAATATTTAATATATATACAGTAGACTCCCTCAAATCCGCACTCATAAAATCCACAATTCTCTAAAATCTGCACATAATGTATAGATGTAAACAATGAAACACTCAGTTCAGATGTAGGCGCAAAATTTGACTCCTTTTTAGTTTTATATCAATTCCATACATTTTTTAATTTGTAATTTTTCTTAAAGTTATTGAATTCATGTTTTTTCTTGAAGAAAGAATAATTTATTTCTAAATAAATCAAGATATTGCTGATATCATTGATAATCACAATCTTATCAAATATATTTATGTATTAATCATGCTTTTTTAGTAATTAAGTCTGGCTAAACCGGAAATAAAGCTTCATTATTTTATGATCCTGATGTGAATTAGTTATGAACATTTATGAGGCAAGTTTCAATGAATAATTTAGGAAAACACATTTAATCTTCATAATGAATATTTAATCATGCATTATAGATTATTAACTTGACTTTTGCTTTTAATATTTTAATCATATTAAAAATTATTTAAATTTTTATTATTTTAGTTTATTACATATTTTAATATTTTAGTATATTGTAAGCATTATTATAATTTTGATTTCAATATTAATTACATTCAAATTACTTTTTTAAAAATATAAACAAAGCAATGACCAGAAATCCACAAAATTCTAAAATCCACACAATCTCTGATCCCAAGCTGTGCAAATTTGAAGGAGTCTATTGTATATATATGTATATATATATATATATATTAAACAATTTATAGCTGTATTCCTAAGAAAAATGCACATTTTTATACTTAGAATCGACTATAATTAGCTTTAAACATGCTGAAAAAAAAAATAAATAAATGATTAAAATATTGTTATTTTCAGTAGTGTAGTCAGGATTTCTTTTTGGAAGGGATTCAGAAGTTTCATTCATGTATAATATATATTTACATACAGTAAAACCTACCAAGATAAAATAACAAAAGATAGTTAAAATTTCTGTTTTAAACAGGCTTTTGTGTTAATATGTAATTGCATGGCAATTTTTTAGATGGGACTATGGAATATTTGCATTTGCGTTAGCATTCCATTATAGGCAGATTAATTTTTTGCAAGCTTTGCCTCATTTTCGTAAGTATACTTTTTCTCATGTTACTTGTATCGGAGATTGGGCTACAGTGAATCTAAGTACACAGATGATTACCTTTTATATTTTATTTATTTTTAAATTTTTAAAAGCTTTTCTTTTAGAGTGATTGATTACAGCAATGAATTCATTATTTATAGTCTTTACACATATCGTTAGCTCAGAATGATTAATTTTTTTTGATTGGTTGTTTTGAACTCCTAATTTTTTTTTTCATCATCGTACTTTTCTTCATTATTATTTAAATGTTATAGATAAATTAAGTAAAAACTTCTTTTCTTTTATAAAGGTAAGATACTTGTTTTTATTTAATATTAAAATTAATATGCTAAAAAGAAAACTTTTAAAAATAATTTTATGTAAATGTATAGAACTTCAACATGGGGCACAGTAGACCATCCACTGCTGGAGTACAGTGGACCGCAATCTACTCTGTTAATGTAATGCAGAATTTACAAAATATTTAATAATTGCTTATTCTCTTCAAATAAATACTGTTTTAAAGTAATTATTTAACTGTAAAATAAAGTAAGCAAAGAAAAATGACTGTGTATCATAGCAAGAAATATTTTCATTTGTATTTAAGGCTTTTACGGCCCCTGTCCTCGCTCGAGGAAACGCTCGTGAGCTAATGCTATTCCTATGGGGACGCATTTTTCTAATAACTCTTTTGCATTTTGACATTTTTAATATTTTTTTGCATTGGATAGCTGAGGTGCATGCTGATAGCGCACCTTTCTTACTTTTTTGATTTTGGTTGCAGATATTTTTTAAAAAGCACTTTCAGTTCCGAAACCGGTTTTGAAAATGAAATTAACTTTGTAAAAAATATCTGCAACTGAAATCGAAAAAGTAAAAAAGGCATGCAACTCAGCTATCTAATGCAAAAAAAAATATTCAAAAATGTCAAAATGCGAAAGAGTTATTAGTAAAATGCTTCCCCATAGGAATAGCATTAGCTCACGAGCATTTCCTCGAGCGAGAACAGGGGCCTTAATAAACAATGCAAGTATTTAGCAACGGTAGCCGGTTATTTCTAAAAAAATTTCTAGTATTTTCTAAAATTTGATTAATTATTTTAGAAGTGATATAAAACAAATATGGAATCAAAACTTTATAGTTACTAATCTGTTGTTCGTATCGTTGTTATCGTAAAATCACTCGGAGATCCAAAATTATTTCAGGAAAATTTCAGGCTGATAATATTTTAGAGTTTCATTTTCAAGTTTTCGTGAATTTAACTTTATGTTTTTTTTAAAAAAATTTCACCTTATTTTCATCTTTTGATCCCATGTCAATCTATTCTTATTTAAAAAATATAATACACTTTTTAATATTTTTTCTGTTTTGTTTGAAAATTTTGCTTGAAAAATTTGAATTTTGTGTTTTTTAAGCTATAAGGGAAAATAAACAGGACTCAAACTAATTTAAAATAAATATAAATTGAAGTGAAATAATGCATAATAGAGGACTATATAGTGGTACTATGTATCCTGTAGGTGAACCAGTGTACTCTGCTTCTGGGGCATACTGGTACTTTTTACAATGGTTTACAAATAATTTTTTAAAGGTATTTGAAACGATGCTCTGAAAAAATTGTGTGTCATGTAAAATTGCTTAATGAATGATCAAGGATATTTTTAGGCAGAATTTAATTAAAAAGGAAAAAATTGTAAGCTGCAAAATTAGTCCACTGTGTACCAGTCTCCACTATAGTAAAACCTGTCAAAATGGTGATTAACAGTGATCTGCCTTAAACAGAAGCATTACATGGCCCTGATATGGATTGCTATACATTTGAATTTGCTGAAAACACCTCTGACAGATATTTTTCTTAACTTATTTGTGGTTCCATCATAAAAGATTTTGGCAGGTACTTTTAAAACACAGTGAAACCTGTAAAAGCAGAATTTTTCTTAAACGTAATCCTCTCTCAAATGGAACTATTTCAGAATATCTACGAAACATACACAAAATCATGTTTCAACAGAGTATCATAGAAATATAATTCATTACATTTCTTTGAACGGAAGTCAAAAATGGTATTTTATTTATTCATTTTTTTTTCAGCTCCTTGCAATCACACTTTGACTGGATTGACTGTATGCATATGTGTAATAGAAGTATTTCCAGTAAATTTACATAATTTAGGTATACAGTAGAGGACCTATTATCCGGAATCGTCGGGAACGAGGGCTTTCCGGATTTTGGAATTTTCCGGATTTCGGGTCCATCCGAAACCCGACACTCCCCCCCCCCCCACATCCCAAAATAAAACAAAAACCCAGAAAATTTAAAAATAATAACAAAATTATAGCACTGATATCTAGAATATTAATGAAAAGTGTGTTGTATGAGAAGTCTGTGAAAAAAACACTAAGCTACAACTTTGACTCTTGTACTATAGTACAAAGTCTCAAATCCGGACATCCAAAATTCAGAGCTCTTCAATATCCGGACGTTTTGGTAACTGGGTATATATATATATATATGTATATATTACCGTAAAATACCGTTAATCCGCCCCCCTTTAAAAGTGACGAAAAATCGTAAAGTAATTAGAGGGGGGGCGATTACACGCCATTTTTCCGCGATCGTTTCAAAAAATTTGCATTTTTTGCGAAATATCTGCAGGATTTTTTCGCGATATTTGACGAGATTTGTAAGGTTCTATCGCGATATTTGGCGAAATTTACAGGGTTTTATCGCGATATTTGACGAATTTGCAGTTTTTTTAACGATACTTGAAAAATTTGCGTTTTTTATGGGGATGAATCATGATGAAATGAACGAATCCTGAATCTTTGAATGAATTGTGAATTTTGATACTTGAAAGAATTTGCGTTTTTTAAAAAAACGTAAATTCTGTCAAAAAAAACGCAGCAAAAAGGTGAGTTTTGTAAAAAAAAAAAAGTCAAAAAGCATGAAATCTATTAAAAGATCTCGAAAAAACGTACATTTAATCAAAGATTCATGATTCATTCATTTCATCATGATCCGTTCTCAATCGCCTTCGTTTCCGGATTTCGGGTCCTTCCGAATTTCGGAATTCCGGATAATAGGTCCTCTACTGTATTTTTATTTTTTTTTTATTATTTAAAAAAAATAGCCTGTATAAAATAAAGTTAGATTTATCTCCGTAACTGTAATTAGCAATGCAATGAAGTTACATTATGATGTACCAAAAATGTTACAAATACTATGATCTAAAAAACTGAGCCCAAACTGAGAAGTTAAATGCATTTTAGTTAAGTGTCGTTCAACATAAACAATTGCTTAATTAAAAAAAAGACTGAATGGTTGTTTGACCCTAGAACTACCGAAAATGTTCACAAGTTTTATTAAAATATTCTTCATCAGAATTTTTATTTACAACTAACTTATTTATTTAACTTAATATTAGTTGGATTATAAAATTAGTTTATTTTAAAGAAATTTTAGATTTGTATTTAATTATTATCTGGTCAATATTTAAGAAAAAGACATTCAATTTTGGCTAACGAAAATAGTGATATAACAAGTCTGTTGGTGGTAAACTCAAAGGATACTAATTTATTTAAACAATTTTATTTGTGATTGATTAATACTTTTTTGGAAATACAGTCAAGGATCGATAATCCGCGTACCCATAATCTGCAATTTTCTATAATTCGCGTTACTTTACGAATGTAAACAGTGAAATTAACAGTTAAGAAAATTTACAAATTCGTCGTTCAAAAATAATTTTTTAAAACAAATAATAAAAATTTGAAAAAAAAATTCATAATAACAGAGCTATTTTTTAATGTAACTCTTTTATCTTTTAACAGTAAACGGCAAACAGTATTACGTAACCTGTGTAATTATTTTTATTTAAAATCACATATATATATATATATCAATTTTTTAATAAAATAGCTTTAAAAAAGCATTTTTTGAAATAGGCTATTAAATTAATTATTATATTTTATATTTATCCATTCGCACATTTTATACTGATTATAGAAATAAAATGCTGCCTAGGAATAATAAAATGACATACTATCTACAATAATCCATAATCCACAATATTCCATAATCTGCACAACCGTTGGCCCTAACTTGTGCGGATTATAGAACCTTGGCTGTATTGGGTTGTGTAAAAAAAATATTGGTTTCTGTTATTTTACTTTAAAAGCAATTTATTTTTGGTAGTTCAAAACAGTTTTAAAGCGTTCTTGAAGTTCAGCTGTAAGTTTTCAGTGTTTGATATGTGAATTAAGTTCAATTTAAGTTTTAGATTTCTCGTTGTTTAAAACAGAACTTCATCATGACCCTCTTCATACACAACTCTCCTTCAATCCATAAAATTTCTGGAAGTAATATTAAACTGGAAATTCACAAGTCGTAATTGTGGTCATTTCAGAGAATTGAGACATTTTTCAGCAGGAGGGGTTTTTGCAACTCGGGAAAGAGCAGTTTGGAATTACTGAAAGGATCTAGCTTTTCTAGAGGATTAATAATTATAAAATTCTAAATGTCCTGGGGAGACATTTCGATGCTTCGAGGAGGGCACCTCCTGAATTTGACACTGTAGGGTCGTAAGTGTAGAAACCATTTCCGATGTTTCTCGTATCATTTTAAATTCGTACAAACATTACGAATTTTCCCATTGTTCTGTAACTACCTTGCATGTTTCACACAATGAGTAAAGAGCAAATTACGATACTAAATAAGTACATAAAAATCTGTCTTTCAAAATTAATTAATTTATTTAAAAATGGATTTAGTTGAAAAGTTTAATGATGAAAATTGCCATTATTTTGTAAAAAGAGAACATCAAAACATTTCAATATTCCTCTGCTCTTTACCTAAATATCAACAAGACTCGAAATAAGTAAAATTCAAGCGAAAAATAGCCGGAAGTATTCTTTAGATTTATAATGTGATGTGTTATCTCTCCACATCGAATAGTCAACTCGACAAGGAATGCGTATGATTAAATATATATATATATATCAAAGTTTTCTGTAGCAAGGAATTCTGTCTTTGAATTTGTCGACAAACTTTTAAGTACTAATTTTGTATTTCTTGCTCAATGATTGACGAAAACTTTTTTAGAGATGAAAAGACATCATGAGCATGTTTTAGAACAGAAGATAAATCATATTCTTATTGTATTTTTAAAATGGTAATAAAATTTCACAAATAACCAGTTCAAGAATAGAGTTATTTTATTAATTCCAGGTAGTATATTCCGTTATAATATTGTTTGATTTAAAATTATAAGATAAACAAAGACAAGGGTCTCAATCGGTCTGCCGTTATTGCATTTGTATAAACTGGTTTTTCCCTTAACTGACAGCAACAGTTGGTCCCATTAATCCTTTCCGGCACACTGTGCCCGGTCTTAGATACCAAATTTTTATAACAAACTTGTAAATGGCACCAATAATGTTTTAGTAAATTTTTGCTTCTACAATTTAAGCTTAAATTAAGGAATTCAAAATATCTAAAAAGTTCATTTGTGAATTCCGGTGTCAGCCGATAATTTCTCATTTTGCTAACAGATTTTGACCATGCCGGAAAGAGTTAAAGCCCATTACCATCTTAGCAGGTATAACTGAATACTTTTTCGTCAAATGTTTCTATTTATAGGATGAATCCATATTCTCCAAAAACATGCAGGGAACACAATTGCAAAATGTTTAATTTTAGATAGGTTTAAAGTTTTAAGAACTATAAATGTATGCTGTTGTTTTCCTGTAATCCTGATATTCTTTACATTTAAGATAGTTCACTTTCATAAAATTCATTGTAATATATTGATACTCTTCGCAGGTGCATTACAGAATGAATACATTATAATAGTTTTAGAGGATACAGTTTAAATGGAACATGTTTATGTTAAAATTTACCTAAAACAGAAAAGTTTATAGCTTCAGCAAAAGATATAACTTTGAATTATGCCGTTTAAGTTTATGCCATTTAACACCTGTCTAAAGTGAAATTTTTCATGAGTTCTTTGTGATTCCGTCTTAGCAGTTTTGCGTGTTGTTGAATGCTTGATTCAGAAACCCAGATATTCGTTAGAGGTGAGGGAGTCCAGGACGTCCACTTGGCTATGCCACCGGTTTAAACTGGTTTAAATGTAGCATAAATTATGTTAAATGATACAGAATGTCTTGGCAATAAGCATTAGGATTAGATGAAAAAATTTCTGAAATCCAAAGAATTTCTTACTAAACACATTTCCATACTAAAATTCCATCACCATAAGAAATAATTTATTTTCTCTTTATTTTTTACTTTCTGCTATCTTTAATAGAAGAACGTATTGTAATCGAAATTTTTTTCGACTTCCAGTTTTTGATGGATTAACACGTTTTAGGGGTCACAGATTCCAAAAAACATGTTTTTACCAAATGTTTGTCTGTGTGTGTTTGTCTGTGTCCGTATGTCGCCATTCTGCCATCAAAAAGTGTATGAAGATATGCATAGAATTGAACCAAATTTTTGTGAATCTTTTTATCTGTGACAAGCAGATTCTCCTTCTGTTTTAAATATTTCACCGGAAGGGAGCGCCGCAATAGCTATTTTTGTGTCATTTTCAATGTTGTACCGACTAAAAGTGTATGAAGCTATGTATCGAATTCAAGCAAATTGTTTGTATAAGTATGTGGCTATGGCTAGTTGGTTCTCCCTGAATTTGAAAAAAAAATATCCATCGTAAGGGTGTGCTGGAATAGCGATTTTTGTGCTATTTTCAATATTGCACGGACTAAAACTGTATGAAGTTATGTATCAAATTAAACCAAATTTTTTGTGTGTTTGGCTATGGCTAGTTGGTCCTCCCTGAATTTGAAATAAATCCGCCGAAAGGGGGAGCTACAATAGTTATTTTTGCTATTTTCAATATTTTACCACAGAAAAGTGTATGAAGTTATGTATAGAATTAAACGAATTTTTTTGTATAAGTGTTTGGCTATGATCAGCAGACCCTGCCTAAATCTGAAAAAAATCTGAAGGAAGAAGGCGCTATAATCGCGATGTCTGTGCCATTTTTATTATTTTACCATTAAAAAATGTTTGAAGTTATCCATAGAACTGAACTAAATTTTTTGTGTTTGATTATTTTTCTTGGCGAGTAGATTCTTCGTGAATTTGAAAAAATTTGCCTATCATTCATTCTATTGAACATCGGCTCATGCAGAGACGGAAACATCGATTAATTGACTTTTCTAAAATTTAAGATGAAATTCATACTTGGTATATCATTGAGTAAATAAAATATTAACGCATTAACCTATGTAAATAAATTTTGAAATATTAGAATGTACGTATGAGATAGAAGAAAGTTTTGGGATTGGTACATCCTACTAGTTGTAAAATGTATCATCGTTTCTATTGATGGTATTATATAATTTTCTCATTAAATTTATTTTAAAATTTATTTATAATAAGTTATTTTTTTACATTTTTGCTATTTATTACTTACCCATCCTACGTAGTATAGGGTAAATCTTGCAATCGTTTTGAAAATCGAAATTTTTTTTGACGGATTTACACGTTTTAGATACTGGAGATTCCGAAAAACATATTTTTAGGGGAAAAAATTTTGCTGTCCGTCTGACTGCCTGTAAACGCTCTATCTCCCGAAAAAATTGAGATAGAGACTTGAAATTTTGTATGTGCTTACTATGTAAGAATAGGACGAAGCCTATTTAATATCAGCAACCTCGATTATCCGGAACTATTTTTTTCGGACTCTCGAAAAATTCGTTTTGATGAAAGGTAAATAAAATTTTTCGAATTTTTTTAATTTAAGAAGTGGACATAAAAGGCAATAAAATAACACAAATTTTGCATAAAAAGCAAAGTCGATCGGATTATTATTTGCCGAGATATTTGTAATCCTATTTTCCACATTCTTCAATTTTTCATGACCCTGTATTTCCTTCAAATTTCAATTCAGAGATATATTTTTATTTGAAATGAGACGCTTAATCTGACGCAGTAAACTGTTAGTTAACAGGATTATTATTTTTAGAGTTATAAGGATGTTTTTTTACGCAGTTCGGTGCTACTTGAATAGTTTGGCATTTTATAGAGATTGTCGAAATTGGTCCATCAGCAATTCAGTAAAAAAGCATTATTATGTATAGTAACAATATTTAAATATACGTTTAAATTTTGTTTTGGAATTGCAATGCATTGTATAAACAGTTTTCACATGTTTTGTTTTCATATATTATATTATGCATGATGGGTAAGTATTATGGTGGCCCCCATCGACTAGTTTTATTTATAAATTAATCTTTAAATGTGAGGAAAATTAATCTGACCTTTTGATTCCGCTAACTTCAGATAATTGGGAGTGTAATGTAGTTCTTAATACTGCGGTAGAAATTTTATTACAATTCATTTTCTACATTAATTTTAAATTTTCGTGAGAAGTTTATTTTTTCCTTGTTCGTTTTTTTATGAAACGTAAAAACTGATATTAATTTTATTTTATTGCAGATGCATAAACCATTAAATTAACACATCACATCACTCAAAATATCCTCAGTGTGTGAATGAAATATAGCAACGTATTTTTTGTGAGAGCTTTTTGAAAAAGCAGCTTCTATCTCGCAGCTGGAAAATTCGTTTATTTGTGAGTTATGCAAGAAGAATTTCTCCCAAACATGTCATTTTTGTGCGAAGTATGCAATAAAAAATTCTCTCATAAGAGCCATTTAAGCAGCCATCTGTTAATTCACACTTGTGAGAAATCTTTTGTATGTAAGTTGTGCAACAAGAAATTCTCTCAAAAGGGGCATTTAAGCAGCCATGTGTTAAGTCATACTGGTGAGAAATCTTTTGCTTGTGAGGTATGCAACAAGAAATTTTCTCAAAAGCGCAATTTGATCAGCCATCTTTTAATTCACACTGGTGAGAAATCTTTTGTTTGTGAGGTGTGCAACATGATATTCTCTCTAAAGGGCCATTTAACCAGGCATCTCTTAATTCACACTGGTGAGAAATCTTTTGTATGTGAGGTGTGCAACAAGAAATTCTCTCAAAAGGGCCATTTAACCAGGCATCTGTTAATTCATACTGGTGAGAGATCTTTCGTATGTGAGGAATGCAACAAGAAATTCGCTCGAAAGATTGATTTAAGGAATCATCTGTTAATTCATACTGGTGAGAAACCTTTTGCATGTGAGATATGCAACAAGAAATTCTCTCGAAAAAGTTCTTTAAAAGAACATCTATTTATTCATACTGGTGAGAGATCTTTCGTATGTGAGGTATGCAACAATAAATTCGCTCGAAAGAAAGATTTAAGGAATCATCTGTTAATTCATACTGGTGAGAAACCTTTTGCATGTAAGATATGTAACAAGAGATTTTCTCGAAACAGTTCTTTAAAAACACATCTAGTTATTCATACTGGTGAGAAACGTTTTGTTTGTGAGATATGCTGCAAGAAATTTTCTAGAAACGGCGATTTAGCCAGGCATCTCTTAATTCACAGTGGTGAAAATCGTAATTGTGAGATATGAAACAATAAATTCTCTCAAACGGGGAATTTAAGAAAGCATCTGTTAATTCTTAATGGAGAAGTGTATTTTGTGTGAGATATACAACAAGAAAATTTCTCAAATTAATGATTTATCTAGACTTTTTTTAGCTCATACTGGTGCGAAATCTTTTGAGTGTGAGATATGTAACAAGAAATTCTCTCAGAAATATGCTCTAAGCAAATGTATTTTAATTCATACTGAAGAGTTACCTTTTGTGTGAGAGATGTGTCAAGATATTCTTTCAAAAGATTTGTTTAAGGAACCACCAGTTAATTCATAGTGGCAAAAGAACTTTTATGAGAGATTAACAAAAATAAACTCCTATAAAGCAATCTAAGTTCTACATTTTGCTCCTAAAATTTGTCAGTTGCAGTTAAGTTACCGTTGCATATTACAGAAATAAAGAAATTATTTTTTACAATTTATTGCAGTGCTCAAAAAAACAGTGACACTCAAATATTTGCCTATTAAGCTTGTAAATCAGTACATCAGGAGTTTTGCCATGTGCCATGGCAAACATAATTTTATTATTATCGTACTTCGTATTAATTGAAAAATATTACATTCGTCTGGTTTCTTTTACACTTATAGGCTTGTAAGATTTTATAATAACTGTTTGTATTTAAGTGAAAAATAACTTTTGTTTAACCTGATTTCTCACAATAAAGTTCATTGATGGTAAAGTTGATTTTCTTATAATTATTTAAGCTAAAAATAGTAGTATTATAAAGGGAATGGCCGTCTGACTTATCCATATTATTGAAAAAAATGTGTGTGTAAGTGTATTCCATACACTGGTTGTTAATTCAAAAGGTAATAACTGTCTGATGACATTTAAAATATAAGTAAAGGTTGGTAAAAATGTTTTAAACCTATGCTTTTCTCATGAGGATTATATTAAAAGAAAGTATCCTGATTTAAATGTTTATATCATTACTCATAACTTAAGTAATCTTTTAAATTCCTTAATTTTAAGCTCGCTTATTATGGTTGTTATTTTGTTAAGAAATAGCAGTCTGATGGAAATTTTAAATGGCAATAAATACGGTAGACTCTCTTTAATCCGCAACTCTCTAAAATCCACGCATAATTTACCGATGTAAACAATGAAACTTTTAGTTCAGATGTTGGGACAGAATTTGACTTTTTTATTTTCATATCAATTCTATTTCAATTTTAAACTGTAATTTTCCTTAATATTGCTGATTTCATGCTTTTTCAAGAAGAAAGAATAAATTATTTTTTGTAAAATATTCAAGATATTGCTAATATCACTTGTAATCACAATATTTTTGCCAAATGTTTATATGCATTAATCAAACATTTTTGAGTATTTAGTCTGGCTAAACCTGAAATAAAACTTTTTTATTTTATGATTTTTATATGAATTAGTAATGCACCTTTATGAGACAAGTTTCTTTGAATAATTTAAGAAAAATGGATCTCATCTTTATAATGAATATATAACTATACATTATTGATTATTTACTTGACCTTTGCTTTTAATATTTTAAAATATTATCTAATTTTTTTAGATCATTATTTTGTTTAGTTATTTTATTACATTGTAAACATTTATTATAATCTCCATTGCATTATTTAACATTAGATATCTCTTAAAATAATTTATCGTTTTATAAATTGTAGGCTTTAGCATGTTTATAAACATTTTTTTTATAAATCTGTCAATCTTCATATTTTTGTATGCAGCTTTTTTCTTAATATTAATGAAGAAAGACCCCCGATCCCCCAAAAATAACTGTCAACGATGGTGACAGCGTTAGTTACTTTTTTTAGAAAAAAAATATTTTTAAAAAAAATTCCATTTTTGTTGAATAAAATGTTGAAATTCATTACATTTTAAGTATTATGGTTTAAAAGGAGAGGGCCAACTTTAGTAACCACAGAATTTGATTATTATAATATATGTTGTAGGATAGAGATCTCTTAGTCTCATATTCAATGGATTTTATGCAATGTTCCTTATTTCCTGATAAATAAGGGGAAGGGGGTGTCTAATATTTTGACACAACTTACATGCTTTATAACGGAAGAATAGCGTTGATCGTAGCTCTCTTGGTACAGTGTTGGTCTTCGTTCCGCAGTTGAAAACGAAAAGCACACGGAGTATAACAAGCAATTCGCACGAGCATAGTTAGTAGATATGAAAGTGAACGCTTTGGATCTGCTCGTACGCAGATCCGTTTCTCCGAAAATTTCGAATTCAATAACGAAATCCTAGCAGATGGCTGCAAAAGATTATTTTGGAACAATTTTTTATGGGGGGGAGGAACATTTTATTTCTTTTACAGTGTCTTATTTACAAGTAGGAATTCTTCAGTTCAACGCAATCTATTGCAAATGTAGCTTCCACCTCTGATTATTACAAATATCAACTATGATGCTGAACATTTACAACAATTTTTAACTAATATTAGCAGCTAGATGAAAGTACTGTTATGTACTTATATAATTCACAATACTATATCTCTTATAAGGTCATGTTGAACAAAAAACTCCTCTTTTAAAAAATTTTTATCATTTCCATTGCCTTTAAACTTAATGCTTTATGTTAATAATTTACTCACTGTAATTTCTGAGCTAAATACTAAGGTAAAATAAAGTGCATATGTAATAATATTGCATTTACCCCCCTTCTTTTTTCTTCATGAACTGGAGCAGAAAATGCAATTCTAGATTTTCATGCAATATCAATTATGGTACGTTGCATAATTTTTACACAGAATGTTTACATTTGAGATTGATAGGGCTACATTAACCGTGAATATGTAAATAGACTCTTTTGAATCAGAATGAAACTCCGGTGCAGGGTTTTCTCTTAGTCTCATTTTGTAAAATGTTCTTTTTTGTAAAATCTACTACAACTTTTAGGTAATGTATTTTGAACAAAATATATTGGACAATGCTTCCACATTAAATTATGTGTAATACTGATGTAATGTTTAGGTTTTTGTAAAATTGTAATTCAATGTGAGTGCAATTTAGTGAAAAATTGATCAAACAGTGGCGTTGAAAATTCAGAAATGTTAATGTTACATTCATTATAAAACTTCATTAATTTAGAAGAACTTGCATTTTAGCGTCCATACTTTGAAGGAAATAACCTTGCTGTGAGTAGACATGTAATGGAAAAGAGTGACAGGGCATACTGTTTTGTGCATGAATAATCTGTAAAAATTTAAAAAAAAATATCACATCTGCAATAGTGTAGTCGTAAAAAAAACAGACGGTATATGCTCTAAGTAGAGGATATGTGTTCTGCTTTGAACATATATCTTGAGCTTGTGCATATAACAGCTTTCTTGAGAAACAGAGGATATACCTTGTTTCTTTTAAAAAATACAGAAGGTGTATGGCATATGCCCCAGTTCAACTATTTTTTACGGACAATGTGTAAAATATGGCAACAGAAAATAAAAATACTTTAGCAATGTTTGAAATAATAATGAAATGTAAGCATTTTTATTAAAGGAAAAATATAAACTTTTTGTGCACAAATTTTTACAATATATCTACTCACACTGATAATTTCTTTAGATTTGAAAAGGGAAGTTTGATTTACACTTAGTTTGCTAATGAAAATCTTTATATGCTTTACTAAAGACTTAAAGAAGAGTCAAATGATTGCAATAAAAAAGTAATAATAGTTAACATGTGTTTACGAATACATAACCATAACATATGTTTTTTTCTCACAATGGCAGAACATTTGCCTCAGTGTTAAAATTATTTAAAAAAGGTAAGTATTGCTTTTTAGCACTTTCCAACAAAGTTGAAAAGTGCTTATGCATTCGGTTTGTCTGGCCGTCTGGCCGTCTGGCCGGATGGCCGTCTGTCCGTCTGTCCGCGCTCTAACTCCCGTAAATATACTCGGATTGCTATGAAATTTTTATACGTTATTGAGGTTTACCCTAGCACGAACCCTATTGAAAATGAAGTATCTACCATGATTAGTTTATCTACAGAGAGAACCAAAAGTTTCCCATTACATTACGGCCTATGGGGAAAAATCGTTAATATACTCAAATTGCCATGAAATTTTAGGACGTTATTGAGGTTTACCCTAGCACGAACCCTACTGAAAATGAAGTTTCTGCCATGATTAGTTTGTCTACAGGGCGAATCAAAAGTTTTCCATTGCATTACGGCTTATGGGGAAAATCGTTAATATACTCGGATTGCCATGAAATTTTAGGACGTTATTAACGTTTACCCTAGTACAAGTCCTATCGAAAATGAAGTTTCTACCATGATTAGTTTATCTACAGGGCGGATCAAAAGTTTCCTATTACATTACGGCCTATGGAAAAAAATCGTTTCAAAGGAATTTTAAAGATGTTATACCCTGTCAAACATATTAAAATATGCATTCTATAAAATATAAGGTGAAAATGTAGCTATTATTCATTTACAGGGCCACACAAAAGAATTCCATTAGATAATGGTAAAAGGGGGAATTGTGTGACATATTTTAAAGATTTTAAGCTTTTTCATGTATAATAAAATTGATATATGTCACTGAAGCTTAATATAAATTATACGCTACTGTCTTGCATAATATGAAGTACATAGCATTTACAGGGCCATACAAAAGATTTCAAATATTATATTCTTTCCGAAGTACCGTATATGTGTCTGATGATGGCTGATGGAGGGATGAAATGCATTTTAATTATTATATTCGCGTTTATATTTCGTTAAATAGATGCACATTATATGGTGTGTATAAATGTTATAGTTGATATACAGGGCTACCCAAAAGAACTAACCAACGTTACTGAATATGAGCGTAAATTATTTAAACGTGGTTCTTAAATAAGCTATGCATTTTTACGCTGAGCTGCATTCAATTTACTGAAAAATGTTTGCAGAATATAGATAAAGGGATATACAGGGCCACGCAAAGAATTCGGTACTTGGACGATTATGAATGATGATTTATGAGAATGTGATTTCAGTTGTTTTAAAAGTGTTTTAGTTTACAATAAATTTTATACTAATGCTGACTTGTAATAAAGGTACAATGTAAACTACAGGGCTGAACAAATGTATTCAAGTATGTTTCCATCTAATAGTATGAATTGCTAAAAAAGAAATTTCAAGCTACTGGGTATTTTCTTGCTAAGCTAAATTTTCCCATTATATGAACTGACATATGAAATACAGGGCTGTTCTAATGTACTGGAATACATATTTGGGTATATTTGGCTATACACTATTATTTCCCTAAATAACAAAGTTTTGTTAAAGATTTCATTAAGTGTTGGAAAGTGCTTCATAATCTATGCTTAATGCATGATTTTTCTTACTTGTTAAATTTATTACACAGCTTTGATTTTATGAAATCCTGAGAAAAGCATGATTTTAAGCACTTTTTAATAACCTTTATTTATATTTTCATACCTCATCAGACTATTACCAGTATTAAAAATGCTCTAACGAGCAGCTAAAAGCTTAATATGTTTTTAAGTATGAATAAGTTTGAAATTGCACATCACACGTGGCAAATAATGTGCGTTCGTACTCTAAATCTTTTTATAAATATTCAGATTTTGATGCAATAGCTGTTAAATTCTTATCAAAAAATTCATTAGTACAAAATTTGATACGATTATATATTAATTACAGACATAGATAATTTACAGAGCCAATGATATTGATGCAAGTTATAGTATCGACAGACAAACCGAATTCTTAAACTTTTTCAACTACGTTGTAAAGCAGCGGTTCCCAAGCATTTTGGCTCACGGAGCCCTTTCTCAAAAGAATTTCTGTGGCGGAGCCCCTTAATCCCATGGTACTGTATGGTTTACAAATTAATTTATGCCTGTGGAGCAGAGAAAGATCTGTTGGATAAGAGTCTAAAACAGTAGTTTCCCATATGGGGCCATCAGGTTCTCGTTTAGCCCTTTTCTTGATATAGAAATTCTGGATTCGTGCTAGAAATTTTGAAAATAAAATTTTCTGTTATATAACCCTTTAACAGTTATATTTAATATTACTATTATTAAACACAATAAATTAAAAGTAAGGAATAAAAACAACTTTTTTTCTATTAAAATATCTGCCTTGTATAATCGAAATATGTCCGCCAAATACGGCAAAATATATAGAAAAAAATTGTGGTTTCGTTTAGTAACGAAGAAAACAAACACCTGTTATCTGAGCGACGTTCAAGCAATACTGTTAAAGGGGTAATAGCAACCATTTGAAAATCATTGGAGTCTCTGACTGAGATAGGAGCATGCGCGGGCGCCGCATTTGCAGTAGAGAGCAGATGCTCTTATCAAAAGTGGCGTCCAAATGATGTGGCAGTCCGTATACGGGCAGCATGGCGTTCGCGTTGCAAAATGCGACGATTGAGGAACAGCGAGGTGTTATCCGATTTCTGACAGCGGAAGTTGAGAAACCGGCTGCTATTCATTGCCGGATGGTGGCAGTTTACGGGGTGAAATGTGTCTCCGACAAGTCTGTCAGGAAATGGAGTGTCCATTTTCGTGCAGGCCGTGAGAGTCTGGGTGATGACCCGAGACCAGGCCAGGCAAACACTGTCATCACGAGCGATCTCATCGACAAGGTGGACGACCCAGTGAGAAGTGATCGGCTTGTCACATTGCAAATGTTGACGGTGAAGGTGGTTGTCAGCTATGTAACCATGTGAACAACTGTTCACGACCGGTTGCGATATCAGAAGTTGTGTGCCGCTTGGGTTCCGAAGCAGCTCACCAATCAGCAAAAGAAACTGCGTATGGGGCTAGCTCTGCAACATCTGTTTCGGTATCAGGAAGACCCTTCTTTCATGGAGAGGATAGTCACAGGTGATGAGACCTGGTGCCATCACTACGAGACAGGGACAAACCGGGACAGCTTGCAGTGGAAGCACGAGTCGTCCCCTCCCCCTAAAAAGTTCAAAGCCATGCCGCCAGCAGATAAGGTGTTGCTCACCGTCTTTTTCGACGTTCAAGGTCCGCTACTTGTGGAATTACTCGAGCACAGAAAAAGCACCAACTCCGATGTGTACTGTGAGACACTCCGACACCGACGCAAGTCCATTAAGAACAAAAGACCGGGGTTGCTTACGGAGGGTGTGGTTCTGCTCCATGATAACGCACGTCCACTCTTCTCCAGAGTCACACACATGGAACTGACTAAGTTCAAGTGGGAGACGTTGGACCATCCGTCCTACAGTCCGGACATGTCACCCTGCGATTTCCATGTGTGTGATCCACTGAAGAAACACCTGAAAGAGAAGCGCTTCAACTCGGACGACGTACTCTAGGACGCTGTGAAGGACTGGATCTCGTCACGGCCACATAAATTCTCGGAACAAGGAATCCTGCGGCTTGTTCAGTAAGATCGTTGTGCTCAGGCCTATGCTGTATATTTTGAATAAAGTCCACATTTGTACCCACCGTGTCTTTTCGTACCTTTTCATTTAATCACCCCTTGTATTTAGAAGCCACAGGTTTTTGTTGAGCAATTTTGATATCCGCAGATAAAACCCATTAAATTTAAACATTTTGAATACATTTTTATGAATGATTTAAGTCTGGAAGTTTTCATTTTTATATTATTTTAAAGGTTTCTACTTTGCTTTAGCATTTTAAAATTTAAGTGCATTATTTTAATCTTTTTCTCTTTCTTTTCCTCATCCAATTTTAAGGGGCTTGGTAAATACATTTTTTTTATAGGTTTAAATAAATTACACAAATTTTATTGTTAAATGTTACTTTTATCATTATGTGATAAAGATATATTACATTTTTATCTTATGATATCACCAGAACGAAGAAAACCTTAATTTTATTTGACTCAGAATGAATTTTTTTATGATTTGTCAACTTTTAAAGGATATACTTAAAATTCCTTTTAAGGTATATACATATAGCTATTTCTTATAAGGCATATATTATGAATAAAATTTGTAACATATTTTAAATATTATAAATCTATTAAGTTGTTTTAAAGATTTCTGAGTTTGAGTCTGAATTATGCAATATGCTAATTAATGCAGGATCCCCCTCATAAAACATTTTTTTTCATTTTAAAACTTATTGTAAACTTTATAAGTAATATATTTTGAAATCCTGAATATAAATTAAAATTATATTTTATCTGTTCTCAAAAGTGATATAATTATGCAAATCAAACTAGTGATTTATATCAAAAATTAAATACGTTTAAATCGTTAAAATTAAAAAATATTAAGAAAATATTTTAAAGTTTTCAGTATTTTTTTTAGATTTAATAAACTCATTCTATAAATGCATAATTTAAAAAAAAAATCGCATTAGAAAAATCTTTAACTAAAAAGAAGTATTTTGTGTCGCGTGATCCCTTAAATACGGAAACAGAAAACAAACATAAATTGTAAAATTAAAAAAAAAAAGTAGAAAAATTTGAGCAGAGTTGGAATTTTTTAATATACGACGAGGGCGATGTAAAACATAGGATAAAATAATTTGGTTACCGGAATAAAGATGAAAAAAATAGATAATCAAATTGCCTTGTATGTAATCGGGACATTTTTTTTTCTAAAACATTGTCTAATAAAGTTGAATTGTAATGATAACCGAATATTTACACGTTTTTAAAGGTTTTTCCAAATTTTAGTCTTATTTCAAAACAAAATTAATCTTTTAACCCTTTGAGCTCTGGTAGATAAATTTCTTCAAAATTCCAAATGTCACATTGACACCAGTATTTTGCAAAGGAAAATACTGATATACGATATACACGAAAAAATGCATTAAGCCTTTTTCAAATAAATTTGATCGAATTTTCTAGTGTTGTTGTGACATTTCGGAATTAAAATTATTTGTTAGAAAATTCTACCATCAGAGCTCAAAGGGCTAAATCTATATATTATGTTTATAATTGATTTTTTAGGAGTGTTATACATATTAATCTAGAAAGTTGAAAATAAAAGCTATCAGAGTGCGGATAGCACCATAAGTTTTAGATAAGTCTCCTAAAATTTTTTATAAAAATGTATTATTAAAAATTGGAAGTCTTTTATTTTTGTTTCGCACAATATAACCTACACATTTACGAGTCTTGCGGTGCAAAACATAATTTAAAAAACAATGATTTTCATTAGGAATTTTTAGAATATACACAGGCTTTTGAAATACTCTGTACACCAGCATCAATGTAAAAGAACATAAAATACAGCATATGATGTAACGAAAAAAACAGCAAAACAAAACACTTATATCATTGGGTACTACTTGGTTATTCCGTCGACGAAAAAATATCGCCAAACTATACGATTAAATGACAATAATGGATGATCGTGAATGTGAATTCAATGACTTTAAATACCATACATCTGTTTAAAACGTCATATTTCGACTTTTTATTAATATATTTTTTTAATATTCTATTAATAATTTGTTTTTTCGTTATTTAAAATAAAAATTATGTCAATATGTATAATTTGGCTATTATTTTGGCGATGTGTATAATTTAGCGAAATTGGTCGACGGGATAACCAAGTATCACCAGTCATTAGAAATGAAAACAAGTCCTACATTATAAATATCTTTTTATTTAAAACTAACTATCAAAATAAATATTTGTACTGAAAACTGTAGTCATATTGAGTAACCGAAACTAAATCTTTTTCGCGAAACTCAAGGAAACACACACCAGAGAGCTCTTTGTTTAACTGCATATAATATAATTGCTCTACTATTCCACTGATAATATTATCCAATCGATTGACATCACATCTTTCGATTTTCCTGCCTGGAGTATACGTTCATTTCCTCCAAGTTGATAAATAACAAAGCTCGAACAATGAAAATTATCTCCACAGCCTTCAAACCTGTGAAATGAGAAAAGTCGTGATCTTCACACAGGAATTTGGAAGTCAATTCCATGACCGTGTCGGCGTTAATTTTTAGAGCTTCTGCAGACTTTTCCTTGTTTTTCGGCTTTGCTTTGCAAAAAGATGATCCTTTACTGCAGGAACTTCCTTTTGGAATTTTTTTCCCTGATTTTCCTGTTACTGCCATGTTGAAATTAAGGTTTATTTGAAACAAAAGATGAAATTTGTTGATTAATTTAGGAAAATGAACCCTTGAAAATTTTTTACTATTTAATATTATCAACAGCAAAATTTTGGAATATTGAGAAAGATGTAAAGTAATCATTGTTGTAACTTGACTTGACGTGAATTCATTGTTATTATTTAGCAATAAGAATTAAGTAATGAATATTATCTGTTTGTTAAACATATTGTTTAATTTAAAAATTTCTGTGTATACAACAACAATAACTTTTCATTTTACCAGGTTGTTGCATATTTTTTAAATTATAGATTATTCTAGCTGTAACAATGAAAAATGATTTCACGAATTCGTTATTTAATATCTAAAAATATACGTTAGAGTAAAAATGAAATTTTTTTCTGGAATTCTTTGTATAATAAGTAATATTCTCCATTAACTTTTGTATTTTTACTGATCAAAATCATTGATGTTTTTTTTAATGTTTTAGACAAATAAAACAGAAACGGGAATTATATAGCTGACATTGTTAGCAGCAGTATATTTGTAACTAGTTGAAACTCCCGGTAACCATGATGCGCAAAAAAATCTATAAAATTCACAAAAATGATAGAAAAAATCGATTCTAAAAACACAAAATCTCAAAAATTGTTATAAATTACATCCAAAATTTCGCTATAAATCGATGAAATTCAAAAATTGTTGTACACAAAATTTCGGTAATTAGGTTAAAAACTTGAAATAATTTTCCTTTTACAAATGTCATAAAATAGCCGCAAAATACTAAAAAATACTAAAAATCGCTTTAAAAATTCGTTAAAAATTCAAAAATTGCTGCACGAATTCCGAATAAGCTTTATTGAAATGAGAACTAAATTTACTATTTCGGGCTAAAAGAATGAAACTGTATTCCTTTCACTAAAAATCACCTCGAAACAAAAAAAGCTAAAAATCGAATAAAAAATTCAATTTTAAAAATCTTATAAAAAATCGAAAAATCGGGCTTCGATGTGCAAAACTTTATATACAGGAGTGCCATCCTCCAAATTTTGTAACTCTACGTGCAGCGGTCTTTTCAGAACAGCGCTGACACACTCACGAACTTCTATCTTTATTATTATAGATTATTGTGAATATTCTAATTGACTCCTTTATTGCTAATTCATTAATTTTATATTTTTTGCCTTTTTTACATGCAATTTAAAAAGAGATAATAACATAATGCATAAAAACCCCCCTATAATATTGACAAAAAGGAAAAAGAACCGATTCTAAAAGCACAAAAACTCGAAAAATCGTTAAAAACTTCTTCGAAAATTGTACTGAAATCGCATTAAAAATCAATTAAACTCAAAAATCGTTGCAGACAAAATTTAGTAAATTAGGCTAAAAGTTTGAATTTTTTTATCAATATCAAAAATAGCCGCAAAATGCGAAAACATACTACAAAATCGCATTAAAAAATTCGGTAAAAATTCAAAAATCGCTGCACGAATTCCGAATAAATTTTATTGGAATTAAAATTAAATGTATTATGTTCGGTTAAAGGAATGGAACCGTATTATGTTCACTAATGTGGAAAAATTTCTTCGAAACATAAAAAGATAGCTAAAAATTCACTAAAAATTTAAGTAAAAATAAATCTAATAAAAAATTAAAAAATCGGGTTTTGAGGAGCAAATACTTTCTTAGTGCAAGGGGGAAGGGTGATTTCCCCTTTGCCCCTCCCCCCACCGTTGATCGCTGTTAGTTTGAGATTATTTGATATGATAATAAAGAACAGTTTTGAACATAGAATAAATGTGGCTAAACTAGTTTAAACAATAAAATGTAATTTTCGACATTTGTATTCATAAAAGCTGCTATGACTTTGTTGTGAATAATGGTATTGAGTTGCAAACGGTGTCAATCGATTCATAGCTAAAAAATATATCTGAAACGATACAAAACTTGACATACTTAAAAAACTCACCGCCCCCCCCCCCCTCCATGGGTAAAAAACGTCCTCGAAAACACTGTAAAAGAAATCTATCTTTTAGGATACTCATTACATCTTCATTTATAGTTTTAAAATCAAATTCTCCCCAAATTTTGTTTAGTATGCATAAATTATTTAACTAATAAATCCAAAGATCTGGAGCCTCGACGTCAGCTCTGCAAGTCATTGTATTTTAATCACATAATATTCAACATCCTATGATCCACATTTTATTTATTTTTAAATTACATAAATATTTATTATATAAAATTCTTAGGATATTTTCAATAGAAATAAATAAAAGGAAATATACAAATGGAAATATTAACTTAAACTGAATCTCTTCTATCTAACTCGTATATAATTTAGAAATCTAGTGGTATATAAATTTTGTTTCCGAAAAACAATTTTTATTTTTATTCAGGTAAAATCTTAACTAAATAGATCCTTTAAAATTGAGCCAGAAAATCAATTATTATCCTTAAACTAAAATTATAACAAGCTAAAAGAGAAACAAAAAGTTACATTTAAAAACATTTAAAAACCTTATATTTCCTTGATCGTCCCAGGTAGCACAGCAATATCGGCCAATATTGGGAACAGCGATTTCGCGATATCGGGAAACGCCGGACCGGTCGATATCGGGGTACGTCGGACCTGCCGATATCGATCAACGCCGGAACGGCCAATATTGTTCAAAATTGAATTTGACAGTAAAATGGCAAATTTTTTCAATACAGGGGTGCAGATAACCAATGATGGCATCTGGTAATTAATATCTCTTTAATATTAAGGAGCTGCTTGACTCATGTGATGATACCTGATTGATGATGTTAATCCTATGGAATAAATTTTTTTATCTGTTTTTAAAAATTTCTTCCATAGGATTAACATTAGTAAGCAGGTATCATCACATGAGTCAAACAGCCCCTTAATATTAAAGAGATATTAATTACCAGATGCCATCATTGGTTATCTGCACCCCTGTATTGAAAAAAATTTGCCATTTTACTGTCAAATTCAGTTTTGATTAATAACAGCCAGATCTTGTTTTGTTTAAATATTATTAGTTTCCCCCCTCCCCTCCGCAATGGATAACTGAGATCAATTTCTACAAAGACCCTTTTTCACTTTCCCAATTTTGTTTCAAATTTTTGTTTCTTTTTTAATTATTTATATACTTAAATTCTTGGAACCAGTTTACGAGGGAGAAAAAGGGGGGAGATTTGCCAATGTATAATGAAGAGTCCAGTTTTAAATATATATGTATAAAATAAAAAAAAATTGCGCCATTTTGCCCTGTCTGAGCTATTAATTCTAAATTTGTGGAACATATTTTTAATCTTAGTTTAGTAATGTATTAATATTTTAACAGCTAAAGTTCTCTTTCTTATTTTATTTAACTTATTAATAATCTATTGCGTGTTTCTAAAAAAGTGCGGGAAACGATTTCGTAATATTTTTCCTTTTTAGAATATTATCGAGATTTTAATTTTATTTTTTATTAAGATCGTCTGCTCTGTGTTAATGCGCGGATGTTAGCAGGTTAGTCTATTTGCGAGACAGTATGGAGTTGTTACGGGAAGGCCACGTCTCGTATACCAATCAGAGGTGGTGATTTCTGACGCGTAGCCTCGAAATTGATCCTAATTGGATTTTTAATTTACTGACGCAGACTGAGGAGGGGCTAGTTTTTTCGTGTGAGTGTTGGAGTTTCATTCTAGTTTTCCGGAGCATTCAGAATGCATCCGTCTCTTGAACTGCTAGGACGCCCGTTAAATTTTTCCCGATAAATTGTAAGATGGAATGAGGTAGCTTAGCTCACGAAGTTTGGAGTATTCGATGTGTGCCAAGGTAACTACTGGTATAACTTCACGTATTTTATGTGTTCCAATAAATATAAATTCAAGATTGAGTGATTTAATTTTTTACGGGGAAATTCTCAAAGACCGAAATCCATTGCTTGGTAAGTTACACTACGGCTGCTGAACCTGCTGTTGATCTTTTAGATGGAATAACGCCGAAAATATTATTTTAATTTTTACGTTACATATCGAAAGCCGGCAGGGTTTTTGAAATGAGCCGGCGTGCATCTCTGTAGAAATATTAAGTTCTCGTGGCTTGCCAACTGCAGATTGACCTTGTTTGAGAAACTTTTTGGTCACAGCGATGATTATGTGCTCGCCATGTTCGATGAAACATTCGATGAACGCCATGTTCGATGAACGATTGCTCGCTGAAACATCTGCTGTGATTGTTTGTTTCTTAGACGCACCTAAGTCATCAAATTAATGCCAATGATGCTGCAAGGAATGTCGAAAGAAAAAAGGAGCCCAGTTACATCCGAATTTATTTGTGAAATATGTCTCCAGTATTTTTTTTAATATAATTAACCTCTATGAAAATATCTGATGATTATCCAGCTAAAGAACATCTGTAAAGGCCGCGAATAATAAATGAACACCACAAATTTTTTTTATTTTATTACATATATATATTTATATACATATATATTTTTTATTTATTAAAAATTAAATTTATATTTGACAATGACCCTTTAATATTAAAGAGATAGATTACCCGTACTATGCCAGAACCGGTAACTGTATCCCCTTATTCAAAAAAAGGTTTTGCCATTTTACCGTCTAATTCAGTTTTTACTAATATCAGCCGGATTTCAATTCATTTTTTTTCTCCACCGCACTGGATAACTGAGGTCAATTTAAAAAAAGATCTTTTTTTACTTTTTCCAATTTTGTTTCAGAATTCTTTTTTTCTTTAATTATTAAATTATATAAAATTCCATAATTAGAATAAAGTATCACGGGAATATTCTAAAAAGAAAAAAAATCATATGAAGCAAGACTTTCATGATTGTTTTGTGTGACTTTTTTAATTTAACTTTAATTAATTATTCCTTACATTTTATATGTATGACCATATTTATTCTGAATTATGAATTTACTGATTATAAAATGCTAGGAGATGAATACTTTTTTTTATCTTCACTCTACATTCTATTTTTTTTTCAATGTTCTACAAACACTAATTTCAAAAACTCATTATAAAATGCAACTTTTTATTTAAAAAAAAGTAAAAATAGTTCCAAATCACCCGTTTGTGAAAATGAAAGGTTAAAAAAATGAAAACATTATTAGGAAAAGCCAATTTTATTTTTCTTATTTTTTTTACCATGATCTATGAACACAACCATTATTAATGTTATTTTTAAAATAACTTGTAGTTTAAATAATTTATTATTTTTTACATTTACAGTAAATGTTAATCTTAGGATTGTTTATTATACTTATATGCAGTAGATCTTTATAACGAAAACCAAAATATGCAACATTTTATGTTATATAGATAATTTGTAAATTTATTTTATAAATTCTTTTGTATTGAAATATTTCAAGCATGTAACAGTAGGATTAAAAGTGATAATAACAATTATTTTAAAACAACTCTTAAAAATTTAAATAAAAACTTACCATGTATAACAAAATAAATTTTATTAATTAGAAAAAATAATTGAATTTTATTTACAAACTAATATTATTTATAATATAACAAGCAAATTTTCAACATCTATTTTCATGTCTATCATCTTTTCCTTTGAAACGTCTCTCAATCTTAGTCGAGAAATCCTGCAACCACCTTCCAATGCAAGTAGAAATAGAAGTAGTTTCTGCTCCTTCAAACTTCATTTCCATACTCTCTAGAAAAATAAAATGAACAGAAATCACAATCCCACGAAGCAAATTTTAACTATAACAACTTATAATTTGCCAACTTATTCTATTTTTTTAACTTCACAAACTAATCATAAATCAGGAATTTGAATTTATTCACCAAAAGTTATAATTTGAAAATGAAATATTCTTGCTTTATTATGTTAATATTTAATAGTTAGTGGTAAAATCACACAGTATTCACAACGCATTGTTTTATAACTTTATAAATCAGAACACAAAATTGCCCACCAACTACATTATGCAGTGATACCCAGTTGAATGAGCAAATTTACAACATTAAATTTTCACCTGACCTTTCTCCTCCTCCCCCATTATTACAAAATTTCATTTCAAAAAGATATTTTCCAATTAAAGTGAATTTTTAAAACACAATTTAATTTAACCCTTTGATAGCTAAAATTCTTTTTGGAAGTAATAAAAGTAAAAATACTTAAAACAATTTTTTAAGCATTTAAAGTTTATCTTTAAAATTTCACCTAATTTCAATGAGTACAATTTATATTTATATTTTCTTAAAATATAATAATATTTGTTTTATTTAACTTTTAAAATATAACAACAAGGGAAAAAATATTTAAATTGTTATACAAGATTTTTTATCTTTTTTTCCCTCAAAACACATAATTATAAATTACTCTCTCTCTCTCTCTCTCTCTCTCTCTCTCTATATATATATATATATATATATATATATATATATACAGAGTGTCCCTAAACAAATGGTATATACGCTAGGAGGTGATAGAACACATCAAGACGAGTAATAGTAAATAGGAAACCAAGGGTCCCAAATGTTTTCCAAAGGAGATAGCCGCCATTAAAGTTTAGGGTCCAAAATTTCAAATACACATAAAAACGGAAAAATTAGTCGATTGATTTGCGGTTTTCACTAAAATTGTTCTTTATGTTGGTATTTTCTTGAAAATAAATTTTAAAGATAAATTTCGAAAAATGCCGATAGAGGGCGCTTTAGACTTTGAAGTAATGAAAAACTATTTTTTGCCGTGATTTTTTGCATCTCATTAAATGATTTCGTAAGCTTAGACTTAAATGTTGAGCTCAAAATCTGAATAGTTGGAAGTGGTTAAGTAGCACAAACTTAAATGTGTTCAGAGAGTTTAAATTTCAAATGATTATAAAAAACGGAAAAATTGGTCGATTTATTTGAAATCTGGTTCGCTGGTTTGAATTTGAATAACAGAATCAGTTTTCGCTACAAAATGTTATTTCTCACAAAAATAATAAATCTTTCATAAATAACTTTTATTTTCACAAAATGGGCCCCTGAAATAAAAAACCTGGATCAACTCCTGGAGATATGCCAAAAGCTATTTTAAATACTGTTTAACTCGACTTATATGTTACCCGAGCAAAACATATAACTGGCTATATTTTGTAATTTTTCAATTTATTGTGACATAAACATGGTATTAAGTTCTATTTTATATTTAACTTCCCATTCTTTTATTATATTTCTTAATTTTATAGAAAAAAATGAAAGCATTTAATTAATATGAAAACTTACTTATTAATTGAAGTAACAGTAATCAACTTTTTTTGCAGTTATGTAAATTTTGTCATAACAATTTTCAGCTGTAAGTTGCATTTTGCTGACTAGTAACTTTTTCTCAAATTCCCCACCACTATTTATTACAATTATATAAATTAACACAATTAATTTAATACATGATAGTTGTCTATTTTTTAAATACAAAAAGAAGTAAATTGTACATAGAAAACAACTAAAATAAATACAGTAGAATTTATAAAATATTAAAATCCCTAAAATCCACATTTTTTTGTAAACATTGAAATTCATTTCAGATGTAGAAGCAAAATTACAGAATTTTTTAATTGTATTTCACTTTGTATGTATTTTATTTAATATACAATTTTCTTAATAATACAACTGGGCTTGTGGTTATCCATGAAGGAGCATAGATTTATTTTTTCTGTTTAATGAAGATATTGCTGATATCTCTGGTAATCACTATCTTTTTACCAAATATATTTTACATTAATAAAGCTTTTTTTATTATTATGTTGATTTTGAAGTGAATTAATAGAGAGTATTTTTCATAAGGAAGATTTCATTAAATATTTCAAAGTAAATATCACTCTTTTGTATATACATATTCAAATGTACATTAGTAGTTAATTATTTACTTGATTTTTAGTTTTAATATTTTAACCAGTTTTAAAATTATCTTAATTTTTATCCTTTTAGTTTGATGTTTTACTTAATTATTTTAACATTTGACTATATTACAATCATTCCTTATTATTTTTATGCATTGAAATTATTTTTTTAATGTAAAAATAATGACCAGAAATCCATAAAATTTTAAAATCTGCACAACCTCTGGTCCCAAGTTATGAGGATTTGACGGAGTCTACAGTGTGTATACATATATATCAAATTTATTAAACATATAAATTCGGAACAGATAAGTTTGTGGTCAGCAAATTGAACATGGTAATTTTCCCCCCAAAATGCCATTTTTGAAAATGATCACTAATCAAACTCTGAGGCTGCAATATGGCAGTTATTTTCAAAACTGAAGTTATTCTAATTACAATTTAAAAGAGTTAATCTTTTAAAGTAATTGCTCATTTCTTATAGCATCTAAATACAAAAAACCAGACAATAAAATTCAGTAAAAAGAAATATCAGATAGATTATGCAATTTTTTTTAAGTTAATTATGAGTAGGGCAATTTTTTCCTTTCTTTTCTTTTTTTTTAAGAGAAAATTTTAATTTTAAAGAATCAATATGTCAAATGTAAAAATATCTATAAACAAAATATTGAAAAAATTATTACTACTTCTCAAAACAATACAGCAAGTTGTACGCCATAAATCTGTATTGCAACAAACAAAAGTTCATTACCAAAATTTATCTTTTTCCTGTTGGTTAATTTTAAGTTTTATTATTATTATTTTTTTTTTGCAGACCACAAACACATCTGTTGTATGAATTCTTATAAACCAAGCCTAAAAGTTTATAAAATTTGTTTCCATAGCTGGTTATGATGTATCATTTGATATCTCTCACTTTCTAAAGCCTGAATTGCAACAAGCTTTAAAATAAAAACACCAGGGCTCCTATATACTGAAAAAATATACTAAATAAATAATAAAAAAGATATTGCATTTTATTTGTCAATTTAAAGATTTATGAAGCAGATTATGAAACTTGTTGTTACAACGACAAATTTTTCTTAAAGAATATATTAATTTAAACATTCTCTAAGTGCTTCATAAAATTATTTAAATCTGGTGCCACTTTGTATAAAACTAGAAAATACAAATCTATCTGTATCAAAAAATTTTAGTAATACTCAAGAACAACTGTTATGAAAAGTTCACGCAAATTATTTATCATTAATTTAAAGAATTCATTATTATGAAGAAAGTTCTCACAGAAAAAATATAGAAATATAACTCACCAACAACTGCAATAAATTCAAATTCTGGATTTCCCCGGCCTGATTTACAACAGCAGCAGCAACACGATACCATGAATGGAATTACTGGCGGCAACTATGGGAGCTCGTTTGGCGCAAACTATTGTAGATTCTCTCGGTTGGGAAAAGATAAGGAAGTCTTACTGGAGCGATTCATCTACAGTACTTGCTTGGATATCCAGAGATGACAATTAGTCAATATTTGTACGAAATCGAGTTCTAGAGATCAGAAGACTAAGCAGTCTTTCATCAAGGATGTACTTATGTGTCAAGTGATAAAAACCCTCAGACCTGCCAACTCGCGGATGTAAGGCAGGACAGCTAGCTGCCAGAAGATGGTGGGAGGGTCCAGCTTGGTTGAGAGATTCAGCAGAGTTTGAAAAACATCTGATTTCTACTGACCAAGACTATGATGAAGACGAAATTCGGAAGGAACGAATAAAGTCAGTTTTCATGATAACGAATTCTGGTGATACAAGATAGTTGCTATTACAGATATTTCTCGAGTTATGTAAAAATCATACGGATGGTTGCATGGATATTACGTTTCACTACAAAAATGCCAAAGTGAAAAGAGAAGGAGAACTGACGTCATCTGAATTTAAGGAAGCTGAATTGAAGACTCTACGCATGATTCAGAATGAAGCATTTTTTTCCCGAGAGCGATAACAGATTGCGTATTTTAGAGACATGGAAAGATGAACAAGATATAATTCGAAAACGCACCAAAATAGCGTACAGAGGAGACAGGGAAGAACCTTCAGTTTTCAAATGTTTTCGTTCAGTATTTCATTTAATGAACAGTAATATTTGACATGAAATACAACTTTCATACAAGAGTATCCCGTTGTTTCTAAGAAAAATTTTATTAACAGCATTTAACGAATTAACAATTAGATTACAAGTAAAATAAAAATTCCTTATTTAACTCACAAAGAAGGTTTTGCACCAGTATGAATTAGCAGATGTTTGTTTAAAACACGCTTTTGAGAGAATTTTTTGTTGCATGTTTCACATGAAAACGGTTTTTCATCACTATGAGTTAACAGATGCCTGCTTAAATTACCCTTGTCAGAGAATTTCTTGTTGCATATCTCACATACAAAAGGCTTCTCACCTGTATGAAGTAATAGGTGTGTATTTAAATTACCTTTAGTAGTGAATTTCTTGCTGCATATTTCACATACAAAAGGTTTCTCACCTGTATGAAGTAATAGATGTGTACTTAAATTATGCTTATGCGAAAATTTCTTGTTGCATATTTGACACGCAAATTCTTTCTCACCAGTATGAGTTAATAGATGCCTGCTTAAATGGCCCTTTTGTGCAAATTTCTTGTTGCATATCTCACAAACAAACGGTTTCTCGCCAGTGTGAATTAACAGATGGCTGTTAAAATGGCCCTTTTGAGAGAATTTTTTTTTGCATGTCTCACATACAAAAGGTTTCTCAGCTGTATGAACAATAAAGAAATGCTTGCTTAGATCACTCTTACTAGAACATTTCTTGTTGCATACCTCACAAATAAAAGCTTTCTCATCAGTATGGATTAACAGATGCCTGGTTAAAGAATTCTTATGAGAAAATTTATTTTTGCAAGTCTCACATACAAAAGGTTTCTCACCTGTATGAATGAATAGGTGTTTAATTAAATTGTGCTTATGAGAGAATTTTTTATTGCATGTCTCACAAACAAAAGATTTCTCACCAGTATGTATTAAATAATGACGGTTTAAATAACTTTTTTGAGAAAATTTTTTGTTGCATATATCACACACAAAAGCTTTCTCACCAGTATGAATTAACAGATGCCTGCTTAAAGTACCCTTTTGGGAGAATTTCCTGTTGCATACCTCGCATGCAAAAGGTTTATCACCAGTATGAGTTAATGCATGTGATATTAAATTCCTTTTTCCAGAAAATCCTCTGTGACATACATCACAAACAAATAATTTTCCTTGCTGTGGGTCAGAAGTTGCTTTTAGATAAAGGTCTTGTTCAGGAATATTTTGCTGCATAGTTCAAACTTTTCCTGAAAAGAAATTTAAAAAGAAATAAGCACAGAAAACTAAATTGAAATAAAATTTGAGCCATAGTATTAAAATCTACAGTATACTCCCAGTTATATTATGCTTATATTTTTAATGCGTGTCAAGTGATTTTCCTGATTTTATAATTATTAAACTCCAATAAAAACTCAAATAAACAAAATATAAATTGATATATAAAATAATAGATTTAATAAAAAAATAATGCAATAATAGCTAACATAAAAAATAATATCTCTTTATGAGCCGCCGCAGCTTTCTTTTCTGAAAGTAAATAAAAAAGTGAGATATCTAAAATATTCGTCTTTGGACGTCACGTTAAAATTGCCCCTCAACTAACGTGTGCAAACAAAATCACACTGCACGCTTTTCTGAAGCAACCTCAATGGCACTGCCATCAAGTAGCAAACTGCCAAGAATATAACTGACAAAAATCCTTCAAAAACCTTCCATAACGCTCTCTATATCTGAAAATCGAAATTACTTTATTGCCAACCAAATAAATAAACTACCACCGGGAAAATAATTTAAATAAAAATTTTAAGTAACCTATATGACCGACCTTGAGATGCCTGGGCCTCTCGATTCTTTCAAACGAATTTGAATGTTTATATTCTCAATTTATATTAAAATTGAAAAAAAAAAGAATAACCGAAAAAAGTCTTCCGAATAGATTTGTGTTCTGTTAGATAGCATAGACAGCCCGTGCTGCACACTATTTTCAAAACAAACATCGGGTTTCAAACTGCCCATGATACCTAAAACTGGGTATGTCATGCACGCGCTAGAAAATATTGTTTTCCCACTTTCGACACTAGGGGGCTTAGTGTTGCAAATACACCACGAAATGTGTGCTTGCTGTCTATAGCACCGTATAGCAGTAATGCTGCGAATGTCCTTCAAAATCTGTTGATTCTCTTTTCCACCGCCAGGGTGCGCGCAATGTTCTAAACAATCCATCTCCCGAACGAAACTCATAATTCATGCTACCTCAGCTACCGGCACTGTAAAGCAGGCGAATGGCTCATGCACAGCAAAATCTCATAATTTAACCTTCCACTGCCAGGCTATGCAATGTGTTTTATATGAACATCCAAAATATGCTCCCAATGTAGAATTTGTTGAATAGTGTTTCATAATCTATGCTGTACGTACATTTTCCTTGTTGATAATATGTTTTTTTTTCACAGGGTGGTAGAATTACTGCAGATAGATGAAAATATAGGTGTTACATTTTTCATAATTATTTGAAAAATGTTTCATAAATCATGTTGTATGCCCGTTTTTTCTTTCTTTGTACAAAGTAATAAAATTACTTCAGATGGATTCCATTGATAAGTGTTACATTATTCAGAAATCGTTGAAAAGTGCTTAGTAATTCTATGCTGTGATCATTATTTTCCGTTCTCTATAATTATTTTATTACTTTACAAGGGTGGTAGAATTACTGCAGATGGATGAAAATATAGGTGTTACAGTTCTCAGAATGTGTTGGAAAGTGTTTCATGTTGTTGCACACATTATTTTTCGTTCATTATAATTATGTTTTGTTCTTTGCACAAAGCATTAGAATTAATGCAGATGGATGAAAATGCTACGATATTCAGAATGTGTTGAAAGCGTTTCATAATGTATGCTGATTATCTATATGGGATTTCTTGTTTTTGAGGGAGTTCAAAAAAGTTAGGCAAGTGCCTCCTGGGAATTAGACTGGTCAAGCCTGGTACATAATATGAAAGAGAGATCAGAAGGCCATCCAATCATATATCGCATGATAAAGTCAAAATAATTAGAAATTGTACCCCCTCACCATCTGTAGACTATCGCACAGTCGGAATAAACCTATGTATCAATCCGTATTTGAAACTTTTTATACGATATAAATATTATGTAACAGAGGACTACAGAAAAAAAAAGATCGAAAATCAAATTTATTGTAGAAAATTTTACAATTATGCTTGTCCCCCTTCCTCTTCCTTTTTCCCTGTGGAGTTTTACATACATAGATTTAATGCTTTTTAAACCTATACCTTAGTTATATTTACTTACCCTCACTAATTCGCAATTATTTCGTTTTATTTTCGGAATGCAAACGGAGAGATCGACAGGAAATTGATCTCTTTTTAATTCATTTTTTAATGATTATGCCAACCACTGTTCTAGATCATTTTTGAATTGTTTCATGAGTTTATTTGAAAAATTATTGACCAATTTTGTATCACATATAGGTATTCGGATGATGAAGTTTTTTCTCCTTAGCTATACACAACTTTAATCTGATTCCTCAAATACTTTTCCTAATTTTCTGAAAGTAGAAGTATGAATTAGAAAATTTCATCCCCTGCCATTTCAAATGGAAACAGATACTTTATTTTCAGACAAAAAAGATTGCACTGAATAGAGCATGTGCAGGCTTTCTTCCGATTTTCAGAAAAAGATTGTACATTTAATAGGTTTGTAATTAATAACTCTGGTAATTATGAAAAAATTAAAATTCTGAGACTTAGGTGCACGAGAATAATCTTTGAACTACCCTCATACAAATTTTCAGAAAAATACATGTGGTAGATTTTGCTAACCACTGCTGACATACAGTGACTAAGCGAAACTTTATTTTTATAAACATTATAAATTAAAATTTAATCAATTATTTATAAATAAAATATTGATACATACAAGCAAATTTAACAATATTCATAAAATAAAAAATAAAGCAAATTTAAAGAGGAAAATCTATAATTCCATATCATCTAAGAAAACAATGATAAATTTTAAAAGCAATGAGGATTAAAAATATATATATTACTCTGGCGAAGGGAGTTATAATACACAAAAATGTTTTTTCAGAATTCCTCCAGATTTAGGAAGTTTTTAAATCTAATGTAAATGGCGATTGGGACAAACTGTGCATTTTAATGAAATAATTAAATTTTTTACTATCATTTATACTAAATTTAAGACTTCTTATAAAAGAACATGGGTAAAAAATATTTTTATTTTTATTTTTGGAATGCTTTTTTAGAGATGTATATATGATATACAATGTGATGATGAAATTTTTGAAGAGTATCCTTAAACAGTGTTATAATATTATAATTGTGTCTATAGAGAGTATGATAGTTGCAGCAGAACATTGAATAGAAGAGAAAAAAAAGAAATATTTTATTCTAAAACAAATAAGTTAATAGTAGCATTTAATCAAAATAATATAAATATATGTATAATACATGTTATTTATTTTGTCATTGCTTTTATATCTTCTATTTATACTGTTTATTAGCATTACTACTTTATACTTTCAGTTACTAACAAACTGTATATGCTGTTTTTTATTCCAAAATTCTTTTTTCTTTCTTCTTACAATATCATCTGGTATTCAATGCATAATTTTAAAAGTATCCATGAATTTTAATGTAATTTCAAATTTGTTTACACATCTCCCACAGATGACTTGATTTTATCACTTTTGAGCCATCATCACTGATACAGAAAAATCTTTCTATGCAGAACAGTTTATCTCAAAGTTCTCTCATATTTCCTCACTGCTGTTAATAAATTTCTGATAATGAGTATATCTCTATTCTAAAAAAAGTAACTAATGCTGTCAACAACACTGACAATTTTTTTTGTGACCGGAAGTCTTTTTTCGTTAATATTAAGAGAGCTATTACATATAAAATTATGAAAATTAGTGGTAACATACAGAAATGTTTGATAAATACACTGGCACAGGCAGTTTTTTAGTAGAATAATTATTTTAAGAGATATTTAATGTTAAAGTTGATCAAAATTGTTTCCATTAAAAAAGTTTTATAGAAACAAAAACTATACATGGGAATTTAAACATTTTTAGATTATTTTATACATTAAAATTTCCCAGTGTGCAGACTGCTTTAATATTTTTAATTTGATTCATTTACTTTTATTTAATTCATAGATTTAAAAAATGTATTGACAACTAAGAATTTTTTTTTCAGTGCACAGAAAAAAGAAGTTACAAATGTTAATTTTCTGGTGTAAAATTTTTAATATAAGAATGTATTAAATGCCCAAAGACTTAGCTTTACCAAGTGAAAATTGGAAACTGATTAACAAGCAGCCTTTTTTCTGGGTACAAACTTTTGTATCGCACAATCATAGAAGTTTACCACCTATTGTAGCAACCATATTAAAATTTTGATTTAGACTTCATCATTGTCTTGGAAATTTTGCTTTACAACATGTTTCAGCAGACAACCCATTTACCCAAATCGCTTCCTCCTTTATTTGAAGAAGTGTAACTCAGACGGACAACCTGTTTGAGGTTCTTCATAAACATTGGTGTTACCTCCACAGAAAACTTCATACTATTTCATTACATTTTTAGAGTCTCATTAGAGATTCATAACATGTAACAATTTCTTTATGAATATCCGTGAGAGGCAAACTTTTGCACAAAGAAAACACATGACTAGTGACATTTGATGAAATTCTGAATTGACGCAGACATCATAAACACATGCTGCACAAAACAAGATCACTGTGCAGATAACGACTCACTATACTGACGCGCCAAGTTTTATTGAAATCTGGAGAAACTGTGCATGGGTGAAAAGAGCTAGTCCATGTTGAAAATAAGGAAATCTGTAAAAATTTGAGATGAATTTATTAAACATTCCAGATATGTCATATGTTTTTAGAGTACCTTTTTGTTTCTGTTAATGAATTATATATTTTTAAATGTGATATTGTAATTCTATTCTATTAAATTAAAATAAATTAACAAAAGGGAAATATAGTAAATAAGATGATTTAAAAATATGATTATTAAAATAATAACTTTCCTCCTCAGAATATAGCATAACATAATCTTTTTAGAGTTAACCACTTTAAAGTATTAATGAGGGCTTTTTTAAAAAATTGTAAAATTGGTGATTTTCTTTAGATTATTTGTTTACAGTATTTATTTTTATCATTTGTTTTCATTGGATCTAAATATTTAGGTTGATAGGATTGGCGAATTTATCGCATAGCCACCAAGTCAGGCAACAAGCAGTAGGGAAATATGTATGAGCTAAAAATATAAATGTAGAATAAATAAAATAAAATAAACATGCTTTTATTAAAAGCCACAAAAAATAGGAAAATATATATTCATACTTCAGAAAGGACTAATCCAACAACTAGTACAAAATGCAAAATCCACTTAGTTTAAAATAAAATTTTACTCAAAACAGAAAATAGAAAACAACACTGTCCATTGGTTCCATTAATTCATAGAGGATATGTCACTCACAGTGCCTATTCTCCCTACAGCGTGAATGGAATAGGTTTGGCATTCTGCCAACCAAAGTTCTTATAAACATGAAAACTAAACAGTAAGGGAAAGGTTAAATGATCAAAGTTTCAATATATGTTACTAATACACTCAGCAAAACTTTTTCTTTCCTACTGTCTCAGGTTTATCTTTACTTTTTGAAAATAACTTATATTTTATAAAACAAAAAAGCTACCCAAGATTATTTTCTATTTGATTTTTTTTCCAAAGTAGAACAAAGAGCCAAATTATGTTGATTATTTTCAAGAAATGAACTTATTCAACTAAGTGATGTCAGCTGCCAATGTGTTAAAGGGGACCAAGAAAGATTTAAAAAATGAAATTTGACTCATTAACTCACACCTTCAGAACTTAAGAGGAAATATCTCTTGATCTGACATCCAATCAATCCTATTCACTGTGTAATAAGCAGAACTCAGATAACTATGCTGTGATGGACTCTAATCTTTATGATGAACTGCTACAATCTACTAGTGGTGAGAAAATCTGGAAATTTTGAAAATCGATTAAAATACACATCATAGAAATCTGCATTTATCACAATAAGAATTGATTCCCAAAGTCTAATACTGATATTTTAATATTCCTATTCACAGAGATAGGATCAAAATAAGTATTTCAGGATTCCCAGCAAAAGAGTCTGACAATTTCAATGACAAAATATAAAAAAATTCCATAATCAAATGTGCATACAAAAAAATTCTCTATTTCTGTAATCCTTTAACAAAAATTGAAGTTAAAAAATTACAAATTATAAAATTACAAAAATTAATTGAACTTAAACAATTTTGTTCTGCAATCGCTCCTTGAATTTTTTTTTCAGATGTTTGACTAACTTCATGATTCCCCCCCCCCTCCCGAGATTATTTATTGAATTTTACATAAATCCCGCCCTCCCTCCAGATTTTTCACAACTTTATAGAAAATATTTGTAAAGTTCTCTGACTTTTTTTGTATATTTTACAAAATTAATTTCTTTCTCTGACTACTTTAAGAATTCCTGTCTTTCCAAATTTTATGTGACTTTCTATGTCACAGGGTATTAACGTTTTCAAGTACACACACATAAAAATTTGTGCTAAAATGCTTCAAAAGTTATATCATCAAATAATATCAAACAATTTATACAAAATAATTATAAGCAGTAAACAAAAACTTCATTGTCCCTGATCAAGTAGAAATACAATGAAACTCGCTCATTATTTCTGCAATTGTTTGATAAAATTTGGCATTTTTTTCCAATATGTATATATCGGGTAAAAAGTATACAGTTTAAGTTCTATAATCCGCACAAATTGGGGCCATAGGTTGTGCAGATTATGGAATTTTGTGGATTATAGAGTATTATGGATTGTACGTCATTTTATTATCCCTAAATAGCATTTCAATTCATAATCAATATAATATGAAAGGATAAATAAGAAATATAAAAATTCATTTAATATGCTATTTCAAAAAATGTTTTTGAAAGTTATTTTATTAAAAAAAAATTATACATATGTGCATTTAAATAAAAACGATTAGATATGTTCTGTAATACAGTTTGCTTTTTACTGTTAATAAAATAAAAGAGATATACTAAAACAAAATAAATGTTTTATTATGATTTTTTTTCAATTATTTTATTATTTGCTTTAAAAAACCATTTTTGCATCACAAATTTGTAAATTTTCTTAACTGTTTATTTCACTGTTTACATTCGTAAAGTAACGTGAATTATAGATAATTGTGGATTATGGGTGATGTGATAATCGATCTTTGACTGTACTAGATGATACTGGAACTATGCCTTAAGCTTGTATTTAAAATCATAATAAAGAAAGTACTTTTATGGATTGCAACTCTGATAAAGGAAAATGTGTGCAGTCAAAAGCCTTTTTCACTCATTTATAATCATCCTATATTTACATAATTTACAAGAACAGATTAGAAATGCCTCAATGGGCCTGCAGTGAGACTTGCATGGGCCAGCTTCTAGCTAGCAAATAGAGTTAATACATTTCCCAAGCCGAACCTAACTTATTTTTTCCATATCGATCTGGGACCGATTTCATTCTCAGGCCAAAATTTTCAGTAACGTATGAAAATCATTGCCTCAGTTAAACCTGGCATCAAATTTTACTGAAAGATCAGTAAAATTTGACCTGACTTAAAAAATGCACACATTTTTAAATAAAGAATAGTAGATCTCCAGGCTTATTAAACTGTGTGAAAAAGAACCTACCTATCATGGAATCTTACTTTAAGCTAAAAAATGTATTGATCCATGCAAAATGAATATACTAATACGTGAGAAAATAATATACAGGCCATTACAAAATTCAAGTGTCAAATAAAAAAGGGGTAATAGAAGGCATCAAGTTGATGAAAGATTACCATAGAACATGGGGTGAGAAATCATGTATTTAATTAAAATACAGGGTATTCTGCTCTAATTCAATTTGTAATAGCGACTAACTTTCAGAAAACTGAAATATAATACAAAAAAACTTTTAAAAGACATTCTCACCTTTTCTGTATATATGATTGTATTGAAAAAAAATGGTAGACATTTCCATTACAAAGACAAGCAGTATGCCTGCCACTCCAAAAATAGGACCTCGAATGTTAGTTCATTCAGTATTATCAATTGCTTGGGCACTCTGTTTTTCAAGAATTCGTCATAGTTTTTATAATATTTCACACAAAATGAGATTCATGATGATTGCATTCCCATTGTAATGTTTTTTATTTTTTTCAAAATTATCCCTTCCAATGCAAGTTCAGTTAGGATGAAACATCTTGCATTTGTAATGCAATGTAATCACATGTTCTATAGTAACAACAAAAGTAAAAATAACAACACATGAAATTTTGTGCCATCATTTTAATGCAAAAGTTAGGAAGAAATATATTTTACAATTCATTTATCTTAGCAAACAGGTTGGGATAAACATATTAATATTTTAAAGGTAAAACCTATTTTTATTTCTCATACATATATTTTTTATGATGGACTATATTTATATATCGCCCAATCCACGAAAAAACGGACATGAGGATGAAAATTTAAATTTCTTTAGATATGATTGAAATTTTTCATATTAACTGTTAAGAGTGTACTATTTCATATTTTATCAAAACAGAATTAATTTTTTGTCATTAACATACTTATTTTAATAATTAAAGTGACACTATGACTTTAGAAAATAGACTGCGGCAAAAGTCTTTACATTTCATGGGCTCGTACAGCTGAACAAACATTCTGAAAATCTCCAAACTTGGATATATATGATCTGACAGCTATTATTGAGAGTTTTTGTCTGCAGAGAAGTGTTCACTAATCTTCATTACAAAAGGTAAGCATATTTAATTACTCTTAATTATTATGTCACACCCGCAACAAAAAGTTACATTTATATCTCTGCAGAAAAATATTTTTGATTTAAAGTTATGAAACTTTATATTCAAAAATAGTTTATTAAGATACTTTGAATTACAGACACAAAAAAATTAATTAATATTTTAATTATAATTATTGAGCGTTGCGGGCGTGACATGTCCCTGTTGCGGGTGTGACATTTAATTAAAGTCACACCCGCAACGTCTTTTAAAATTGATTACAAATGCATATTTGAACAAATTATATGTAAATTTATAAAAGAATAATATGCTGGAAAACATGTACTTGGCAGCTTTAACTATACCTTTTGATTTAATAGAGGGAATTCCAGTTAATAAATAAAAATTTGCATCATCTCAGCATGTGACACTGTGTGCAGATGATTTATTTAGTTTGGATTGATAAAATTGTTGCTTTACTGCAAGAAAATAATTTTATTAGTGATATATGATTAAGAAATTAATTTAAAAGGTAAGATTTTTATAGAAATTAAAAAAAGAAAATTACGAAACAATATTTTAGCAATTTTCTTTAAATTTGTTAATTTTGTTTTGTTTTTTACATACATTTTTTAATTTTGTTATTTGATAGCATTTATCTAATATATATATTTTTAGTTTTTTTAAAATAAGTAAATCAATATTAGGGGAAGATTTTTTTTTTCTTTTAATTCAAATTAAATAAAAAGTAGAAGTAAGAATAATAGAAACTGTCAAGATGTTTATTAAGTTAGCATAAAATGTATATAGTCAGTTCGAAATTAACCAAAATTTAACATTATTAACTTTATGTAAGATTAGAAATTTCAAGGGATAACTATTAAAAATTTGTTAAGCTTATATTTTTGGACTGGAAGTGCTATATTTATTCAGTTTACACATTAATTTCTTCTCTTTTGCAGAGAATGAAGAGTACAGAAAGATCACGATATCATTGAAAAAAGATTAAGGAAAACCCTTTTAAATATGAAGCATATCTACAACAAGAGAAGGAAAGAGACAAAGCAAGGAGAGAAAAAAAAGAGACTATTTTTAAAAATCATGGTAAAGGATGGCAATCCTTTTGCATTTCATCTCATGGTAAAGGAGTTGTCAATGGGGTTGGTGCAGTTGCCAAGAAAATGGTAACACTAGCAACGCTCTACAACTATAAATTCAGCTTCAGATTTTGCCATATGTGTAGAAAAAGTCCTAAAAATATAAAAGAACTTTGCTGAATGTGAAATTTCAGAAGATATTGTGAAAATGCTTCATGAATGCTGGCACTAAGCACAATCGGATCTCAACATTCAGTCGATACATCATGTTGTTTTTATTGACGTAGGAACAAGTAATGTAGCAATAACTTCAGAAAGTGATCACAAGAGAATTTGTTTGTTACCATATTTTGTCAAAAATATAATATCCAATGATAAGATTGCAGTTGGAGATTTTGTAGAAATTTTTTTGTTCTCCACATTAAAAAAAAAAAAAAAAAAAAAAAAGTGAAAACTTTGATGGACAAATAAGACAAGTGAATGGGGATATTATAGAATAACAGTATCGGAATAAAAATCAAGAAAATGCATATATTTGGCTCAGTCAGTTAGATGTATCCATACTTTGACAGGGATATAATATCCAACGATGAATGTGCAGTTGGAGATTTTGTAGAAGTTGTTTTATTCTCGACATTAAAAAAGTGAAAACTTTGATGGACAAATAAGACATATGGATGGTGACGATATAGAATTAGAATGTTTGAAAAAAATTTAAGAAAACGTGCATATTTGGCCCAGTAAGTCAGATGCATCCTAGAAAAAAAAAGAGCATTTTTGTAAAAAAAGCTACCACCACCAGAAATTATAAATTCAAGATTGGAAATGAATTTTTTTTTATATTTTCCTCTCTAGATATTATAATTGTAATTTTGAGTTTTGCATTTTTGCACTGAAAGATGAAAATGCATGTCCTTTTTATGTCACACCTGCAACAGGTGGAAATTATTTTATTTTTATAAATAAATGATACATTGGACAATTTTCAGATTTGGATAAATGTATGTGTAAGTGGTCTACATTCAAATTCATACAAATTGAAACCAATGCTCAAAAAATTTTTTGCTAGTGACTAAATTAAGTTGTGTAAATGTCACACCCGCAACTTTGGATTGGGCAATATATCATCTTCATCTGGTACTACTGGTTTTTCCTGCTGACCAATTTTTCCAAACTGTACACCAAATTACATGAATTGACATAATTTTTATATTAAATAATGAAAGAACAAAGAAATTAATTATCCTCTTTAAAAAAATATAAAAAAAAAGTCTTATTTAAAATATTTTGATGACATAACAAATATGGGTACAATACACTCCCTCAAATCTGCACAGCTTGTGATCAGAGGTTGTGCAGATTTTAGAATTTTGTGGATTTCAAGTCATTGTTTTGTTTACATTCTTAAAGTAGTAATTTAAATGTAATAATTAATGCAATTGAGGTTATAATAAATGTTTATAATATAGTTGAATAATGTAATAATTAAGAAAAATAATAAACAAAAAAATTAAAATGTAGATTTTTTTTCAAATGATTAAAATATTACAAACAAAAGTCAGGTAAATAAACAATAATGTATAGTTAAGTATTCATTATAAAGATGTGATGCTTTTTTTCCTAAATTATTCAATGAAACTTACCCCATAAAGCTACACTTCTAATTCACAGAAGAATCATAAAATAAGGATGTTGTATTTCAAGTTTAGCCAGACTTAATAATCAAAAAAACTTAATTAATGCTTAAATGCATTCAACAAAAGATTGTAATTACCAGTAATATCAGAAGTATCTTGATTTTTTGACAAATAAATTTATCCTCCCTTCATGAAAAAAAACATGAATCAGTCATATTAAGGAATATTGCAGATTAATACAGTGGGCTCTCTCAAATTCACATAGCTTGGGACTAGAGATTGTGTGGATTTTAGAATTTTGTGGATTTTTGGTTATTGCTTTGTTTACAATTTTTAAACAATACTTTGAATGTAATTAATTATGCAATTGAAATTATAATAAAACATTAAAATAAGTAATAACATAACATAATAAAGTAAACATCAAAATAAGTAGTAAGTATATATTATTATAAAGTATTACATATCATATTATATCATTATAAAATAAACATCTTAATAATAAAAAATGCTTGATTAATATATAAATATATTTGATAAGAAGACTGTGATTACTATTGATATCAGCAATATCTTGAAATTTTTTAGAAATAAATTTATTCTTTCTTCATGAATTCAGTAATATTAAGAAAAATTGCAACTTAAAGTACATATGAAATTGATATAAAACTAAGAAAGTCGAATTTTGTCCCTGTATATGAACTGAAAGTTTCATTGTTTACATCTGTAAATTGTGTGTGGATTTAAGGGAGTCTACTGTATCATGTTTAACCCTTTGAGAGGCAAAGCACTTCCATTTTTACAGGGCCATAACTATAAACTTGGAGGCCCTGGGGCAAACTAGTGGGGCTCATCGCGCCTGGGACAAATTGAAACTTTGCTCCGGTTTGCAGTTTTTTTTCGCATGCCGCTGTTTAACCATACACTATAGGATAACCAAAAAAATGACTAAAGAATATAGAATTGTGCAACCCTACTCGGTAGGCACCTGGCGTCGATGCAATTTTTGCCGATCCCACTGAAGCTAGCTTCATGGAGAAAATACAGACTTCTAATTGATTGAATCCTTTAAAGAGCGTTTTGTTTAGATTCATTTTTGAGTTTATGTAACTTAATCATACGCCTCTGTTTAAAAACCTTTTGAAAGATGGATTCTGATAATTTTTTTTTTGATTTTATGTATTTATTAATAAATAAGAAGAAAGATTCTCTGGAATTTTCTGATGTTTTTTGTATTATTCAACCGATTTGAAGTTTTTTCCTTATACTAGCTTCAGTGAGATCCGCAAACATGCTGGCGCGACATGACACAATAGACTCAACATTCTGCTGTCTGCTCTAGAGCTGCTTTTGCATGCGATGCATATGGAGTATATTGAAAGACATGCAAAAACATTTCCTATAGGACTTTGATTTTTTTTATTACTAAATTTTAGCTAGGTGCTGGGCATTTTATATGAAGTGAGACTAGAAACTAAAATCAATAATTTTTTTAACCAGTTTGGGGACCCTTAGGCTTGGAGGCCCCGGGGCAGTGCCCCGGCTGCCCAGCGGTAGTTATGACCCTGCATTCTTAAAATGGTGTAATAACTGAATGACACCAGAATTTAAAAACAAATTGATTTCAAAAGAGATAAAAACGTTTCTTCACGTAATTGATAAAATTAAAATTTACATTTCAAAATTCTGGTATTAATGTAGCATTTCACAATTAAAACTAAGTGGGATATATTTTGTCCCACCGACCTTCAAGGGGTTAACATCAGATAAATATGACATTTATATAAACATCCATTATTGAAATTTAATCTTATAGCCAGATGAAGTGAAACTCAAGTAGTACCCTTCATTTGCATTATACACAAGAAGACCTATTATCCAGAATCTTTGGGACCGAGGGCTTTCCAGATTTTGGAATTTTCTGGATTTCAGATCTTTCTAAAATTTAACTCCCCTTCTCCTTGAAATATAGAAAAAATAAAAGTTTTCAAAAAGATAAAACTAACAAAACTAAATCAATCCCATGTATAACATGAATATAACTTCTGTTTTGAATATTTTAAAATTATATAAACACTAACTGTTGCATTAATTGATGATAACAATCAAAATATTTTTTAAAAAATGAAAGGGATAACTAAGATTCTATCTACAAGATTTACCTTTTTTTTCTTAACAACAACATAATTTACATAAAAAAATTTGCTAGATCATTTATAATAAATTTTATTTATTAAATAATTTTGCTTGTTAACCATGCAGGAAAACTCCCCCTTCCCCCGATGATTTTTAATCGTTTTCAAGAATTATGTTGGAAAAAATTAGAAACCATGAGCATTCAGACCGTTTATGAATGTTTGAGAAGGGAGAACAAGAATATAAATAAAGGATAAAAAAAAATAAACAGAACTTTGCTGTTTGCTACTGTATGTGCATTCAAATATAATACAAATTTGTAGCCATAATATTTTTTCAAAGGAGGTAGAGAAATATCTGACAGTTAAAAAAAAAAAAAACAAATCTCAATATTAATTAATTTTAAACTAAAATTTGACAAAAAAGATGATTTTTTTTCCTGATTTCAGGAGGTAAAGTGGGAAAGCAGGAGTCTGTGTTCCCTCGCCAATAAAGTAACTTATTTCATTGGTTGCACATTGAAACAATAGATTGAAAAATATATATATAAATCTGTAAAATTTTTGAAAGTTTTCAGAAATTACAAAACTTTAGTAAAAATTTACAAATTAAGTAAATTTTTAAATATTTTTTTATGGATTTCAGAGTTCCAGATAATAGGTCCTCCACTATATGATCTTGTACTGGATTATTTTTTTAAAATTCAAACATGCAATGGTGTTTCAAAAAGAAATAATTGTAGAGAAAATAGTATAGAGAATAAATAACTACAAACTTAATTATAAAGTATCATTACCACAAAATTAACATTTCAATAATTTTTGACGCAAGATATAATAGACTGAAAACTGTAGTTATAATAATCAAACTACGATATAACAAAATTTGAGGAACATTCTGTTAATCTCATATAATAAATTTTGATATTTATGTGTATATTGTTCAGCGACGTAGCAAGCACGGGACGGTCATTGCCGGGTGTCACCCTCTAGGGGGTGACACCAAATCTTTATTTGAAAAAAAATGTACATAATCTTATAAGATTTTGGAAAGGAATTCTCAAATAAAATGAAATTTTTAGCACACGGCGTAATAGAATTAGTTTTCTTTTCTTTGAGAATGAGAAATTTTATACAGAATGTTGTATCTAAATAAGACATGTAACAGGAACAAAAACCTAACTATCCAATGAGTGGGTAGCAAAAGAAGATTTTAAAAGAAAGAATTTTCTTTAAAATATAGACAGTATATTGACTTATGCGGACTATGGATTAAAAAAATTGTCAATCCTGTTTTTTTTTTTAATGCAGGGAGACAAAAGGTAAATAATAAGGATTGGTATGGTCATTTGTAGAATTGCGATTGAAAAAATATGTTGGATCCGAAGGGGGGGGGGGGTGACACCATTTATATCTGCCCATTTATGTCACCCATCCTAGCTACGCCACTGATACTGTTTTTAATTTGTACACAAGAAAAATAAAAGAAGCTATTGCTGAGATTTGCAGCAGGATAATGTTATATAATAATCTTTTTTTTTTATCATTACAGTCTTAGCGTTCTCTGGCAACTCATCTAATATTACGGAGATACAAAATTTCAAACTTTTAGCTTGAAGTGGCAACAGTTACTTAAACAACTGTAAAATTTTAGATAAATTTGATTAATGTAATAAAGTTACTTTAAATAAATGACAATTAAACAATATTTAGTTTTAAGTATAATGAATTACATTCCAATTCAAACTACAGGTGCAATGTTATGTCAACTACATTTTTAAATAAAACATTTCAAGAAAAAATCTAATAAATTTTCTGTTTTTTAACAGAAAATCTCCATAATTTACTGTTAATAAGATAAAAGGGTTATATTTAAAAAAATAAATATTTTATTATGATTTTTTTCCATTTTTTTTACTTTTTGTTTTAAAAAATCATTTTTAGATCACAAATTTGTAAATTCTCTTAACTGTTTACATTCGTAAAGTAACACAAAATATAGAAAATTGCAGATTATAGGTGCGCAGATTATAGAAACTTGACTGTAATTTATTAAACAGAGTGGGGTAAAATCATTGATATTTTAAAGCTAAACTTTAACTTCATTCCTAAATTTGCTTATTTTTTATGGTTAACATTATTTATCCCACCACATTCACCAGGGTATTACTTGAAATTCCTGCCAATCAATTTTGTCAAATTATACTTGTACAACTTACCAAATGATATTTGAAATTATACAAATTTATATAATTTCTATTTTAAATTAATGAAAGAACAAATAAATTAGTAAAATATTAATTAAACTCTCTAAATTAAAATCTCTTGATGATACAGAAAACATGGGTTACCATGTTTAATGTCAGATAAATATGACATTTTTGGTCATACATTACTGCCCTTTAATCTTACAGTTTGGTGAAAATATTTTCATTGACATGAAAATAAAGTAGTACCTTTTATACTTATCAATAAGGGCCACACATACATTGCTAAAACTCTTTCTCTTACCTACCCCACCCTCTAATTAAAGAAAAATGCCTGCCCCCCCCCCCCAAAAAAAAAAGAATTCTCAGCATGGCAAAAGTTAAACTAACCATTAAATATATTTATTCAATTACAAAAAAAAAAAAAAATAAATAAAAAAACCTGCAATGTTTACATAAAAACAAACTTCAACAATATACATTTTCTATGGTGAAACTACACGAGAACTTTCGATAACTACTGTAAGTCAAACTATCACTTCCCCAAATACATAACTAAACACAAACACATTTTTAAAAAATCCACCCATCCAAAATACAATAATTTGGTCATAGTATTTTGATTGATATGATAATCAACTAAATACCCTTTATCCTCAACACTCAGTGACACAGAAATATTGCAAAAATAGCTCCTCTTACTCTCTGCATTTTGTAACTATCAAAAAATGAACCTCCCCCAAAAAGACTGCTTACTTTGCATGATAAAAGATAAACTTGCCTCAAAAAGGCCATAATATATGTTAAAAATTTTTTTTAACAACACCAATTTTGACTTACAAAATTACATAAAAACTTGCAAAAAATCGCTGTTGTAATTTTTTTTTTAACATATATTGCAGCTACTTTTGTGAATAAGTATATTTCGAGGTAAGTTTATCTTTTATCATGCAAACTTAGCAGTCTCTTATGAAGAGGATCATCTTTTGATGATGTAATGAATGAGGGGAGTAAGAGAAACAATTTTTGTAATATTTGTGTGTCGCTGAATGATAACGATAAAGACTATTAGTTCATTATCATGTCAATCAAAATATTATCATCAAATTTTAGTCTTTTGGATGGGTGGATTTTTTTTTAAATGTGTTTGTGTTGTGAGATTTGTGTTTAGTTATGTATTTTATGAAGTGTAATTGATGTTATTTGTGGTATTGATGAAATATAAATTAAATCATCAATTCACAAATACATAACTAAACACAAAAAGGTTTAAAAAAATTCGAGCATCCAAAAGACAATAAACCATCCAATCTGATAAAACTAATCACAACTCCAAAACAAAACACAGTAGATTGGAAAAGAATTTATGAAACAAACTGGTAACAATAAAAACTCATTTATCGCTTTGGGAAGTGTCTTGCTTGTTCTAGGATTCAGCCATAGTTTCTTAAGTGTATGTGTTTTTTTATGTAAATTTGGATAAACTTTATAGAGATACTTCATCATACGATCAATTATTTAAAAAATATTTACTTTCAATGGAATAGAAAACAGTAAAATTCAGTTTATAAGCAACAAAATAGTTTAAAATTAAACTTCAAAAATAATTTCTTCAAATTAATTTTCTGTGTCCAGATTGAAATTGACATATTGAAAATACTCAAAAATAAATAACAGAAATTATCTGCTATATATAAAATGTTTTAATAATTTTCTAAATGACTCAAAAATAGATCATCAAAAATGAAAGTTGCGATGTCATACATGAAATTTCGTGTAGTCATTATCAAATAGCGAATTGTAAAGTTTTTAGCTGAATATTAACAAAAAAAAATTACCCTTGTCTTAGCATTAACTTATTTTAGGAAAAAGGTTAGGTAGCTCGAATTTATATATTCAATGTTACCTGATATTACAAACAACGGAAAAGACAAGACGCCAATGAAAGAATGGTTCGTGATTTGAATCATAATTAGAAATTCATGATGGATTTCTTTTTACGTGATTCATTCTTCGTATTGGCGTCTGCGATAGAATGGTCAATATGAGTAACTCGGGTTGTAAAAGTAACTAATTTTTTAAATCCGAGTCTGTCTTCTTTACTAAAATAAATTAATCATAAGATATGTTTCTTTAGTTATTCTTCTTTTAAAAATTCTAGACCTTGTTATTCAATCGTATGATGAAACAAAATTTGCAGTGTTGCAACTTTCAATTTTGCTTACAATTATAATCATATTCAGCATATAGATGAATGCTTTTCCAGTCAAATAGCAACTATCAGGTAAGTAACTGACATACACTATAAATAAAGTACAGTATAAAAACATTGCTTTAAATTATTAAGAAACCTTTTTTACTTTTAGTGTTGTTAATATAATTTTCTTATATTCTAATATAAATATTTCAAAATGAAAGAGACATTTTTGAGGATCTAGAAGGAAGTTTTTACCATCATGTACTGTTTAATATTTAGAAAAGCAAAAAATTAAATATGCAAGAATATTGGTTACTTACATATTATCAGAGACTGGTCATGTACAATTTCACCCAGCATTATGACAATTATACTGATTAAATTAACCCTTAATTTTTGACTCTATGTAGAATAACATAGCTAATCAGAAGTATAATGTAGTGATAATAATACATCACATAGTTTTTTTATTTTATTTATCATGGTTAATGGCTTAGATCCAGAAAACATTGTGAAAATAAAATACAGATATTAAAGAAAATGCAATATTATTTATTTTATGAACTTTTAAGCAACCTGATCCAAATTCTGAGTATATTGTAGTGATATAATGTATGTAGTACAGTCAAAGATCTACAATCCGCACAAGTTGAGGCCAAAGGTTGTGCGGATTATGGAATTTTGCGAATTATAGAGTATAATGGATTATGCGTCATTTTATCATTCTTAGACAGCATTTTAATTCTATAATCAGACTAATATGGAAAGATAAATATGAAATCTAGTAATTAATTTAATAAATAATCTAAAAAAATGTATTTTTAAAGTAATTTTATTTTTTTAAATGATATATATTTATGTATTTAAAGAACAATAATTACATAATAGTGAGATTTATTTTTAAGGAATATTTTATGGAAGAAAGTATAAAAAAATGAGAACAAATTATGCACAAAAAAGAACCAATACAAAGTAAAATAAATGGTAATTACTTCAGTATACTATAATGAAATAGTACTAAGAATATTATTTAAGAAATCTTTTGTTTAAAAAAAATAAGAATCAAGTGTTGTTTGTTTCAAAACCTGAAATGAATGAATCATGAATCTTTGATGAAATGTGCGTTTTTTCGAGATTTTTTAATTGATTTCTTGCTTGTTGTGGCTTTTTTTAACAAATTTCTCCTTTTTTCTGCGATTTTGTAACAGATTTTCCGTTAAAAAAAAAAAATCAAGTATCAAAATTCATGATTCATTCATTACATCATGATTCATTCCTGTAAATTTTGTTCAATGATCGCGGAAAAATCCCGTGTAAGCGCCCCCCTCTAACTATTGTACGATTTTTCGTCACATTTGGGGTGGGCGGATTAACGGTATTTTACGGTATAATATTTAGTGCTCATCTGGTGCTGTGTTTACTATTACTCTCCTGAACTTGCACAAACTGAAATGGCTGCGAATGAACAGTTGTCATTTCGAACGTTCAGTAAGATTAGGCACGTTCCGTAATACAGTTTAGTTTTTTACTGTCAATAAAATAAAAGAGTAAATAAAAAAAAAATACATGTTTTATTATGATTTTTATTACATTTTTTATTATTTGTTAAAAAAAAATCATTTTTGGATCACGGATTTGTAATTTTTTTTAACTGTTTATTTCATTGTTTACATTCGTAAAGTAACGCGGATTATTAGAAATTGCGGATTATGGGTCCGCGGATTATAGATCCTCGACTGTAATATAAAATGTATAAATAGAATGTCATTACAAACAATATTTTTTTCAGTATTAATTTATGATTCTTGGATGATTAATTCACAGTAATTCATCAAGGCGTATATAACTTTTGCATCTTTGAAATTAACTTTTATATTTTGCTACTGGTTAAGTCTTGACTAGGCTATTGCTAGTTGATTGTATTTCAGATCTTTTGTGTTTCGGAAACAGAAAAAGCTCCATAAGATGTAGTAAAATGAAATACATACCAGGACTTTTCGAAAAACTTAGACTTACACTCTTTTGCTTTGGCTTAAATTTAATCATCACTCCTCCCATAAAATTGAAAGATCTAGTTTGTGCTAAGATATAGACCTGATACCAAAATGTGAAGTTTCTACATATCCAGAACAACATCCCCAGAATTTGGATTAGTTTGCTTAAAGAATCATAAAACAAGTAATACAGTAGACTCCCTAAAATCCACGAATGCCAGAAGTCTGTGCATTTTTTTTCAGATATAAACAATAAAATTAAAGATGGATGAATTTTCCCAATGTTTTATGGATCTAAAAATTGACACTCCTTTTTGATTCCAACTTTGTGACATTTGAAAAATAAGATTTTAATAATAGTTTTTTGTATTCCCTGACAGAAGCTGTGTTTACAGTTGAAAGTATTAAGAATTAAAGTAAATTAACATCTTTTGAAATATTTTTTGTTATTTTTTTAAGAAATTTACATATAGTGCAATTTTAAATTTAATTACAATTGTATTAAAATTGTGAAAGAATATCTTTACAAATTATACAATGCTATTTTCTTTCTCTTTTTTACTGTAAAATAAATTTCCAAAAACAGCTTTCATTTTCTAAAAATACAATAATGAAAAAAAAAAAGAAGAAAATAAAATAAACCTCCTCCAAATCTCCTCCCTGATATTTAAATTAAAAGAAACCAATATCTGCCATGCAAATGTCGTGGAATTGAAAATCCCTTTTATATTTCACAACCATCCGCTGCTCATACCCATTATTAGAAAACATATTTTTCTTTTCCATTCCAAAATACTTGAGAACAGTTTTTCTTTTCTTTTCCATTCCAAAATACTGTATTTATCTACACAGCAAATTGCAATTATTTTATCACTCTGAAAGTCTGAAGTGTAAAAACGATCTGTGCTTCATACCAATAAAATAACTACAGTCAAGAATCGATAATCTGCAATTTTCTATAATTCACATTACTTTTTCCATAATTCACATTACAGTGAAATAAATACAGACAAGGATTGATAATCCGTGCACCCATAATCCACAATTTTCTATTATCCATGTTATTTTACAAATATAAACAGTGAAATAGACTTAAGAAAATTTACAAATTTGTGATCCAAAAATGATTTTTTTTAAACAATTAATAAAAAAATTGAAAAAATCATAATGTAACATCTACTTTTTTATATAACTGTTTTTTTTTATTAACAGTACTGTATTAAAAAAACATATGTAATTATTTTTATTTAAATGCGCATATATGTCAATTAAAAAAAAAAAAAAACTTTAAAAAGGCCTTTTTTGGGATAGCATATTAAATTAATTTTTAGATTTCATATTTATCTTTCCTTACTATACTGATTATATAATTAAAATGCTATCTAGGAATAATAAAATGACGTATAATCCATAATACTCTATAATCCACAATATTCCATAATCTGCACAACCTTTGGCCTCAGTGTGTGCGGATTAAAGAACTTTGACTGTAGTTAAGAAAATTTACAAATTTGTGATCTAAAAATGATCTTTTATAACAAATAATAAAAAAATGAAAAAAAATAATACATCTACTTTTTTTAGTGTAACTCTTTTATTTTATTAACAGCAAAAAACAAACAGTATTACAGAACATATTTAATTATTTTTATTTAAATGCACATATGTATCAATTTTTTTAATAAAATAACTTTAAAAAGGCATTTTATGAGAGAGCCTATTAAATTAATTGTTAGATTTCATATTTATCTTTTCATATTATACTGATTAGAGAATTAAAATGCTGTCCAGGAATAATAAAATAATGTAGAATCCATAATAATCTATAATCCACAATACTCCATAATCCACACAGCCTTTGGCCCCAACTCGTGTGGATTATAGAACTTTGGCTGTAATAATCAAGTAGTTTATAAATCACATAGACCCTATCAAACAAATTAATTCCCTAAAATATTGCTTTATATTTGTTTTTTTTAATTATTAAATTAAGCAGTAATTATTTTAATTATGTTGAGGAAAAAAGCATTGGTCCAAAATTCAACTAATCCAAAATGCTATAAATTCGTTTCACTTGAGTGATATTTTTCTGTATCTTAATTTTAGTAATTCTGTAATTAAAACTTTTAGATAAATTTTTATATAGAAGAGTTATATGAATATACGAAAGAATAAAGAATTACAGTAGACTCCCTCAAATCTGCACAGCTTGGGACCAGAGGTTTTGCAGATTTTAGAATTTTTCGGATTTCTGGACATTGCTTTGTTTATATTTAAAAAAAAATAATTTGAATGTAATTAATAATGAAATCAAAAGTATAATGAATGCATACAATATACTAAAATATTAAAAAAAGTAATAAACTAAAATAATAAAAATTTAGATATTTTTTAAAATGATTAAAATACTAAAAGGAAAGGTAAAATTAAAAATCAATAATGTACAATTAAATATTCATTATAAAAGAAGAAGTGTGTTTTTTCTAAATTATTCAATGACACTTGCCTCATAAAGGTACATTACTAATTCACATCATGATCATAAAATAATGAAACTTTATTTCAGATTTAGCCAGACTTAATAACTAAAAAAGCTTGATTAATACATAAATATATTTGGTAAGATTGTGATTATCAATGATATCAGCAATATCTTTATTTTTTAAGAAATAAATTATTCTTTCTTCATGAAAAAACATGAATTCAAGAACCTTAACAAAAATTATAAATTAAAAAATGTATGGAATTGATATAAAACTGAAAAAATCAATTTTTGCATCTACATCTGAACTGAATGTTTCATTGTTTACATCCATAAAATATGTGCGGATTTTAGAGAGGTGCAGATTTTAGGAGTGCAGATTTGAGGGAGTCTACTGTATTAAAATAATATTACAACTTCAGACATTTTTAAAGAATAAATTTAAAATTAAGGCATAACAAACACACTATATGTAGCTTATTTAAATTATATGCTTGTCTTTATTATCATTCATTAATTTAAATTTTATAACCAAGGTTGAGAGAATTAAAAGAAAAATCTATATATATCAAAAGAATGAACTTTATGAGGCAAACAACTTCTTAAATTTTTACTTTTTATGTCATAAACTATGCTCCATCAAAATATCTCTTTCTTCTCAGTTCTTAAAAATGGTAACTTTAATAGGATCCATTTTTATTTGAAACAATCCGTCTTTGATCCAATTCTCAAAGCGATTACTTCGGATTTATGGGAGGGAAAAACTATAATGTAGAAATTCACACAACATATACTATTGAAGTTCATTCCAGAAAATAGATGGCAACATAGAAAACTTGAATTGATGTTTAATGTTGAATCAATGTTTAATGTTGAATCGAAATGTTTTCTGATATTATTGCTTTCATTGTAAAATTGCATTATATGGAATGTTACATAATAATGATTCTTTGCATTATATTCCAACTTTTCCGCAGTATCTTCATTATTTTTACTTTAAAAAAGATTAATTCTATGTTTGTTTTGTTTATTTTTCTTATTATTCCAACAAAAAACAGAAATACTAATAATCAATAGTGCCAATTATAGTGTCATAGTGGAGTGAGACCTGTTTAACACCCCATATTAAGCTTTATTTCATTTGAAAGTAACTTATTTAAAGGTTTGATATTTATATCTATTTTAATACACTTTTTTTAATTTAAAATTTGTCTTATTTAGCAGTAATATCAAAATGTCTTTTCTTTGTGCTTTTTAAAGAAAGACCTAAAAAACAAATGATTGTTATATATGTTTTTCTGAATATAATTCATATGATAACTTTACCAATCAATTTGATTGTGTTAAAAAAATGTAACTTATTTAAAGGTTTCATATTTATGTTTGTTGAATGCATTAGTTTTAATTTAAAATTAGTCTTATTTAGCAGTAATATTAAAATGGCTATTTTTCATGCTTTTTCATTATTCTTATTGTTTTTTTGTTGTTTTGTTTTCTTTAAATGTTTTAGAGTTGATTGCATAAGTTGCATTTTGTTTCTATTAACGATTATTTTTCCTCCTTAACCTTTCCACCAAATCGACCTTAAATTCATTAAGCTGCAAGTTTTCATGCACTAGAAGCATTATTTAAATTAATACAATTCTACTGATTTAATAAAGTTATGAAAGTAGACAACCTTAAATTCACAACCCTAAAATCCACACATAATTTAACGATGTAAAAAATGAAATTTTCAGTTCATATGTAAGGACAAAAAAGACTTTTATATCAACTCTTCATAAATTTTAATTTTTAATTTTCGTCATTATGAGTAAATTCACGCTTTTTCATGAAAAGAAAAAAACCTTACTTTAAAAAAAATTCAAGATATTGCTGATATCACAATCTTTTTGCCAAATGTATTTATGCATTAATCAAGCTTTATTGATTATTGAGTCAAACTAAACTTCTTTAGTTATAAAATTTGTCAATCTGAAATAAAACTTCCTTATTTTATGACTTTGAGCATCTCATTTTTGTAATGAATATTTAACTATACATTATTGATTACTTACTTGATCTTTGCTTTTAATATTTTAATCATTTAAAAAAAATTCTATTTTTTTATTATTTTAGTTTATTACTTTTCTTAAGTATTATAATATTGTACTATATTGAAAGCATTAATTATAATCTCAGTTACACTGAAATTATTGGTTTAAAAATGTAAACAAAGCAATGACCAGAAATCTGCAAAAGTTTAAAATCAATAAAACCGCTGGTCCCAAGCTGTGCAATATATATATATAATATCTATATATAATAAACATTTTTATATCATGTTGTAAAAACTTATTTTGTAACTTTTAAAAAAATTACGGAGAAAACAACATTACAATTTTGCCCATTTGCTTGGTAGTCAATGAGTTAAGATGTGGATTATTTGTGTTGATTGAGAAGTTCCTTAACCCCTTCGGAACGAGCGACTGGTATACTAGTCCAGTAACTTTAGCCAAAAAAAGGGTCTTTCTTCGGAAAAATTTTTAATAAAGGTTTTTTTTCACAGAAAGTTTTGTTATGCCATTTTAAACGATATCTTAAAAGTCCCCGACATTCTGCTGTACGCTTCCCCCCTTTTGGGGTGCATTTAGGGGGAAAGGGGGGCAAAAAATTAATTTAGCTATATACGCAAGTGATATATCATTTCGGATGTATTTTTTAACGCTGAGTCGAATGAAACTAAAACCAAGTTGATACGACTAATAGTTTCTGAGTTATTGGAGTTTTTATATTTTATGCATACATTATTCATTTGAACGATTTTTTTAGTTAGAATCTCATAAGCCAAATATCACGTTCGATATGACTAGTACTTCCCAGTTGCATGGGTGTCCATACGTATAGGCAATGGGGAAGGGGGTGCCATCCCGGCTCGCGTTTATATACATGTTTATTTTTAAACAAATATTTATAACGTTTTAGCAGAAAACATGACTATTGAACTATTTTTTTTCTTTCAAGAGCTCAACGTATCCTCCATTCCTATGTGAGAGGCTTTTACAATTGTAAAGTTATTTTTGCAGTTGTATCCTCCATACAACTAATTTCATAGCTGAACGATCTTATAGGGGTATTTGGTTCAGTATTTAAACATGGTTTTAATTCTCAAAGAATTTATTAGAGCAGAGAGGATGGGAGATTGGAGGGCATATTTAACAGCGATAAAAAGAATGATTCCGTATTTCTATGCTGCAGGACATTTTTTGTACTCTGAAAGTGCCTTATTGTTCATACAAGACATGGAAAAATTGGAAAATTCAATGAATAACCTGGAAAAGATTTACTTCGCACTTTTTAACTATTAAAAGGTCTGATAATTTTTTTTGTGGACTTCAAGTGATATGGTAACTGAACAATCACTCATGAAGTCCTCGAAGATATAAGGAGGCTTTGTGCGTGGAAGGAGCACAAATGAAAGTGTTTTAACAAAGTTTGTTTTTGGGTTAGTAAGTGCAACCAATATTTCTGAAGGAATTGCAAATTTCTGTGATGTTTCCTTTCCAAGTGGAGAACAACATGTGGATGTACGGGAATCTCGAATAAAGCGGGACCAAGAAGACGTAAACAGAGTATCAGACTGGTTTTATGTCCGCAAACCTTTTCAAAGTATACAAGTGATTATGTCCATTAAAACAGGGGTTACAGGTGATGTGTAAAAAACAACTGGTATGATGCACTGAACGTTGGTGCAACTATAATGGCAAAAAAGTTCGGTAGCAATTTTCACGAGATGAAAAATTCACGTGCCGAACGAGTTCTTTCTCTTCAAACAGTGAACAGTTACATAACAGTGCATGATGTTACCGTACCTGTAGATCCATTGCTGCTGTTTCAAAGAATTTGTATCATGAAGAGATTCTACGATGAGCTCAGTGAATGTTTGAAGTTTGAACTGGCTCCTTACCCAGTAACATTTTTCTATGAAATTAGAATGAGAAAAGCGATAAAGTCATTCTTATTTAACAGCTTCAGTCCCATAGATGTCCATCCTGATTTTGAGAGAGCGAACTACATTGTTGATGGAGGATATCTGCTTCATCAAGCAGTCTGGGATCAAAGTGATTCTTTCGAGGTTATTTGTGATAAATATGTGAAGTACGGTCGAAATTGTGACGGTCGAAACACTATCCTCGTATTTGATGGTTATAGTAATCTTCAGAAAAGCGTCAAAGCCATGGAGCAATTTCGTCGTTGCTCGAAAATGGCATCAACAGAGATTCTTTTTAATGAAAACATGACTGCGACAGTTAGCCAAGAAAAATTCCTCTCCCACGCAAAAAACAAAAGTAGGTTGATTTATTTGCTCTGAAAAATTTAAATCCATCAGTGTAAGTGTCAAGCATGCAAAAGATGATGCAGATGTCCTCATTGTTGAAACAGCACTCAAGACCGCAAAAACTAGCAAAAATGCCACTGTTATTATTGGAGAAGATATTGATTTACTGGTAATCATGGCAGCTCGAACTCCACCAAACTTGGAATTTTTTTTTCTCAAGCCAGGTAAAGGCCAGGTGCAGGATAAGATTTACTCTTCAAGAAGTTTAGAAGGAAGATACAAGGAATACATTTTATTCCTCCATGCTTTTTCTGGCTGCGATGGAACATCTGCTATTTTTCAGAAAGGAAAATCAGCAGTTATGAAATTAATACAAAAGCGTCCAGATTTACAAGATGCAATAAAAATTTTCAATCAAAATAACGTTTCTCGTGCACTAATTGCTGAGAATGGCATCAAAAATTTTCTAGGCATTTATGGTGCCTCTTCTAAGGAAAAATCTCTAGATGATTACCGCTATGTACACTTCACCAAATCAGTCACAAAGAATAAAGCAGTCAATTTAAATACCCTACCTCCTGCTTCAAGTGCAGCAAAACAACATTTATTTCGAGTATATTACCACATACAGACATGGCTTAGTAATGAACTGGATCCTCAGGAATGGGGTTGGGTTGTAAAGGATAATTTTCTAGTTCCCATACGAACAACCCAACCACCCGCCCCAGATTCGCTTTTGAACATGATTTTCTGTTCATGTTCCAAAGGTTGCGGCAGTGCGTGCGGATGCCGAAAATTGGGCCTACACTGTTCTATAGCATGCGGAAATTGTCATGGAAAGTCTTGTTTAAATATTGCACCAGTAGAGGGGATCCCTGATAGGGATATCATGATTGGCAGCGAAGAATTAGACGTGACAGATATTCATGATCAAGAACAATTATGAAGAAGTGTCTATATTTTAGAGTAGAGAAAGGTGAATATAATAAACATTTTCTTTATAAAGTAATGTTTTATATGTTCTATAATGTAATGTCTAATGTAACGTTAATAATGAATGTTTAGATTTAAAATGAAAGAAAAAAAACTCATTAAAATATGTACATGAAAAATTTGATTTTTTTAAATATATAAAAACCCTAATAACTCAGAAAGTATTGGTCGTATCAACTTGATTCTAGTTTTATTCGATTTAGCGTTAAAAAATACATGGAAAATGATATATCACTTGCCTATATAGCTTAATTAATATTTTGCCCCCTTTTCCCCCTAAATGCCCCCCAAAAGGGGGGAAGCGTACAGCAGAACATCGGGGACTTTTGAGATAGCATTTATAATGACATAATAAATCGCTCTGTGAAAAAAAACCTTTATTAAAAATTTTTCCGAAGAAAAATGCTAAAGTGCCTGGACTATACATGCAGGCGTTGTTTGCACTTATATCTTGCGCGACTGGTGTACAAAACAGGGCTTTTGGCACTCAGATTCCGAGCGACTGGTATTCGGCCACGAGACTGGAATTTTTTTTCTTCAAACAGTTCAACATACAAAAAAATTATATTGGTCATATTTGAATTTATATTGGAGAAAAACGCATTCTCTTCCAACTAGGAAAGCAAATGGAATCAATTAATATTTTTTTTTTCATCCATGTTAATTAAGGTTTTCAAAAAATTACTGTAATTAAAAAACGTGTTTGTTTCTTCATCAATTTATGTTTCTGATTGATGCTTCTGAAATGGGATCCCTTTTCGATCACAAGTCTTTTGCCTGTCTAACAAAACATCATTTTTTATTTATCACAAAATTTGTGGTACTTAGAAGGATGAAAGTGTGGGTGAACTTTAAATTTAGGGAAGAGTATTGTACCTTGGGACAGTTTTCACATTTTAATTTTTTACTTCAATGATTATAATCCGATTTAAAATTTGAAAGCAGCATTTCAACACACCAATATTTATCACTATAATTTATTTTTAGAAATTCAGTGAGTTTGAAAATAACAAATTGCCACTCATTTAAGGTAAGGAAGGCAAACTGTCCCAAAGTACAACACCCTATTGTACCTTGGGACAGTTTGCCTTTGTACAATAGGGTGTTGTACCTGGGGACATACTGCCTAATTTAGGCAATAGCATACCTGCCAACTTTTGAAAATGGCAAAATGTAAAATAACACGAAAAGGTTATTTTAAGCAACTTTTAACAACAAAGTCCCATGTAACATTTTTTTTAAAGAGCTCATACATGACACTTTTACTTAGTTTTAAAAACATATGTAAATATATTAATAAGATTGAATAATACATTGATAACTGTTATAAAGGTAATTTGGTGCTAAAAATATATATAAAAAAAAAATAAGACTCTCACTAAGAAACTGATTTTATAAAAAGACTTTTTTTTACTTGATAAATGCTTTTGGAAGTCTGGGAAAAAATATTCAAAATATAACTTCTTTTTATATACAATGAAAATCAAAGCTTCCCTGTGATTGAATTTAGAAATGTAACCTCAATTCACTCATCCTTTAACAATATTAAAAATATTATATTCACTAAACTGTTGTTAAAAGCAGCTATAGAAAGCTAGAAAGTAATTCATAATTTAAGAGAAGAAAATTAAAAATTCAAAGAAACTTTGCATAAAAGTGTAGAAATAAGTCTCTTAAGTATAAAAGTGTAAAACATTTTCGAAAAGTACATTTTACACCTAAAGTGTAAAAGTTGGCAAGTACGCAATAGGTTTATAACTAATTAATATTTTTGTACAATAACTAATACAGTATTTTGTAGAATAACAATAACAATTTTATACCAACAAAACTTTTTTTTAAGGAATTACGAAATAAAACTCAAGTTTTCATCATTGGCAAGGACATCAACTTTAGATAGATAAAACCATAGAAGAGAACAAAAATTCCCCAAATACTATTGCAAGAAAGTTATCTATTTTCTTGATTTCTTATTTCTAACACATCTGTGGTATGATTATAATGAATATTGTCACCATCTTTAGCACTAGGTAAAATGAGTTAATCCTTAACAGATATTAAAACTATTTTTCTCTGGAGGTGGCCTTTTCATTTTCTTACTACAGCAGTTTTCTGCTTGGCAATTTCAACTTTTACTAAAGAAACTCTTAAAATGGGAGATTTTCCTTTTGTTCTATGCACATTGCTTTTATAAGCTGCAGATATGAAAAACGACAATATCATTGCTGGGGGTTTGACATTTTGAGAATGTGAAGATAAACTTATTTTGCATACATCGGATAACACATTTGCTGCTATATATTCAGCTGTTTCCTTCAACATTTCAGTTGAAAAAGTTTTTTAAATCCATTTCCAACAATTTCTACTACAACATATTGTGATGTAAATAAGCTAAAAAACTTTGTAAAATCACCATAAAAAGAAAATTAAACAGGACGCGTTTCGAGCTTCAAAAATACAGCTCGTCATCAGCTAATCCAAACACATGTCACAAGGGTCAGAGTGGAAATCATGTGATGGGCTGTCCACGATGTTATATCATCTATTCATTACCATAAGACATGTATAGTATGTTTTCTGCGCGCTAAAAACAATACAGTCAAGTGGCTGTAGTTTAGGGGAAGAATAGATGGGAATTGCAAACAAAATAATTTCAACTTTCCGGCATTTCTCTATTATAAAAATGGAACTATGGCTGTTATGCTATCTATGATTAACAACATACACTAGCAAAAGCCATGCTTTGTTTGGATTCGCGAAGCATTATTTCATTAGATAACTATTTGAAAGTAACAATATTTTTTAAAATATTATTTGTACTATTTGATTACCTCGTCGACCAAAAAAAAAAATTGTAATTTAAGAAATTACCCCAACCATTTGAAAAATGTTTCACTCGATACATTCATCTATCATTTTAAGCTAAATACCAGTTGTTTTATTGTGTATTATCCGTGCCACTGCTATAAATGACTTTATACATGCTGCAATTTGAAGGTACGGTTCGTTTAAGTTATATCACTCTATTGTCGCCAAGCATAAAAGTTGGCGACGAAAGAAACATTTCAAACTATTTAACATTGTTGGTGCAAAAGTAATCATTATTAAAATACAGCTTTGGCATATACTGTTATACTTGTAAGACTTTGGCATATACTGTTATACTTGTAAGACTTTGGCATATATTGTTTGATTTTACAGAGCAGAATTTTGGTGATGGAGGTTTTAAACCAAAATCGATCGCAGCACATGCATCTGTGAATGGGTCCATCAGACATCGAATCAAAAAAGTTTTTTCCCAGTTTTTCCCAAGCCGATTGCTTTTTAGTTTTCTTTTTAGGTGGTGGAAAATCAAGAGTAATAGCTATAACATTTTCCGGCTTGTTAGAATCACTATTGGCACTCAAATTTTCCTGGTTAGAACCGACCGATAGTAAAACGCCATGGCTAGTGGATTGGTCGCCCTGGCGACATGATGTTTTACAATTAATCGGTTCGGCATTAAATTGCTTCCTTTTTCGTGATCGCCTTTCAACACGTAATTGGTTTTCAGCGGCTCAATAATCTTTTGATTTTATCATTTTCTGCATTGAAAGACGTTTTTGCGCCAAACCAAATACAGTATTACTCAGTTATCCCGTCGACCAATTTCGTCAAATGATACGAATCGCCAAACTAATAAGCAACTTATACATGTTGACTAAATTTTTATTTTAAATAGCAAAAGAAGAAATAAAAATCACTTTATGATTGTTTAAGTACGCGTATTGTGTTTAATATCATTGAATGCGATATTCACGTTCATTCATTTCTTTGGCTTCGGCTTTTTCCGTATCTGTTAATTTCCGTCTACCCATTTTTAAATTTGTTAGTTTTCTCCTTTATTACAATGATTTTAACCATTTTAATTTACTATTCAAATAAAAATTCTTCTAAAAGTAAAGAATTTAATTTAAATTCAAATAAAAATTCTTCTAAAAATAAAGAATTTAATTTAAATTCAAAAGTGGTAACATCATTCAAAAGTGGTAACATCATTCAAAAGTGGTAACATCATCGGGTCCATTCTCCCGAAAACAACAACCATTTTTCAAATGGTTAAAAAGCCAAACTAAAAGATTAAAGGCCAATAATGATGATAAAAATGTCACATTCACATACATTAAACTCGTATCACGTGTTCGTTACGCCATCATACAGTGGAGAAATTGTAAGAGAAACAGAGGGTATACGCTCAATATAAAGGATATACTCTAGAATATATGTAGTAAAGATTTCTTCAGCAGCAGAGAGTATACGGTGTTTCTTTAAAAAATCCAGAAGGTATACGGTTGATACCCTCATATATCCTCCAATACATCCCTGGCCATCAAGTGATTTTTAATATGAAATTTTATTTGTATTCTTATTAACGTTTTATTAATTTATTTGTTCTGTCGCTATTTAAAATAAAAATTATGCTATTTTGTGTAATTTAGCGAATAGCTCGGCGAAATTAGTTGACGGCATAACCAAGTAGTACCAACCATTGATACTGTCAAAATTATGCAATTGTAGATATCCAATTGAAACTGCTTGGTTATCCCGATGACCAAAAAATTACCGCAAAACTATAAGAGTAAATGCCAGTATTGGATGACCGTGACTACCTCATTTAATGACATTAAATGAGATAAAGGTGTTTGAAACATCATTAAGTTTTTCTATTTCGACTATTTATTTGTATTTTTATTAATATTCTACAAATTATTTGCTTTTTCATTATTTAAAATAAAATTTTTCTCAATATGTATAATTTGGCTATTAGTTTGACGATTTGTAAAATTTGGCGAAATTGGTTCACGGGATAACCAAGTAGTACCTTGGAATTTAATCCTGAAATTTGGCGTAAGATTGTTGGTCGACGGGATAACCAAGTAGTGCCCAAAAATTACTGTCATATAGTATCAATGGAATGAGGTAATAAAATACAAAATTCGGTACTTCTAGTCTATCCCTTCGACCAAAAAATTATCGCCAAACTATAAGATTGAATGCCAATAATGGATGATCGTGAATGTCAAATTCAATGACATTAAATGCGATTCACGTGTTTAAAATATCATTGATTTTTATTTCGACTTTTTATTAATATTCTACTAATTATTTGTTTTATCGTTATTTAAAATAAAAATGATGTCAACATGTATAATTTGGCTATTAGTTTGGCGATTTGTATAATTTGGCGAAATTGGTGACGGGATAACCTAGACGTACCCAAAATTCTATAATATCTTAAATGCCTACTGTATTCAAGCTGACGAATTTAATACAATAAATAGTAACAACTGGATGAAATTCGGCAATTAATTTCTCCTCAACAAAAGTTAAAATCTTCAACATTTAGGGATGTGGACCAGGATCCATATACTATATTATTAATTACAGAAAGAATATTTAGTTCATTATTTACTATACATTTATGGCAAGTTTTTCAAGATCCGACAGATTGAATATGCATGCCAAACTAACGACGACAAATTTCACAAAAATATAATTTTCTTTTTCTTTGTACATCTTCGAAATTTAAAGCATTTTTCCGAGCACATGCATTCCGTGTTAGAGTAAATCCGTCATGTCGTCGTTTTGGCAAAGATGTCATATACGCATCACATAGGCGCTATTTTCTTTTCAGACGCCAATGACATATACCCGCCGGGGTACTTAACCTGGCGACAAAATATCGGTATTTTGCTACACATGGTAACCCGGATGTTGCTTATTTATTAATAATTTTTGGTACTTACGTATTAACGCCACCGCAGCAAAAGTTGTGTTAATTTGTCAATAAAGAACTATCTTGTTGTTTGTAGACGCACGCAGTTATCTTTTGAATTCCTTGTTGTTTTCTGATTTTTGCGCCATTTTCAGCGCTTTTTTTGAGCTTTAGTGCTTTTTTTTCTCTTTTATTGACGCCATTTTTTGTGCACGTGTGAACAACAAGATTGCTCTTTATTGCTTTATTAGCGCAACTTCTGTTGCGGTGGCGTTAATACGTAAGTACCTAATTTTTTTATTTTCTTTTATTTTCTTTTTTCAAATAATATAAATTGTTTTGTTCTATAGATATAAATTAAACTTTTGAAAATTTATTGCTATTCATTTTTTAAATATATGTATGGTAATTGGTATTTGAAAACGAAGTTTTTGCCAAATTGGCGTCGAAAAAATTGCACCAATGTGATGTAGTATATGACATTTGTGCCGCCGTTTTTTACCCTGACATCTAGCCTCTTGCCATAAAGACATATCATATTCGCGTTCTTTTCAACCAGTGAGCGTATGTTTTCTAGGCATTTTTTTTATAACAAAGCTAATATATTTTATAGCTTGTTTAAAACGGCAAATTGTTTAAAATAAAACGGTAAATTATTTAAAAATAATACTACATGCACCAAAATAATAATATATGTTTTATTTAGTTTTAAATTTCAACCTTCGAAATGCAAACAACTCTTTATATAACAAATTTAACAAATAATTTTATTTGTTTACTATTCTTTAGTTGCCACATTACAAAAAAAAATCATAACATAATTATTTTAATATGCGTAAGTGTCATTTGCGCAAACGATTTTGCTGGAATAAAGAAAATATATTTTATTTATTTAATTAATCATGATTCTACCTGTAATTGCAACTTCATTATTTCTTTTCTTCTGAAAACGTACGTTCCATTTTTTTTTCAAAATTTCGTCCTTAATGGAAAACCATGTAATTTAAATTAATTAAAATACTAATCTTTTAAAGGTTATTCTGTAAAAAAAAATAATAACATTGTGCAAATCTACAGATCATAATTTATATCTGTGTTTAGTTTTAAGTCAAAATACTGAATAGTTTTTTTGTAAAGTGTACGACAAAATGTAATTTGAGTGACCTAGTAGAGGATTCGCTTCGCTCTTCCTAATAAATGCACCTTTAAAATTGATTCAAAACCCAGAAAAATACATCAGAACATGCGCTCTTTAGAATATTGCATCACATGGAAAGAAAAAGGTTTATTGGGAGTTACCAGATCATATGCAAAATTCAGTCATTATAAAAATATATCCAAAATAAAGTTGTTGTTTTCTTTACTGTATGTCACATGTTTTGTGGAATTTTCTGTAAAAAAGGTAATAAAGATACGTTTATTTATGCAAATTATTACAAACCACACATTTGTTACAATATCCCAAGGTACAACATAGCTTAGTTTACTGTCCCAAGGTACAATCATCACATGGTTTAAATAAAATCAAAATGATGGTAAATCTAGATGCACTATCCTTATTTTCTCATAGCCAAAACATTTAAAAATCTTATCTTTTATAAAAAAAAAAAAAAAAAAAAAAAAAAAAAAAAAAAAAATTTGCAATTGATTCCTTGTAAAAATACATAGTTAAAAAATGAAATTTGAATGAAGGAAAATATTTATTTTGGACTAGTGAAATTTTTTTTTTTCTCTAAGTCGTTTATTTATTGCTTCTGGTGTTGTCTATTACTATGATGAGATCAGTTAATTATAGGTCACTATTAGACACAAACGAAAGTTCATTGTTGCCAATAGTTTTTTAGAAATTGTCAATGTCCCAAGGTGCAACACTCTCTCCTACTGTATACATTACATGCATTTATAATGCATAAATATTGTATTTTTCGTGTTTTGAAGTTAATCTGCATTCATCGTTTTTTTTTCCACACCCCTTGAAAAACGATAGATCGAGGTTCTTCTGTATTAATAATATAACACTCACAAAAAAATTATTCAAAACGTAAATTTGAAATGGCTTCCTAATGAAACTTATTAAAAGCCCAATGATGAAGAAAATTAGATGAATTAAGATGAAAATTACCTAATTTTAGTGTTATTTTTAAAGTTTTGGTTGATTTATTTACTATGTTAACTGCCATTACTGAAAAAGGAATGTAAGTTATCCTATAAAGTGTAATTTTCATTATCATTTTTTTTAGATAATTTTCATCCAAACTGACCCTTATATAGGTTTCAATGACAAATCATGTTAATTTTAAACTTGAAATTTTTTAGTGTTACAATACTAAAATTACTGCAGTAAATTGCTCTAAATGTAACGAAGTTACCATGGAATGACTCAGTCTTGCTTACTGTGAATTTTAAACTGTTTGTTATTGGATTAGTTTAGTGGTTATAGCTAAATTATTTTGGTATTAACTGAAACCATCGGCAAAATATTTCTTTATTTTATACACTTATTCAGTTGCAAGTGGAACTGTTTTGTTGATGAATTTGCTCTGTGCTTCATTTAGTTACCGATGAATATTTTTTACATTGAATTAGTAAAGCGTTAAAAATGAAGGTTTTTGCTTAAATCTCGAATAAAATTATGAGAACAAGATTCCTAAAAACAATATTGAAAATAGTCCGGGAGCCGACCGTCGATTTACCTATGTATCGACTAATAGGACAAGACTTACATCAAAATGTAGGTCTCAATGTGCACAATAAGAATATCACTGGCTGCCAGGTTCTATCCTGCCGGAACGCAAGGCAGCCGTATTTTTATGACGTCAATTTTGAGTGTTTACCTATGTATCGAGTACAAGGACCAGACATACGTCAAAACGTAGGTCTCAATGTGCACATTAAGAATATAACTGGCTGCCACATACATCAAAATGTAGGTTTCAATGTGCACATTAAGAATATCACTGGCTGCCAGGTCCTATCCTGCCGGAACCCGGTGGCAGCCGCAATTTTATGACGTCAAGTTTGAGTGTTTACCTATGTATCGAGTACAAGGACCGGACATACATCAAAATGTAGGTCTCAATGTGCACATTAAGAATATCACTGGCTGCCAGGTCCTATCCTGCCGAAACCCGGTGGCAGCCGCACTTTTATGACGTCAAGTTTGAGTGTCTGCCTATGTATCGAGTACAAGTACCAGACATACATCAAAATGTAGGTTTCAATGTGCACATTAAGAATATCACTGGCTGCCAGGTCCTATCCTGCCGGAACCCGGTGGCAGCCGCACTTTTATGCCGTCAATTTTGTGTGCTTACCTATATATCGAGTACAAGGACCAGACATACATCAAAATGTAGGTCTCAATGTGCACATTAAGAATATCACTGGCTGCCAGGTCCTATCCTGCCGGAACCCCGTGGCAGCTGCACATTTATGACGTCAATTTTGAGTGTTTATCTATGTATCGAGTAGAAGGACCTACATTTTGATGTATGTCTTGGCCTTGTACTAGATACATAGGCAGACTTGACTCAAACTTGACGTTATAAATGTGCGGCTGCCACCGGGTTCCATCAGGATAGGACCTGGCTGCCAGTGATATTCTTAATGTGCACATTGAGACCTACATTTTGATGTATGTTTTGACCTTGTACTCGATACATAGGTAAACACTCAAAATTGACGTCATAAATGTGTGGCTGCCACCGGGTTCTGTCAGGATAGGACCTGGCAGCCAGTGATATTCTTAATGTGCACATTGAGACCTACATTTTGATGTATGTCTTGGCCTTGTACTCGATACATAGGTAAACACTCAAAATTGACGTCATAAATGTGTGGCTGCCACCGGGTTCTGTCAGGATAGGACCTGGCAGCCAGTGATATTCTTAATGTGCACATTGAAACCTACATTTTGATGTATGTCTGGTCCTTGTACTCGATACATAGGCAGACACTCAAACTTGACGTCATAAAAGTGCGGCTGCCACCGGGTTCCAGCAGGATAGGACCTGGCAGCCAGTGATATTCTTAATGTGCACATTGAAACCTACATTTTGATGTATGTGGCAGCCAGTTATATTCTTAATGTGCACATTGAGACCTACGTTTTGATGTATGTGTGGTCCTTGGACTCGATACATAGGTAAACACTCAAAATTGACGTCATAAAAGTGCGGCTGCCTTGCGTTCCGGCAGGATAGGACCTGGCAGCCAGTGATATTCTTAATTTGCACATTGAGACCTACATTTTGATGTAAGTCTTGTCCTATTAGTCGATACATAGGTAAATCGACGGTCGGCTCCCGGACTATAATATTAAATAATGAAATGACCAGCATCAAATTACTTTCAATAGGCATGTTATCGATATTATTATGTTATCACCAAAATCATTTGAAGCTATAGTGCAAGACGAATGTAAAGTCACTCTTAAGGATGTAGTGGAGGGTATACGAAGGTATACCTTCTGGATTTTTAAAAAAGCATCGTATAGCCTCAGTTTTTTAAATAATGCATTAGCGCATATCCTATGTATGACGGGCATGACCTCAGGATATACTTTTTGCCTATACCGTATACTTTGTGATAATTTTACAACTACAACTCTGGTCAGAATAGCAGGAATAACAAAGTTTTTTTGTGAAGACCAAAAAATCCTATGCAGGATCTCAGAAACAGCTCTTAAAAAATTAAAGGGATTATTTGAGAAAGAGAAAATGTTAAAGAAAAGAAAGGATTCAAAACACCCAATTAGAAAACCAGAGAGATTTTTAAAACTTTTGGTATTGATTATACCAAAGCTTAAACCCTGCTATAGTGGTTTCATCTTGTGGGGCCTGCCGTACAGCAAATTTGCATCCGTCGTCCCATGGCAATGGGTCACTGGTCTCGGCGTTCTTGTGGGCGTCGTCATCCTGGGGCTCGTCATGGTTCAATGGGTGCAAATCCCAGGTGTCCGACTCCCTCTGAGGTTACTCAGTGGGCAGGGGAGCTGTCGTACTCGACCGCTTCATCAGACTTAGGAACGTGGCAGGCTGCTAGACCGTATGCATCGGACGGTGGGAGTGACGGATGGGAACCCGGAGTAGTAGCCGCCTAGCGGTTTGCGAATCCCGACCCCAGTCGAAGTTCCTCACTGGATGAGCCGCAAGGGCCTGACAAGGCCTAAGGACGGGATGATGCGTCGTATCATACCGAAGCTAAAATCAAAAATGGCTGAAGACAGAAATTTCTTGCTAGAACAGCGAAAAAATGGCAGACTAGGATCTATGATCAGTGTCAAGATAAATATTTCCTGGAAAGTATTGATTGCTGACAAAAAAGAAATATCCTCTAAAGAAAAGATTAGAAAAAATGAAATGTTCACATGAAAAAAAATGGCAGTTTCAATATTCAAGTCTTTGACAGGTAGCTCAAGTGAAGAAGGTAGAAATGAAACTGTTTGAGGGTGCAGAATTGGGTTCTGGTTCAACCTAAGGTAAAAGAAGATATAAGGTTTATCGATATTGGGTCATTCATGTGAAATCAACGGAAAACAATGCAAATTTTGGACCTTGACATCTCAGATTTCTATAATTTTTTATTTGTAACTTGTATCCATAGAATACACCCAGGAACATTGAAAATAGCGACCCAAGAAGAAAGCTACGCACAATCGTGAAACTTTGCAAATAAGTATAGCGTAATGTAATATGTAAATGATCCAAGTTTTGTGCCAGTACGCATGCTCATACACGCCGAGATGGCGCTACAATCAGGAAGCCAGCGCAAAATCGAAGATTCATAAACGCGATGATTAACTGTAGACTTTCGTAAGCGAAACGTGCTAGAAGACATTTCTCACAGTTAAGCGAGTTTGAAAGAGGCCTGATCATCGGGATGAAAACTGCAGACTGGTCGACGCGCCGTATTGCTGGCCAAGTGGATCGTTCGGAGTGTGCCGTTAGAAAATGTTGGGAGCGGTGGACACGAGAAGGTATCCACGTGCGGAGAATCGGGTCTGGAGCGGCCAGACAGGTCACGAGGAGAAGGGATCGAAGGATTGTGGACCCCAAAGTGACTCGTTCAAGCAGACGTAAGCGTAGCAATTGTTCCACAAACAATTTCCAGACACCTTGCAGAAGCAGATCTAAAATCCAAGCGCCCTTTTCTTGCACTAACTTTAACACCGGGACATCGGCGACTGCGTCTACAGTGGTGCCAAGTCAGATCAATTTGGAACGTCACAGATTGGCAAAACGTTGTGTTTAGTGATCAATTCGGTTTGTTTTGAGGACAGATGACAACCGTGTACGGGTGTGGAGGCGCCCTGGTGAGCGGTACAATTCCTCCCACACTGTTCTACGTCACATTGCCCGCACGGCTGGTTTAATGGTCTGGGGGGCCATAGCCTATGATAGCCGGTTCACTCTAATTGTGATGCATGGACACTCAACAGGCCAACGTTATGTTCATGATGTTCTTCGACCCCATGTAGGACCTTTCCTAAATGGTCTCCCAGGGGCGATTTTCAAGCAAGATAATGCTCGTCCGCATACAGCAAGAGTTGCTCAAGACTTCCTACTTCAATTTCAGACTCTTCCATGGCCGGGCCGCTCCCCCGACTTGTCCCCTATAGAACATGTGTGGGATCAGCTAAAACGTCAGATGCCATCGTGTCATTCGGTGCATGATTTGGAGTTGGCTGTGCAAGATTTGTGGACCCATCTGCTTCAGAACAACATCAGGTGACTAATCAACTCTATGCCGGACCGTGTGGCGGCATGTATTGCATCTAGAGGTGGTCCGTCGCACTATTGAAGTTGCCCTGTATTTGTGTCATTGCACACCCTGTATTCTTTAATTGTTTTTATTTTGAGATCAAGTGAATCTCTCACCTGTATCATTATGTGTATTAAATTTCATTTCAATCCGATGCTTTCTTCTTTGGTGGCTATTTTCAATGTTCCTGAGTGTATATGAAAATTGTAATTTTTTTATTTATTTTTCTTTTCTTACAGAGTTCAAAATATGGCGAGTAGTGCCAAATTTAACCAAATTCTCAAACACAAAATCCTCTAAAATTAACAAATTGGGCTAGAGGATTCAGTTATATCTTGTTCGAAAGCTCTTTTTATGGGCTTTAATATGATATGCAACACTATTTTGAATAAAATAATTTTTTGACAAATTTTCAAAATGTTTGAATTAAAAATTTTCAAAAATACCATTTTTAATATTTTTTAAGAAAAAAATTATTAATCTTTGACTGTTTGGCTAAAACAATGCAAAATTTCAAGATGGAGAAATGATGGGATTTCGAGTTATTAATTTTTTTAATGAAAATGGTTTATTGAAACTTTTCAAGTAACTGGCTCATTTTACTTGGAAATAAGAAGTTCTATATTTCTACTCTCAGATAAATATTTGAAAGAATATAAGTTAATACTGATGCGAATCAATGAGAACTATAAAATCTTAAAACAGAATTTTAAAAAAATAGTCTTGTTTTATTAAGATTTTTCAGTTTCTATTTTTTTTTTTTTTTTGAAATTCTATGTTAAAAACAGGAACAAATATTGATAACTAGCTATTTTTTTGTTATTACAGTCCTCTTATTGGACCCAGGCTACTATTCGTCCTTTTAAAGCATATTATGAGACAGATAGCAACATTCTTGAGCATCACAATTATGTATTCATTTCAGAATGTTTGAAACACAAAACTGTGGCCTTTAACTTGTACCAAATTCATCTTATTGCAGCTTTCACGTAAAACATTAAAATCAATAAAATGTTTTATTTTTCGGATTTACTGTTCAGTATAAAAGTAGAAAGAACTTCTTAAACATATTCATGTGCAACACTGACTTTGGTATTGATGCTGAGTGGCAGTTTTTTGCCACATCACATGGAAAAGGTTCCTGTGGCGGTCTGGGAGAAACTGTAAAAAGACTTGCTATGTAAGCGAACTTACAAAGTCCCTATGAAAACTACATAATCACTCCCTGACAGCTTTATGATTTCGCAAAAAAGATATTCGTGGCATAAATTTCATGTATTGTACAAATGAAAAATACAAAGAAAATGATGCATAACGTTATATTCTGATTGATCAAAATGGATAGAACCTGCTGTTAAAAGTGTATCTACCCAAGGTTGAGGAAATGCATCATTTCATTCGCCACTGGTGTGTGAATTTTTTGGTAGTCTCCAAAAATTGCAAATTATAGAGGTAAGCCGTAAACTTTTTTTTTTACTAGTTAGCATGTATTGCAACTTTTCAAATGACTTTAATGTAAGTTCTATTCAATATTGAACTTTTCGTCCCTTGTATCTGTTTCTTAATTCTATAGAAACAAATGTTATAAAAATATTCTGAAGTAAAAGAAACGACTGTTTTGCTGTTTTTTATCCGCAGTAGATTTTATCCAAACAGTTTTCAACTGTATGCTGCATTTTGCTGGCTGGCAAGGTTTTCTAGAAATTCTAAATGATATCAAATACATGCATGCAAAATATTGGAAACATTTGTGAATTTTGCAAGAATTAATGTAACAGTAGTTCAGTAATTGTTACTTCAAAAACAGTTCTGAAAGTTCCAATCTCAAATCCACAACTTTAAAGAGTTTTTGTGTGTCACATTGCAAAATTGTTTGAAATAAAAATGATATTGATATCAAAAGAAGAATCTCCCTTCCTCCTAGAGATATCTCACAATGTCAAATGCCAGACCAGCCCCCCCCCCTAAAATGAAACTATTGTAAATGTACAACCCTCTATCTCATAAACTCCGGAGACAGATGTAGGTGGGAACAGCTGTCAACATTATGACTAATAAACACATATATATATCTACACACGAGTCAAGATCTATATCGAAGAGTACATAATGGAATAATTTAGAGATTGAATTTTGTGCCGTTTAAGTAAATGAAAATTATAAAATCGGCTACTTAATTGACATTTCAAATTTAGTGCAGTTTGTTTAAAAATGTCTTGTTTATTATTTTTCTTTCTGTTTTCAGATTCAAAGGTAGATACAACTTTTTCACTGAAGTCCTGTAAGTCAATTCCTTGGATGAAAATGGCAGCAATTCAATAAACACTGATTCTTTGAAGAAATTTCTGTTATCATCTGAAACAAAACATCTCCACATGCAAAAATGTCATCGGTTGCAGAAGAAAATTGTTGCTCTAGGAAACAGCACTTTGTTCCTCAAAGTGGGAATAAAGAAAAACGTTACTCCATTGATACAAGAGAAAAAGTTTTTATGTGTGAAGTATGTTCAAAAACATTTTCTCAGAGTAGTAATTTCAGAAGACATCTAAAAAACATTCATGCAGGTGATAATTCATTTTTATGTGAAGTGTGTTCGAAGGGATTTCGTGATAACAGTACTTTAAGAACCCATCTCTTGACTCATACAGGAGAAAAACCTTTTGTTTGTGAAATATGTTCCAAGAGATTTTCTCAGAAATGTCATCTCATAAAGCACCTTTCGATGCATACAGGAGAAAAACATTTTGTTTGTGAAGTATGTTCCAAGGAATTTTCTAAGAGTAGTAATTTAAAAAATCATCTCTTGACACATACAGGAGAAAAACCTTTTGTTTGTGAAATATGTTCCAAAGGATTTTCTCAAAATGGTAATCTAAGAATCCATCTCTTGAAGCATACTGGAGAAAAACCTTTTATTTGTGAAATATGTTCCAAGGGATTTTCTCGGAATAGTGACTTAAGAACCCATTTCCTGATACATACAGGAGAAAAACCTTTTGTTTGTGAAATATGCTTTAAAGAATTTTCTGATAAAAGTAATTTCAAAAATCACCTCTTGACTCATACAGGAGAAAAAAAATTTGCCTGTGAAATATGTTCCAAGAGATTTTCGCAGAATGGTAATCTAAGAAGGCATTTATTGACACATACAAGATAAAATCTTTGTGTTTCTAAAATGTGTTCCAAAGAGTTTCCTAGAGATTGTCAACTTGAAAGACATCTCATAATTGATTCAGGATAAAATGTTTTATTTGTTCATTAGATTTTCCAAAAGATTATCTGATGATCATTATTTAAAAATACATTTGTCTTATACTAAATAGATACCTCCTGAAAATCTATTGTATTTTTTCAGTGTTAAAATTGAGTATGAACCCTGTATGTGTCATTGCATTACTGTTATCACATCTCTCCTGTTTTAGCATTTAATGATAAATTAGAAAATTGTAAAATTTTCCCATAATTATCACAGTTGTCATTTTGATAAAAAAGCAAATAACTCCAGATCTGTTCATTAGTATATATTGTAATAGTAATTTTTTTCATTAAAAAGCTTTATATTAAGGTGATAAAATAGAACGAGCATTAAATTTAGTTTTCGAGAGAGTAGCAATTGTTTGCAGTCTGGGAATTCAGGCTCTTTTTCACTGCAAAATTCATTGTTTACATTGGAGAAGTTCTGCAATATGTGGAGAACTATGTTACAAAGAACTTCTACTGTAGTTAGAATGGAATTAATCAGAGACTGTGAGCAGATAGACTGTTCTGAAATGTCTGAGAAGAGAGGGAGGATATACAAGAAAACAAACGGATCTCTCGTATCATATGTGTATTCAAATGATACAATGGCATAGTCTTAATATGTATCAGAGGAGACGGTTCCAATGATTTTTTTTAATTTAATGAATCCTATAATATAATTTTAAACTAAAATTTGACGAAAAGACGATTTTTCATAACTTAAGGAGCAGGAGGAGAGGGAGGGATTCATGTTCTCTTATCATTAAAATAACTCATTTTAGAGGTTGCACATTGAAATAATAGACTGAAAAAATAGGAATCTGTAATTTTTCTTTAATTTCAGAAATCACAATATTTTATTAAAAATTTACAAATTTTGAAAATTTTGAATATATTTCTTTTTCAGATTTCAGAATTCCAGGTAATAGATTCTCTACAGTACTTAAGGTTCCAGTTCTGCATAGAGCAATAAAAAAAGAAAAAAAACATGGAATAGACTTGGTTCTCTAAGAAATTGCTTATAAACTATTGCTTATAGCATTTAATTTTTAAAAACTATCAAGAAGAATTTTGCATTTATTACGTTCCTAAACTTACATTTAATTTTGTGGTCTGTCAGGAAATGAGTGAGAATAAGTAAATATTAAAAACAGTCGTTGGGGCCACCGTAATACTTACCCATCATGGATATGAAAATAAAACATGTGGAAACTATTTATACAATGCATTGCAATTCATAAACAAAATTTAAATATTGTTAATATACATAGTAATGCTATATTAAAGAACTGCTGATGTACCAATTTCGACAAATTATATAAAACGCCAAACTACTCAAGTAGTACCGAACTGCGTAAAAGAAACATCCTTATAACTCCAAAAATAATAATTCTATTAACTAACAATTAACTGCGTCGGATTAAGCGTCTCATTTCCAATTAAAATATACTTCTGAATTGAAATTTGAATGAAATACCGGGTCATGAAAAATCGAAGAATGTGGAAAACAAGATTACGAATATCTCAGGAACTAATAATCCGATCGACTTCGTTCTATATGCAAAATGTGTGTTATTTTATTGCTTTTTATGTCCATTCCTTAGAACAAAAAAATTCGAAAATTTTTATATACCTTTCATCAGAACGAATTTTTCGAGAGTCCGAAAAAAATAGTTCCGGATAATCGAGGTTGCTGATATTAAATAGGGTTCGTCCCATTCTTACATACTAACTACATACAAAATTTCAAGTCTCTATCTCAATTTGTTCGGGAGATAGAGCGTTTACAGACAGACAGACAGACGGACGGCAAAAATTTTTTTCTAAAAATATGTTTTTCGGAATCTCCACTATCTTAAACGTGTAAATCCGTCAAAAAAAATTTTCGATTTTCAAAAAGATTGCAAGACTTACCCTATACTACGTATGATGGGTAAGTAACAGATGACACTGTCCAAAGAACTTTCTTATAAAATTAGAAAATTTTCTGTTTTCATGTGTGTATTTATTCAATTGTTAAATATCGATTAACTAATGTGACCGTTATGTAATATTATTATTGACATAGAACAAAGGAATAAAAGAACTTTTTGCTTTTAATAAAACATTTATTTGTACATTATTCTTTGTAGTTATTTTTCAACTTTCTTATCTGTCTTTCCATAAATGGTTTTTCATATACATATTTAATTTATTTCTGATTTTTTAAAAAGTCACTTTACTTTTTGTAGCATTTGCATATTATTTATAAAATGAAATAAAAACCATAGAAGTATAATGTTTATAGTCAAAAAAATATTTTCTCAAATTAGAATCAAAATTGAAGTTTATTGAATAAAATCATGACACTTATATGATATTTAATAAAATCCGGGTACTCACTAAGGGGATAAAATGGGGGGGTACCTTCTCCAAAACTATTTGTAAATGCTGTTACACTTGACAAATTTACTAACTTAGTTGGCCTATTTGTTTAACATTTTAATAAAAACTACAACAGAATTTCTATTTCTGATAGACATGGTAAAAGTTACAAATCTAAATTGGAATATTATTGAACAATTTGAAAAATAAACACTATATTAAAATTTTCTAATTGTAGTAATTTGACAATAACAATTAATAAAACTACTAGTTCGTAAATACTGAAATTTGATTTATCATTTTAAGCTTCTCTCCTCCACGCCCCTCGAAAAAAAAATCTTAGCAATGGCCTTGAATACAATGATTAGTACAACAAGTGTTGCAGTCTTAACAAAACAATAGTGTACACACTATTCTCATGACTGTCACACCTTATATGCTACAGATTTATTTGAGAAACAAAGAGTATACAGAGCTTCTTAAAAAAATACAGGAGGTATACGGCATATTCATATGTAAACCCTTCACTACACCCCTTGGTACAAATCTCGCATGATGGATTCTAATTTTGTGAAAATATGACATGTTTAGATATATTCATATTTATTCTTGTTATGGTGTTTTTCAATAAATGCAGAACATCTGGCTTTTCATCTTATAATTTTTTTTTCAATTTATATTTTCTTTTTTTGTCAGGGTTATAGTGGAGGGTATACGAAAGTATACGCTGTATACTCTAAAGATTGTTTTGAGAAGCTCCATAAACCCTCTGTTTCAGGACTAAATCATCGGCGTATAATGCATCGATGAATGTTCCTGACTTTAGCATACATCCTCTGCCTATAATGTACATATCCTGATTTTTTTTCACACCTACAACACCTGTGTGTGATCACAACAGAAAGAGTACCCTTGATATTTATACATATTAATGAATCTGTATTTTCATGAAGGAATTATAAATTTATTTCTGGAAAAATTACAAGATATTGCTAATATCGCTGGTCATCACAATCTTCTTACCAAATATGCTTATATATTAATCAAGTTTATTTTGGTTATTAAGTCTGGCTAAACCTACAATAAAAACTTCCGATACTCTCTGTTATCCCGTCGACCAATTTCGCCAAATTTACAAATCGCCAAATTAATAGCGAAATTATACATACTGACATAATTTTTATTTTAAATAACGAAAAAACAAATGATTAGTAGAATATTAATAAAAAGATTAATAAAAAGTCGAAATAAAAATAACTTAATGACATTTTAAACATGAATCTTATTTAATATCATTGAATGTGGCATACACGATCATCCATTATTAGCATTTAATGTTATAGTTTGGCGATAATTTTTTAGTCGGCGGGATAACCTAGTAGTACCAAACTTTTTTATTTTATGATTATGATGTGGATTAGAAATGTACTTTTATAAGGCAAATTTTACTGAATAATTTATGAAAAATACATTTCATCTTTGTAATGAATGTTTATTTATACATTATTGATTATTTACTCGATGTTTGCTTTATTAATATTTTAATCATTTTAAAAATTATCTGAATTTTTATTTTTTCAGTATCACAAGATAAACATGCAAAACTAAGGTTAATCTGTTCATTCCGGCGGGCTCAGCAGTTGTACCTTAAATATTTTTTCGACCAAAGCACGGATATGTTACGACTTTTGTACCCTAGAATTTCTCCCCTTCCCGAAAATCAGTGTCATCAATCACTTGACATTTACGGAGCGGACTCAATTGTTGGTCAGTAAAACACCCACCACCGAACGCGCAGATGAAAACTTTTCTCCTTTGGCTCTAGGAAGAGATAACTGTTTATTTTTTGGCGACTTATTGGGTCTTTCTTTTACAGATCTCTGTCATTTTTTTCTTTCTCATTTGCTTTTTGAGTATCATTCGAAAGCATTTTTTTACGATGGCTCCAAAGTTTAAGGGACTTTCCCAGAGTGAGATTGAAAAGTTCATGAACGATTTCGAGTCTGAAAATTATACTCAGAGTGATTTAGACTGCGAAATTGACATTTCTTTGAATTCTTGTATTGACGAGAGCAGTAATGCATTTACAAATGACGATGCCCCTCAAAGGATATTTGAGTGGAGAAATCCCGCAAAGTAAGATTCAATAAGAATGCTACATTTCACTGGGAAGCACGGATTGAAAATAGATATATACAGACAAGATCCATATGACTATTTTAAACTTTTATTTTCGATGAAATCTTGGAACTGATAAGCAAAGAAACGAACAGATATGCTGAAAAAGCATTAGAACTGAGACCAGATGAATCGGGGAAAAGAAAGCATTCACCTGAGTGGATAAAAACATGTCCTTATGAGATTGAGAGATTTTTAGGTGCGGATTTGTTGATGCGACATGTATATAAAGGTAGACTTCAGGATTATTAGTCGACAAACGAACTAATAGAAACCCCAGTGTTTCGAAAAATAATGCCTAGAGATAGATTTTTTGCAATATTGAAGTTTATACATTTTTTAAACAATAGTGAAAAACCTACTAAAGATTCCCCGGAATATGATAAACTTTGGAAGATTAGAAAAATTTTTGAAATTTTGAATGAGTTATTCAAGAAAGTATATGACCCGCTGAACACCTTTCCCTGGATGAGATAATTATAAAATTTAAGGGTCGTGTTGCTTTTAGGCAATACATACCGAAAAAAAAGAAAGCAATGGGGTATTGAATTATACAAAATTTCGGACAAAGCCGGACACACATATGACATGCGTGTATATTTAGGAAAAGATAAAACTGAAAATTGTTCAGCATCCTACAATGAAGTAAATTCGATGACGGTATGTGTGACGGGAAAAGGCCATAAATTGTATATGGATATTTTTTTTTCTTCCCCAGATTTATTTTATGATCTCTTGAATAAGAAGCTGATAAATTCTTGTGGAACAGTTCGGTGCAATAGAAAAAATTTCCCCAAAGATCTCAGCCGAGTAAAGATCAAACGAGGAGAGATTTGCGCGAAATATGGACAAGGCCTGACAGCGCTTCGTTGGAAGGATAAAAGAGATGTATGTATGTTAAGCAGTATGCATCATCCTACAAAACAAGAAAATTACAGTGAATCTGATGATTTGAAAAAGCCTCCAGTCGTGGCTGATTATAACGAGAACATGGGATTAGTAGATCTCAGTGACAGGATGACTACGAGTTATTCTTTCCAAAGAAAGACTGTCAAGTGGACGAAAAAACTATTTTTTCATCTGTTTGACATGTCAGTGTTAAATGCTTATATACTATAGAAGCGCACTGAAAGCCAAAGAGAATTTCGATTGTCTTTAATCAGAAGTCTCGTAAAAAAAACGGAAGTAGAAAATCCCAAGATATCAAATCCATCAACATCAGCTGAACACTGGCCAATAAATGAAAAAAAGAGAAGGAGATGCGTTGTTTATTATAAAAATGGCTTGCAAAGGCGATCAACCGTCATTTGTAAAGCATGTGATGTTGCTCTATGTATTGATAGAAATTGCTATTCGGAATACCATACATCACCTGTTTATAAAAAAGCAAAAGTCATTTAAGAAAAATAATAACATTGCTGCTCTCATCAGACATTTCACGAATTTTACGCAAAACAACAGCTCTTTTTAGAGATTAAAAAAAGCTCTTTTTAGAGCTCAAAAGCTTCTTCGGGAGCTTTAATTTTATAAAAATAGAAACCACACATACACACACACAAAAAAAAAAAAAAAAAAAAAAAATCCGGAATTTCTTGGCTCGGGCCCGGTCCGTATGAATTTTTTTTCAGCCTGGCCCGTCCCGTTGTAAAACCGAAAATTTCGGACCGGGCCCGGCCCATTCTGGGCCGCCACAGTTTCTACTATTTCTAAAAGAATGAGATTTTTATAATATAATTAAGATTCTTTTGAAGAATACTACATACATGTCTATGGGATGCTTTTACAGTACATTTTACAGGAAATACACATTAACAACATTAATGATTACTTAGACCAGGCCTGTCCAACCTTTTATTAAGCAAGGGCGCATCTCAGCTTTGGACAACAATGAAGGGCGCCATATTTAATGTGGCTCAAAACATGCAACAAAATTATATCCCCCCCCCCCTGGAACTCTAAAACTCCATGTAAAAAAGAGAGAGTGAGAGATATTGTTAAGTTTGTAAACTATTCCTTGATTTATTTTGAAGGTGCAAATTTGGTGTTATTAAAAGTACAGAAGCAAACAAAACCATGATATAGTGTCCAATCCGTAGATGGTTTCAGAGACAGAACCTGGCAGTGCGTTCATTGATAGTGATACTTTTCTACGACTTTATAGATTTTTTTTTCAAACAAAATGGTTAAAATTACATTAAATTCCAAAGATTTGAGGAAGAAAGCAAGTACAGTGAAGTGACAGTTCTTTTCCTGTCTTATAAAACAGTCAGTGGGCCAGTGAAACAATATCATTAACTAAAACAAAAGAAGATTAAACTTTCATCCTTGAGGAATGGGAGGAGGGCGCTTATTTTTCTTCATTTTACTTCTCAACATGTTAAAAAAGTTATTGCAAACTTTTACTAATACCCATTGTTATAATTTCCACAAAACGTTTTATAAAGAATAATTATACATTAGTGAAGAAACTTAATGGCACATGATAATATTAACACACATAATTAAGTATATTTTATTTTTTGATGCATGAAACATACTTGCATGGGTATTAAAAATCTCTCTCAGAATTTTAAGTAAAGCATCCTTTTTAAAAAATTATAGTAACAGAAAACCTTCAAAAGGGCGCCAAGAAAACTTCCAAAGGGCGCCTTGGCGCCGCGTTGGACAGCCCTGACTTAGACTCTTAGATTTTCACCATTCAAATAAGAATTCATTAAAAAATTAATATGGTTTCGAATAAAAGAAAGTTAAAAACATCGTAACTGTTAAAGCCGTATGGTAAAAATAAATTTATGGAAATATTTCTATATCATTTTAAAAGATTCCAAATTCAAATTCATTCTCAAATCCAAAGGCGCTACTTTCTGATACATTAATGAAATTATTTTAGAGATCGCATTAGAGGATAAGAAGGTATTTTTACTCAAACTATGTAATCAATGGATTTTTCCATTTTTTGATACAAACACTTTAGCTGCCACAGTTAGCGTTTTGAGTAGAATTTCCGGAAGCGACAGCATGGGAAGGGAGAAAAATCTGCAACCGTTTGACAAGAATATCTTATATCTCAACAAGACTAGGCAAGTATTTTATTAACGGAAACTAAAAACTTTATTCGATTTCAAATCCCTTCAATAGTCAGGCTTGTCAGTTTTATACTTTCACAATTAAAAATTAGTCATAAAATGTGTCAAACTTTCGCGTTGTTGAGAAGTGAATTTAAAATAAACTAATAAGTATACATCCAAAGATTATGTTAACATAAGTTCTTTATCGCTATTTATAATTTTACAAATTATGCTGTCTACCCTAAACTACTTGAGAACAATTAAGTCTAGTTCCGGCTCGGCTCGTCTATACGTAGAAAAAATGATCTCGGCCCGGCACGAGACTGCTAAAAAAATATTAAGCCCAGATTACACATAATATAACTATCCGATGCCGATCTCTACACTGTAGAAGTTACATTTTTGCATTGATGTTGTCAAACTACGTATCGGCTCATGACGCACATTTCTACATGTTATTTTCGTTAAAGCCATAGTCATTGAATATAATTCATAGTTTATCGTTTCTAAGCAAATCTTTATAAAGGGCCGGTAGGCCCGCTAATTTTTTTTATTATCTGGCCCGTATGGTCCGTTCTATTTTTTTGCCGGCCCGGCCTGTTAGAAAATTCGGAACAATTTCGCCTGCGCGGCCAGGGCGCGTGCAGAGCTCTACAATACATGTTTTAAAAAAGTCAAATTCCATTCAAAAGATCGCGAAAAACGTCATATTTCATCAAAAGATTGCAAAAAAGTCAAATTTCATGAAACGATCGTGAAAAATAGCAAATTTCGTCAACAGATCGCATAAAAGTAGCATATTTTGTCAACAGATTGCGAAAAAAGGCAACTTTTGTAAACAAAGCAGAAAAAAAGGCACATTTCGTGAAAAGTTTGTAAAAAACGGTTGTTTTTGTTTACAAATCGCAAAAAGAAAAAAAAAAATCAAAGAATGGCAGAAAAACATCAAATTACATAAAAAAACTTTAAATTTCATCAAAAGATCTTGAAATAAATGGCAATTTTTTTCAACACATCGCGAAAACACTCTTAATTTTTTCTACAGATGACGAAAAAAAGAAAATTCTGTCACCAGATTGCGTAAAATACAAATTCTATCTACAGATTGCGAAAAAATCATCCATTGTCAACAGATAGATGAAATTTGGCATATTTCGTCAATCAATCGTATAAAAAACATCATATTTCGTCAACAAATTGTTGAAAAATAAAGAAAGAAAGAAAGAAAAGAGAAAAACTCTGTTGCCGTGAGCTTACCCCCCCCCCTCCTCTCGCCATTGTAAACTTCCAGAAAATTTGCTGTGAATTTTAGAAAAAAAAAATTTAGTCCGAATCACATCTGCTATTATTTTCAAATGTCATATCCTAATATATTGTTTGAAATATTCTTATTTTTGTTGGAAAAAATGTTTAAAGATTATTCTGTTCCTTAATATCAGAGGAAAAAAATCTAGAAATTGAACGTAGTCTCGAAACAAAGTCATTTCTTTAATAAAGTAAGTGTGAATTAAATAAATATATATGTATATAGCGACCTTTTGGTTATAAAACTTTAGACCCTTTTTGGTTTTAAAACTTTTTTTTTTCTTAATTTTTTTGTAATTTTTTGAAAATTCGGGCCAGAATCACCCTTGGCTGATACGAAAGAAATTCACTTCATAAATATGAAAAAGTTAAATTAGAATTTCAGAAAAATAAAGAGGTGAGGGAGAGAAGGGGATTCAGATACCTGAAGAAAAGAACCCCCCCCCCACTCCCGAATTCCTCTACATCCATTTTACATCGTTTTTTCCTTTTCTTCTTTTATATGAAGACCTCTTCATTAAATGGAACATTATAAATGAGCTTCAAACTCCATATTCTACAATATTATTGTAAATGCACTTTTCTTTTATTGGACAAAAGAAAAAAAAAAGCTATTTGATTTTTTTAGTATCAGAATAAAAATATCTGCTACCTAAGTAGAGTCACAAAAGAAATTCACTTATTAAAAAAACAAAAAATTGAGGTGAAATTTCGAAAGAAAATAAAGATGAGCAAACCCTCCCCCCTTTTCCTCAATCAATCGTACAGCGTTTTCCACTTTTCTGGTTCTATATGACAACCTATTTCCGACATCGAATATCATAAATCCGGCTAAAATGTTATATTCGACAATGTAGTTTGAAAGATACTTTTCTTTTATAGAAAAACAGAAAACGCTGTTTGATTATTTGTTTCCCGAACAAAAATCCCTACAAATTACATGCAATTACCAAAGAAACTCACTTCGTAAATTTGTAAAACATTCAAGAGCTATAATTTTAGAAAAATAAAAATATGGACAATCTATTCTCCCATTACCGTTCGTCAGTAGTAGAGCGTTTTCTACATTTTCTACACCTGATTTCTCACTATGAAAATCCCTACGTAAATATCTGAACAAGTAACGAAATAGTATTAAAAAAGTATTGATACACGAGTACCCTTCCCCCTTCCTTTCTGCTGTCGAACAGCATTGTAAGTTTTTCTCGAAATGTCGATTAAGCTATTTTATGACGACCGTTTCCCTGCCACCTAACCTCGGAAATCTGCCTAAAACGTTATATTTGACAAAAAATGTTGGAGAGATACTCTGTCTTCTTCGAAATGCAAAAAATGTTATTGGATTTTTTCGTATCTGAAGAAGAATACCTGCAAATTGAATGTATTGAAAATGAATTGACTTTGTGAATTAGCGGAACTGACATGGAATGATTTTTGTATCAGACAGACGTGACACAATTACAATTTTTTCTTATGTAAAAGTTATAAAACCCATTTCGAAATCAAGTGGTAGTATTTAACATGATATATTATTATTTCAATGATTGCTGAAAAGCCACAGACTTCATTCAATAAAAATATTTTATACCTTTTTATGAAAGAAATAAAAATGTAGATTTATTTTACTTTTATCAAATTTTTTTATTAAATTTAATTAAATTTTATTCAAATTATTATTATTTTCTTAATATCAAAGAAAACATTTTTATTTATTTATTTATTTATATATTTATTTGTTGCGTTTACAGTTTTGCGAATAGCATCAATAAAGTTTTTGGCTGTAGAATGAAATTTTGTTCTTTTCTAATTCTTCTTATACATACTTATCTCATAAAATAAATTAGCTCATTTTATATTAAAAAAAATTAAATGTTGGAATTTCTTGAAAACTATTCAAAATAAAAAAATAAATAAATAAATAAAAATACTAACTCAGAAGAAAATAAGAATTACAAAACAAATGCAGAAATTTATAAAATGAGAAAATTTTCAAGAAATAAAATTTTGTCTGAATTAATGGCAATTTGAGAGCTATACGAAACGAAAAAATAAATACATTATTTTGGTTTCCTAATCAAGCCAAAAGTGATAAAGCTCCAAAACTGGTTTGACAACAACTCTATCCCCGTCTCATTTCCAGGAATTCAGGAACGACTGCGCTTTTGAATAGGAGTGTAAGAATCTGGAGAAACGCCTCTCTTCAAAAGAGGGGAAAGATGAAACTGAAAAACTCCCGGGCTGGGGGCTAAAATGTATTTAGAAGGAACCCGAACGGAACAGGTTAAGATAAAAATTATATCGATTTGAACAAATTGGCAATTTATATAATTTTCCGAAACTGGTCGAAGAGAATTCTTTGTTAGATGGGTGTAAGACAGGCCTGTCCAACCTTTTAGTAAACAGGGGCGCACTTCAGCTCGTGGCACTCAGTGAAGGGCAAATGAATATATCATGAATATAAAATGAATATCTATATTGCAAATGAATATTAGAGCATAAGACAAAAGGCCCCTACAATTCTGGAGTTATATATATATATATATATATATATATATATATATATATATATATATATATTAAATTCAAAATTATACATTTTTCTATGATAGGTCTATCTCAAAAATGTATGGGAAGGTGACAGAAACTTTAATAATGCTAATAATACTAAGAACAATAACAAATAATTATATAAACATAGAAATCAGGGATATTGAGATTTTTTTTAATGATGTGAAAATGTGCTTTGACTTATTTTCAAGGCGTGAATTTAGTTTTATATAAAAAAAACAAAGACATGATGACGACCTATCCTTATGGGTGATTTCAGAGAGAGAGGAAAATCTGAAATTCCTTTCATAGATGGAAATTAATCTACACCGCTCTGCTCGTTGCTCTGCACTACTCATTCTTATTACTGTATTTACTCGTGTACAAGGCGCACTTTTTTTCCAAAAAATTAGGGCAAAACTCCTAGGTGCACCTTATACACGGAATAATTTTTTACTGTTGGATGCAGTCGAAAGACATACATATGAAACAAGAAATTATTCAAAGAAGATATTAAAACTCGGGAAATGTTAATTAATTAAAGTATTACTGCATATTTATTTCATTCTTTGCAGTTTTTTATACAACGGAGCTAATGACATTAATCTCTAATTAGCAATTCTCTTTACCGTCATTCATTCCTATTTCCCGTCATTCTCTTACAACCCGAAGTCTAAAAATGCATTTTCGTCTTGTTTTCTGGTCTGGTGTAATGTTTGTTTCGACTTTTTTTTTACTAAAATTCATTTGGTCATTCTTCATTAGCGTATCAAATTTATGGTGCGCCTTATATACGAGATTTTAAGAAATCGCTATTTTTACTTGTAAAGTAGGGGTGCGCCCTATACACGCGTGCACCCTATACACGAGTAAATACGGTAATTTTTCTAATCAAATTGAAAATAAACTTCTGAAATTTCAAAAGTCAAGAATGCAAAATAAAGCCCTTTTATTCCTCACATAAAAAAGCCAAATCCAGCAAAAAGAAGAAAAAGAATGAGATTTCGTGCACATGCACCTTCAAAGAAACGGGGAATGAGTGAAAGTTTTTATTTTTCAGCTGTTTACTGGATATTAAAATTAGCTATTTCCAATTATTAATCCATTTAATCGTCATAATTAAACTTAAAAAAATAACTACAAATCTTGAAAATATGCTTGATTAAATTTTCAAAGTGTGTTTCTGGTTTTTGATGTGTTTTTACAAGTTTCGAAAATATCTCTGATGCAAATATTACTGATTTTATAGAAAGTATTCTTCATAATTCAGTTATACTTCTAAAAGTCTAGTAATAGGAAATCTTCAAAAGGGCGCCATGGCGCCGCGTTGGACAGCCCTGGTGTAGAGGATAAATAAAACCAATATTCTGGTCGCATTTTTTTTCCTTATTTCATTAATTCTCACTCATTTTTTATTAAAATATAACACTTATATATAAAATTGAAGAAATTCAAATTTACCGCTTTTGCTTATTTCTTAAAAAAGAAAAATAATAATAATACAGCAAATCATGACATTTAATCTCAACACCGACACCATGGAGATAGAATAGTAGAAGGAGAACAGAGAAGATAGGCTTTTCCCAACAGAACTTAGTCCCAAAGTATTGCCCGGTGCATGGCGTGGCGCTAGTGATGATGGACTGACTTTCGATCACATGACCTGTTTGACTAGTCTCTCGACTAATCTGCTAGCGGGACGTAGGGGGCGCCGGATTTCATCTTCTCCCAAACCGCCGGAAATGCCAGCCAGACTCGGAAAGACTTTAGGGGCTAAAGTGGAAGCACCGTCTTTGTTCTCCTTCTACTATTTCTATCTTCATGCCGACACATTGTTTAAATTACCATCGAGAAAATAAAAAATGCTAATTTGTGAGCAAAAAATGCTTCTGGCGAGATTTGTGTCTGACTACCATAAAAGTACCAAGAATTCTTTACGATCACGGAAGTAAATTTATGTAGTTTTATTAAAAAAAATAATTTTGTCTACTTAATAAAAAGGATTCTTTGCATATAAATAGCGAAGACGTATATGAAAGTCATGTGACTTGGGCTATTATAATATAAAAGAAATGATACTGATAGAACAGTATTTGGTGATATATCAGATGCACTTGGCTAAAGTACCAAAATGTTTGCTTGATATATAAAAAAACAATAAAGTGTTTCTGGAACTACTGATGACAGGCACATAATTGGACAATTATTATAGAGCCGGTAGGAGGCAATATTGCCATATCATAAAGAAATTTTGTATTTGGTGATGTAGGTCACAAACAAGAAGCAAAAGAAACAAGACCTTAGAAATAAAGTGCATGTCAGATTAACTTATCAAACTATAACTAATAAATTGACTAAACAAGCCAAATATAATTATTCAATTAATTACTTACCTAATTTTAGAAAAATATTCAGCTTATGTTGGGTTCAAAGAACATGTGATAATGAGACATGCTTCATCTAAATCCTTTGCAAGTATTTTTTTTAAAGAAAATTTAACAAAAAAAAATAAGATTTTTTTTCTTGTCACAAAAATTATTTTTAGCGAAATTCCCTTCTCACCTCTGGTAGGTCTACCTATTTCCTCGTGGAAGTAGTTGGGGGTCGTCTGTCTGGGGGCGTTCTGTGTTCAAAGGAATGGCTTTTTGTGTTGGCCAAAGAGGGCAAGTACCTTATTGTATATATGTAAATAGTATTCATTATTCATTCCTATTTAGTCTAACATGCGTATAGCGGTGTTGAGACACCATATTAATCTAGATGTAAACCGCTCCCGCGGTTCCACCCATATCAAGAGTTCTCTGTAATGTTGTTTTTAATAAAGGGAGTTTTGAAATAATGTGTGAGTTGTCTTTATTGTCAGGGAACAAAGCCCATGTTGAGGGTGGGGTCGACGGGGCTTGGCGGGTCCTCCTGCTCATGATGAGACTTGATAACGCACCCGGAATTTCCATCTCAAACCTAGGAGCACGAGCGGCAGCGAAGTTGAATGTGCCAAGTGTGAGGTAGTTGAAGAACAAACGCAGGGCCAGATTTCAGATCCCCCGCGGAAGTTCCAAGTTGACTGGGTGTAGGTAAGGATTTTTCAAGCTGAAGTTGTTCCACTTCAACTCGATGAGAACTAACGTCGTTACATTTTCTAGGGGAGGTAGCGACCCCTTGTTGAAGTGATCCGATGGTTTGGAAATTGCCTCTCACGGTCCGAGAGTTTCAGCAAATGTGCATATCTGATAGACGGCCAAAGTGGGGCTCAATGAGCGCCGTGGCGGCCCCGATCAGAGCATGGTGTGATGACCAGTAATGGTCGCGTACACCTACCCATTTACTTTATATTTCAAAAAAGTGTTACTTCAATAAAGCTATTCTTATCACGTAACATATAAAATGAGGAACAATTTATCCTTTTCTGGTCAGATTAATTTTTTATCTTTAGGAAAAATTTACTTTACAGTAAAATAACAAAAATTAAAATTATGAAAATTTTTTACTAAAAACTAATAAACAGGTCTAGAACTACTTGCTTTTTATCGAAATGACAACTGTGACAATTACGGAAAAATTTTACATTTTTTTTTTATTTTATTAGTGAATGCTAAAACAGAAGAGATGTGATAACAGTAAATGCAATGACACATACAGGGTGCATACTCAATTTTAACACCAACAACAAACAAAAATGCAAGAGATTTTTTAGAGATATCTATTTAATATGAGACAAATGGTTTTTTTAGTAATGGTTATCAAACAATCCTTTGGAAAACATATTACAAAAATATAACATTTTCTCCTCTATCAATCATCGGAAGTCTTTCTAGTTGACTTTGTCTATAAAATCCTCTCAGAACCAAAAACACAAGGATTTTACTTTGTATGAGTCAAGAGATGCCTTCTGAGATTACCATTATCAGAAAATCCTTTGGAACATATTTCACAAACAAAAGGTTTTTCACCTGTATGAGTCAACCGATGTTTTCTTAGATTACTATTCTGAGAAAATCCTTTGGAACATATTTCACAAACAAAAGGTTTTTCTCCTGTATGCATCAAGAGATGATTTTTTAAATTACCACTCTTTGAAAATCCTTTGGAACATATTTCACAAACAAAAGGTTTTTCACCTGTATGAGTCAACCGATGTTTTCTTAGAGTACTATTCTGAGAAAATCCTTTGGAACATATTTCACAAACAAAAGGTTTTTCTCCTGTATGCATCAAGAGATGATTTTTTAAATTACCACTCTTTGAAAATCCTTTGGAACATGTTTCACAAACAAAAGGTTTTTCACCTGTATGAGTCAACCGATGTTTTCTTAGAGTACTATTCTGAGAAAATCCTTTGGAACATATTTCACAAACAAAAGGTTTTTCTCCTGTATGCATCAAGAGATGATTTTTTAAATTACGACTCGTTGAAAATCCTTTGGAACATATTTCACAAACAAAAGGTTTTTCTCGAGTATGCGTGAATAGATGGGCTCTAAGATTACAATTCTGAGAAAATCCTTTGGAACATATTTCACAAATAAAAGGTTTTTCTCTTGTATGCGTCAAGAGATGCCTTCTTAGATCACTATTCAGAGAAAATCCTTTAGAGCATATTTCACAAATAAAAGGTGTTTCATCTGTATGAGTCAAGAGATGGGTTCTTAGACTGTTATTGCGAGTAAATCCTTTGGAACATATTTCACAAACAAAAGGCTTTTCTCCTGTATGTATCAAGAGATGCTTTTTTAGATAACTATTGTCAGAAAATCCCTTGGAACATACTTCACAAGTAAAAGGTTTTCCACCTGTATGAATCAAGAGATGCTTTCTTAGACTATAATTTTGAGAAAATCCTTTGGAACATATTCCACAAACAAAAGGTTTTTCACCTGTATGAGTCAAGAGATGTCTTTTTAGGTCAGCGTTCTTAGAAAATGTTTTGGAACATATTTCACAAATACAAACTTTTTTTCCTGTATCTTTGGAGGAATTTTTTCCCTTATCCCTATTTCGAGGAACAAAGTGCTGTTCACCGGAGGACGGATTTTCTTTTGTAATCGATGACATTTTCTCAAATGAATTTAAGCTTGATTTCAGACAATAACAGGAACTTCATCAAGGCGTCAGTAAGAAGAGATTGGCACCATTTTCATCCAAGGAAATGACTTGCTGATTTTCAGAAAAAACAGTTTTACGTACCACTGAATCTGAAAACAGAAAGAAAAATAATAAACAAGAAATTTTTAAATAAACTGGACTAAATTTTAACTCTGAACTAAAAACCGATTTTCCAATTTTCTTTTCCTTAAACAGTACAAAATCATTGCATTAAATTATAACAATATATATTCTTAGGTATAATTTAACTCGAAAATTTTTTCATAGATGCAGATACATATGCGTAGATGTACATGCGATACAGTAGACACTGCCATATCTGGACTGATAAAAACTAAAAATTTATTTCATTGACTGCTTGTAATTTTACTTTTTCATCTCTTGAAGTTTCGCCTACTTGCTTAGCTTGTTCTCGACAGATATCCAAACAAGATTTTTACCTCTTCTTTTTTTTCTTTTGACATTCAGCCCCAACTAAATTTCATCTCTACATCTCATACTCATTCATGTTGTCAAGCTTTCGATTTATAGGAACTTTTTTTACCATTTTTTTTTTTTTTTTTACTTTTTAAAGTTGACACTGAATTTTATACATTTCTGATACGTTTTTATGAAAGTTGCCTTGCGAAAGTCAAAATATGTTTTGACCATCAGTGGTCAAAGAAAGAAAAATTTATTTTTTTTAGATAATAAATTTAGTGGAACATTTTTAACAACAGCATTTGAAAGAATTTTCGCCAATATTATTTAACAATATTGGTGGATAAATGATTCTGCATACATATTTTTTTAATAATTAATTTTTTTTATAATTTTTAATTTTTAGGTATTTTTTAAACATTGTTACTTTGTACTGTAATATTATGTAAACGCATTTTTTTAAAAGGTGTTCATAACATTAATTTTTATAATATAACAATATGTTTTAATTTCGCAAGTACAATAAATATATAAACTGTATGAAATATATAAAATAACAAAAATTAGTAGGAGAGAGGGGGCGCATCTGAACAATTTGTTTAATTTTAACATTTTGTCAAAATTATTGAGACATTGGAATAAAAATTGATTTACATGAATGTTTACACTTCGTTTGTTCTTTAGGTGAAACTTCTAAATGCACTTATCAAGAATTTGTAACTTATATGATCATTCTAAATATTGTCTAATTTGTTCACATATGGCCCATAGGAGGAGAAGCAGTTTTGAATATGCCTGTGGCACACGTGAACACGTACATAAATTTAAAATAAATGTGAAAAAAAAACTGTCATAGAAACTATTTAGATGCCCTATTTTAAGACAAATTTATCCTTGATAAATATAAAGTGTATAATAAAAGAGAAGCCTGCTCTATTTTTTGTTTTGTGGCGGATAAAAATAGGAGAATTCCTGGGATGATTATGAATGGAAAAAAAGAAAATGTTATACCAGAGGGGGAATACACCTCCTTGCACTAAGTACATTTTTTCAGCAACCCTTTGAAGAAATTAACTTTTTTAGTTCCCCCACAGTCTTTTGACTAAATTTGTCTTTTCTTGTTATCTTTTGACAAATTTAGCATTTTTTTCAGTCTTGAAAAATTTACATCATTGAAAGTAGATAGTAGTAGGGGTAGTAGTTCTGAATACGCCTGTGGCACATGTGCATAAATTTTAAAAAAAATGTGAATAAAAACTGTGAAAGAAACTATTTAGATGCCCTATTTTAAGACAAATTTATCCTTGATAAATGGAAAGTGCATAATAAAAAATAAGCCTGCTCTATTTCTTATTTTGTGGAGGATAAAATAAGAGAATTCCAGGGATGATTATCAGTAGAATTTTTTTCTGAAATGTTATTTTACCAGAGGGAAAATACACATCCCTGCGCTAACTATACATTTTTTCAGCGGCCCTTTGAAGAAATTCACATTTACCCTGCTCCCACAGTCTTTTGACTAAATTTGTGCTTTTTTGATAAAATTAGTGGATTTTTTTTTTTCAGTCACGAAAAGTTTGCATTCTCTTTTGAGATCTTTTAACAAAATTTGCATTTTTAAGGAATTTTAATGAGATTTTTTAAAATTTGTATTATATAGTAATTTTTTAAGATTTGTGAAAGAATTCCATTTATTACAATGCTTAAGCCCATTGTTATACAGAGGTGTGAAAATTATTAGAATAATTGTGATTTTTTTTTCATTTTTTTTTATTAATATTGTATATGCTTGCAATGCTTTATGAAAAGCAGTTTGATTTGTTGATTTAGTCAATTTTTCAGTTCTTTAGAATAATTTTGGGGACATAATTTTGTTAAATGTTGCCATTTTTTTAAAAGAAAAATTTTTGGTCAAAAGTAATCAAATTGTTTGCTCTGCATAAACAATTTGTTTGATTAACAAACGAATTTAAAACAAAATTTAAAATTATCTGCTTGCTGTGCTAGAATTTTCTTTCTTTTCTAAAGTTGGGATCAATATTATTTTGTTCTTAAAATAAATCTTTTTGCTGTTTTGCTTAGCTTATACTAATTGGTGGCTTATTTTCGATTGTCAAATGATTATTGTGTCACCATGGGTATACTTCACCTAAAAAAATTGATGTGGTATAGTGTCTCATCCAATTAAATAACTAAACACAGCACGAAATCACTAAAAAAGCAAAAAAATTGCAAGCATGTGTGTTTAGAATAAAAAGATGTTTGGACTACAAATGTGAATATGAAAATTCTAGAGTAAGAAATTTCGGAAAGAAAAGTAAATTTACTGCAAGAGCAGAAAAAAAAATTAATTCAGATTGCTAAAGGCTAACAGAACAGCAACTAATCCTGAACTAAAAATCTCTTTGCAAGTACAGTAGAACCCCGCTAATTCGGACCCCGTTAATCCGGATCTCCGGATAATCCGGATCGATTTAGTATATTTTTTTTTCAAATTTGAGAAGCGATTGGTTAATTTCCATAACATTAACTTGTTTCATCGTCGTATTCTGAATAAAAAAAACTTTTTCTGAAATCTTTTCGGAAGAATATCTTAAGCTTTCTTATTTAAACTCTTTGGTGTTATCTTTCAAAGAAACAACAACGTATCACTAAGTTTGGCAATTTTAATTTTCCCAATTTTCTATTGAAACCACTTAGAAATGTCATAAAAAAATCACTACATAATAATTTTTTACTTAGAGCATTGCAAAAAAGCACTGTAAAATAGTCCCTATAAGACCCATTGTCTGATAAGGATCGCTTTCCTATCTTTGTCAGCCTTGTTATTGTGACAAAACTCTTCTATAATATCACTTGCAGTAAAATATTTATATTTATAAAGATGCACCATTGAATTCAGGCACTTTTCAGTTTAAGATAAAGGTGATTTTTTGTAAATATGTTTTATTTTATTTCATTTGTTTCTAATTCTCCGGATAATCCGGATTTTCGATAATCCGGATTGGGTCTGGTCCCAATTAATCCGAATTATCGGGGTTTTACTGTATATGGAATAAATGTATGCAATTCTTCTTTTCGCAGAAAACTTACCTTAGCTGGACTCAGTACTCCCATTCTTGAAAAAAGAATAAAATCATATTTATTTCCAAGAAGGGACTTGTTTGGGAAAAAGTTGTACAAAACAATTCGGAAATGGCTTGAGCAAGAAGAAAAATTCTAATTTTTCCTTAATTAATCAGTTGAACTTAAGTTGTTCATTTCTGTTCTGGAAATCATATTTTTCACATTACTGACTAAAAATACAGAACTGTTTATAAATTTGATTAAAAATTTCTTTACAAGAATATGTCTCTACAAATTACACACATTATAGAATTTTTTATCAATTACGTATGCTTTTCTGATAAATCGCTGTTTTGTGATATCAAAAGAATGCAGTCAATATGTCAGGAGAAGCACCGGTGAAGAATTTTCCATAATTTGCCTAGTACAAACTGTTAAACATCCTATTAAAGGAATGGTTTGGAATGTGAAGTCTTTTCAAGGTACTAGACATTTATACACTGTAAAAGGCATAATGGACCAGTATGAGTATAAAAAAGTGTTTGAAAAAAGAGTAATTCTACAACTAGAAGTCTGGTTTTCAAATGAAGACTCCATATTCATGCATGATGAAGCTCTTTTTCATAAAGTTTATTCTGTAACTAAATTTTTGAATGAAAAAAATATAAAACCCTTCAATGGCTTAGTAATAGTCCAGATATAAATCACATGAAAATATTTGGACAGTTGTAAAGAAACAATTAAAGAAATGCATGATCACAAACATGAATGATCTAATAGAAAGACTCATCGGAATTTGACACCATGATATCGAAATATAAATTAATCCCAGAAATTCATACAAAGTTTGCCAAAACGTTCTGAATCCTTATTTAAAGACAAAGGAATGCACACTAAATATTAAATGTATCATTATCTTTTAAAAAATGTGTTATTTCTGTAATATAACAAGATTTTATTGTAAATTTCACAATTATTCTAATAATTTTCACACCTCTGTAAATTTTGTCCACTACAATTTTGAGCTGTTAGTGGTTTTTGGGGTTTTTTTTATTTTGTGGTAATTTCTTTTCAGTCACTGACAGGAAACTAAAATGACCATAATGCATAAAAGGGGGACAATTGGGAGCCCTGTAATTGAGATTACGTCTTAATTAGATTAATTTTAAACACGATTATTCAATCGGTAAATTAATTATAACAGATGTAAATTTTTCAATTTTTGGGTGATCCTGGCCCGGCTTTTTTTTTCACCCAAAAATGAAAAATGGAAAAATTTATATCTGTTATCACGTCTTAACTTCTAATGTCTTACTGACTGCAAATAATTTTTTTTAAATAATTGTAATAGTAACTATAAATATTTCCTACAAGATTATAGTCCTCCATTCAAACAATTTCGCCAAATTACACAAATCACCAAAATATTTGCCAAATTATACTAATGGAAGACTGTTGCAATTCTAAAAATTTAAGATAAGAAAATTAATGAATATAAATTTTAAAAATTCATTAATGAATATGGTTACTTTACTTCTTGTATAAATCAAATATATAATTTGATTTATACAAGATGATTTCAGACAAAAAAAAACAGGATAGAATGGGACAGTTGGTTTTTACATTTATGTATCATTCTAAACATTTCATCAATCACACGCAAGATGAAGTCATGGTAGCCCTATTTTCAGTAGAAAAATGTTTCTGACCTAGATAAGCTTGCAGTTGTAATAAAAAAAAAGATTTCAAAAATCAAAATTAAATTTGATTAGCGTACTTTTTATGCTTTCTATTTTTTAATAAATTGTTTATGCATAGATGTAATAGTTTCCCTATTTATGGAACATTGTACTTACCAGACTAAAAATGTGAACTCCAAACCCACTATATTTTTTATGATTCTCATTAAAATTTTTAATCATGTGCTTAAATAAGTTTAAGCTTGTATTCTTTAAGGGTTTTTTGGGGAGGAGAAGGAGTTAGTGCATTAAATAACACATTAAAAACTATTTACTATTCTATGAATTGTTTAGTACAATAAGTACAACAATATATTAAACTAATTTTGTTTTCCTTTGATAACCATAACTGCTATATATCTGTTTATTTATGGCTAATACAGTGATTTATCGCTAACTGTGATTTTTTTTTATAGCAAACAGTGTTAATGTTGAATGTCATAAAATCTTACATAAGCAAAAGGGGGAGGAGGTGGTTCAAGCATTAGCTTATTTTTCCTAGCAAAGGGGAGCGATAGGGGTACAAAATGACTAAAAATAAGCTTACATAATAGCTAAATGTCCTCTTATCTATTATCTGAAAGGCATGCTTCATTAAAACCAAAAATAATATTTTTAAGCATAAATCAAAGATTTCTAACATATCAATAAAGATGATGAAAACTATTATGTGATATGATGATAATGTCTAAAACGAAACACATTTATTTTAAGTGATCTGGAATTTTATATAAATTAAATATTTACAGGTTTGCTTTCAATTTTTTTATATGCAAAAACCAGGTATAGAGTAAAACAAAAGCAAAACACTTTTACAAACATCTGAATTCCTTTTCTTTTTAGCTAAACCAGAGGTTCTGCATCTCAAGCTGGTAAACACGATAAGTTGAGTTAGAACCCAACTGTGCCCATTGGCCTAATTCTTTTAAGTTTTTTCCCCTTGAATTCCTTGCAATATGGGTTAGGTTCCCTAAAAAGACCCCCCCCCCCCCCCACACACACACACGGAGAACACCAGCCTTCTGGCTCATATCCCTCGTATGAACAATTGGTCATCAGAAACATGCCTTTACTTTTAAAATCATGTGAAAATAATTTACAATGTTACTAAAATATGATCTTAATTAAAAAGAATCAGTAAAGTATTGCTAAAAACATGGGTACTTTTTTAATAGAAGGGGGAGTGGAGCTATCTGGGATACTCTACTAAAGGCAGTTTTCTCAGAATTGTGAAACTATTGTAAGTTGGAAATGGCATCATTTCCTTTCTTTTGGTTAGTTGACTACACAGCAAAAAAGAATAATGGAATCATTTCATAAGTATAAAACAGAAACAAAACTTCCTTATTTTATGATTTTGATGATAATTAGTAAAGTACCTTTATGAGACAAGTTTCATTCAATAATTTAGAAAAATACATTTCGCCTTTAAAATAAAATTTAATCATGGATAACTGATTATGAACTTGACCATTGCTTTTAATATTTTAATCTTTAATCAGTTTTAAAATTTTCTAAATTATTATTATTTTAGTTTATTACTTATTGTAACAGTGTATTGTATTCTAAGCATTCATTATAGTTTTAATTGTATTGTTAATTACATTCAAATTATTATTTAAAAAATGTAAACAAAGCAATGACCAGATATACGCAAGATTCTAGAATCCACACAACCTCTGGTCCCAAGCTGTGCAGATTTCAGAAAGTCTATTGTGTATATATATATATATATATATATATATAAGAAAGAATTGTTTAATTTGTCATTTGTTTTGTATATGTTTATAGCTACAAGAGCATGTACAACAATTGTTCTTATAAGTGTTTTGTTTATTATTTTGAATCATACTCTCAAATCTATGACTTGAACCTAGAATTCCTATACATCGAAATACTAGACCAAAATTGAAAGTTTTAAATAAGTAAAACTAACAATTGAATCAAGTACCCTAGTTTCTCTTAAATGGAGTAGATGGAGAAAGAAAAATTTCCCCTCATAATTTTTTTTAAATCTACTCTTTTTTTTTTTTTTTTTTTTACAATATTTATATGTATTAGTATAAACAAGCTATTTATTTATATTGATATAAAAACGCAAGTGAATCTGTAAATATATGTATGTGTGTGTAAATTCAACTCTAAACAATCATAAAAGTTTCTCAAATATATTTCCATAGCTGATTAAATCATCTGTCGACAAATCTCACATAATCTTTAATATAAACTTTATTTTAAATGACTATAATATTTATTTATTAAATAGGATAAACTTCAGCTAGCAAATGACACATATGCAACAACACACCGTGTTGACATCCATATGGTCATAATAAGATGTTGCCACACAATATTAATAATAACAATATACAACAGATTATTTTTTTTAAATTCCAAATTTATTTTTTTTAACTTTTAAATTTTTTTTTTCATGCATTAGATACCAAGACTTTTTGATAAATGTATGACATTTTTAAGTTATAAGCAATATTTGTGTCATGAGGATTATTTCATTTCTGGAACATTTACAAAAAAATGTTGTAAATGCTAATTTTGACAGCTTTTTCGGATAGATTTTTTACTTTAACAAGAAAATGTTATTCATTATCATAGGTTTTTTCTAACTTTCTCTTTTTTTTTTTGCAAATAAGGTTTTTACTTGTATAAGCCTAACACTGATTATTTAAAGCCGTCAGGAAGTCACAAGTTTAGATTTGAAATCTGCCTTAACAACAACAAATGTCTGTTCGGCATTTCTAAAATACATTCCCAAATTTTCTGCCCAAAATAATAATTTTCATGTTTGGATCATTTTCTACTGTAGAAAACTAAAGTACCCTCCTCCCCTCATTCCTGAAAAAAAAATTGCTTCTCCCTTTTGATTTTAAGCACAAATAGTTTTTTTAAATTCTTCTGCTAAAATTGCATCTTGATTTTTATAAACAATAAATAATGATTTATCTAAAATTTATTTCATGTTTTCGCTTTGTATCCATAAATAAATAAGATATCTCAAGATATGATAGAGGCAGGGGATGGCAAAAAGGAAAAACACAACTTTTTTAATACTTTTTAACAAAATTAAAAAGTGTTTATGATTGTTGTTTGTTTGTCTGTCCACACTCTAACTCTCATAAATATACTTGGGTTGCCAGAAATTTTTGGATGTTATTTACATTTGCCCTAGCACAAATATTATTTGGAATTTGAAGCACATTAGTTTATCTAAAGTTAATCAAAATTTTCCATTACATTACAGCCAATGAGAAAAAAAAAGTTTCAGATAAGTTTTAAAGATGTTACAGTCTTTGAAACACACAAGAAAAATTTGATATACATTTACAAAGTGCATTAAAATATGTATTCTGTAGAGCATATGGTGCAAAGGTTAGTTATTATTTATTTACAAAGCCACAAAAAAGAATTATGTTGCATAATAGTATAGGGAAAAATTATTTGGATTTTAATTCATTTAAGCTATTCCATACATAATGAAGTTGTTGTACATTGGCGAGTCTGACTATAAATTATTTCATGTATAATACGATGCGCGTAACATTTACAAGTCCATGTAAAACATTTCAGAGTGTATATTCTATGCAAAATACTGTATATTGGAGATGATGGCAAGAAATGCATTTTTAATTATAATATGCACTTTTAAGTTTCACTGATTTTATGCATACTATATGGTAAGTATAAACGCTATAGTTTATGTATTGAAATATACAAAAGAATTTATAAAGGTATGAGCATAGTATGAATATGAGCTAGGTATGAGTATGAGCGTGAGTTGTATAAAAGTGCTTTTAAAATGTGCTATGCATTTTTATACTGTATGTCATTTGGTTTGCAAAGAAATGTTTGCCGATATAGGCAAATTGATATACAGGCCTACACAAACAATTGGATAAAATTACCAATAAATGGAAGAATTGGCACAAAATTTTGGCCTATTTTTCAGAATAATCAGCCATTTTGATTTCTGGCTGTTGTACAGTAGTGGACCTATTATCCGGAATTCCGAAATCCGGAAGGACCCGAAATCCGGAAATGAAGAAGATTAAGAACGAGGTGAATCATGATGAAATGAACGAATCATGAATCTTTGATCAAATGTGCGTTTTTTCGAAATTTTTTAAGATTTCATGCTTTTTTGGCTTTTTTTCAAAATTCACCTCTTTTCTGCGTTTTTTCGACAGAATTTACTTTTTTTAATAAAAAAACGCATTTTTTTTAAGTATTGCTTCAAGTATCAAAATTCATAAGTCATTCAAAGATTCATGATTCATTCATTTCATCATGCCCATAAAAAACGCAAATTTTTTTCAAGTATAGCGAAAAAACTCTGCAAATTCGTCAAATACCGCTATAAAACCTTGCAAATTTCTTCAAATATCACGATAAAACCCTGCAAATCTTGTCAAATATCGCGAAAAAATCCTGCAGATATCTCGCAAAAAATTCAAATTTTGTGAAACGATCGCAGAAAAATCCCGTGTAAGCGCCCCCCCCTCTAATTATTTTACGATTTTTTGTCACCTTTAGGGGAGGGGGGAGGATTAACGGTATTTTACGGTATATATATATATAAAGCCAGTTGGCAAAACATCCGGATTTTGAAGAGCTCTGAATTTTGGATGTCCGGATATGAGACTTTGTACTATAGTACAAGAGTCAAAATTGTAGCTTAGTGTTTTTTCCACAGACTTCTCATACAACACACTTTTCATTCATATTCTAGATAGCAGTGCTATATTCCTTGGTTTTTTTTTTTTTTTTGAGGGGGGGGGGGGGAGAGTGTCGAGTTTCGGACGCACCCGAAATCCGGAAAATTCCAAAATCCGTCGGTCCCGACGATTCCGGATAATAGGTCCGAAACTGTAATTTGTTTGTTTTAGAAGGGGTTAAATGAAATCTTCTAAAGATACGGAAAAAAGAAAAAAATTCTAGACCTTTTTCAAATATGAATATTAGCATTACATTTTATAATGGAATTACTTAGGTAAGTCTACAAAAGAAAATTGTTTTCTTTTTTTCAGTTAAAAATATCTTTTTTTTTTTATGTTGATAGATAGTTCATAAGTTGAGAGATGGGGCATTTGTGAATAAAACCTATGGGGACAGATGTGAACAGTTTACAAGTGTATTTTTTAAGTTTGTGAATGCATTTTTGCTTTTTTTAATTTAGAATTTAATTACCCTTATCGATTATTGAGTATAAATTCAATATTTTTAGGATTTCTTCACAGTTTTAATTTACTGGAAGTTAGATAACAATTAAACGTGGTGGCTTTCTGTAAAAACCAATATGTTTGTTATTCTTTAATGATTTCCAGTTTTAAACATATTTATTTTTTCTTAGCCCACATTAACATAAAGATGTTTTGTTTTATGAAAATAAAATTTAGTTGGCCGAAAAAAGTGTCTGATGTCACCAATTTTTTATATCACAATCTCATAAATTTTTAAAATCATGATGCACAATTTTGTGATACATATTGCATCACGTTTTGAAAAAAAAAAAAAAAAAACACAATAACAGAATCATTCAATAACGTACTTAAAAGTAACACAGTTTGGCTACACTTGACTCAAACAATCTATAAAGAAAGGAATCTAATTAGTTTTTATTGCAGTTTTTATTCACAAAGATTTATTTACATCCCAGGTATGTTCACAACTACCCTTCCACTGGGGCACGTGTGAACAAATTTTTGAATGATGATATAAGTAAGGAACTCTGGATAAATGCACTCAAAAGAACAAATAAAGTGTAAATAAACATATAAAACAATTTTTATTTCAATAGCCTGTAGTAATTTTTAGAAATAATCAAAAATATAAAAATTGTTTACATGTGCACCATCTTCCATACATGACTTTCAAATATACAATTTTAGTTAATTTTTCAGTTAACTTTCAGCAGTAACATTATTAAATATTTAATAAATGATTACCGTAAAATACCGTTAATCCGCCCTTCCCGATCAAACGCCTTCTCCCCACTTTATATAGAATTTGAAAATTTCAAAAAATCCCGAGAAAACGCCCTCCCTTCCCATTCTCAAAGGCAAATGAGAATGGGATGAATTATTATGAATTGAATGAATCATGAATCTTTGATGAAATGTGCGCTTTTTCGAGATTTTTTAATTGGTTTCATGCTTGTTTTTGTTTTTTTTTTACAAATTTCTCCTTTTTTCTGCATTTTTTCGACAGAATTTATGTTTTTTATTAAAAAACCTAATTTTTTTCAAGTATCAAAATTCATGATTCATTCATTTCATCAGGATTCATTCCTGTAAATTTGGTTGAACGATCGCGGAAAAATCCGGTGTAAGCGCCCCCCTCTAACTATTGTACGATTTTTCGTTATGTTTGGGGGGGGGGCGGATTAACGGTATTTTACGGTAATCAAATTTCTGTACTATTTGGTTATACCATCGACCAGTTTTAAACCAAAACTAATAGCCAACTTATACATGTTGACTAAATTTTTATTTTAAATAACAGAGGAACAAATAAATTAGTAAAGTATTAATAAAAATAGAAATGAAGAGTCAAAATAAAAATCATTTATGACATTTTAAGCATTCCTGTTGTGTTTAATTCAATTGAATGTGACATTCATGATCATCCATTGATTGCTTTTAATCTTATAATTTGGTGATAGTTTTTTGACGAATGGGATAGCCGAGCAGTATCCAAATTTCTAACAAAGCATAGAACAACCAGAGTGGGAAATGTCTAAGCCAGGGATTGAACCTGGAAATCTTGGAATAGTGTGCCAGGTGTTTTATTTGTGTCTTGTGTTACGCCACTAGTTTGTGTGCTCATGTTAGACGTTTTCATCTTGTGCTACAGCTGTAGCCTTACCAACATATGTGAGTAAGATATGCAAAGCTGGGCATCATCCTCATAGCTTAAATGGTACAGCACTTGGAACACTATTCCAAGGGTTCCAGGTTCAATCCTTAGTTTGCACATTTTTTACTCTGTGGGTTCTATACGTAGCTAGCAATGCAATGAATCACTTATTAAATATTAAACGGCTATCAGGTTCTTCTTTCAATTTCATCAAAATATCTGTATGGTTAAAAAAGATTGGTTTTACAGAGATAAAATTTTATGTATTTGTTTTAATTAACAGAAAAAAACTGTAAAATTTAAAATTTTACCAAAAAAAAAAAAAAAAAAAAAAAAAAAAGAAAGAAAGAAAGAAAATGAACTATTGTCTACTTAAAATAAATCACAGCATAGAATTTAGAAAAAAGACAAAAAAAAAAAAAAAAATGAGCTATTAAAATCTCCGATAAACTATATTGCATATTATTATTATTACATTACATTTCTTGTTACTTTTGCTATGCTATTTAGCTGTAAAACAATAATAATAATAATGGTTAATTTAGTCAGTATGACTGGTATCTTATTTGGCACAATTGTAATTGACCTGGCATAAATAATATGAGTTATCAACAATTAAATAAATTTATATATCATAATATATCACAAGTTAGCCCCCTTTTAGCACATATAAAACTCTAATGATTTTAAATAAGATTTATAATTGAGACTTGTATGAAAAGGATAAGCAATTAAGGTGTGCATTTTAAAAGGGAAGGCCTATAAATGGCACTTTTTCTAAAAAAGAAAACTGCACACATGTTAGAAAAGAGGAGAGGTGCTTATATTTGGAAGGGAGTTACTTTTGATACAGTACAATATTTTTTAATTCACTGCTTTTTTATTTTCCATTACAAACAAACAGTAGACAGTAATAATTTTCTTTAAAATCCTTCATAAATTCTCAATTTTAAAATATGTGTTTTAAAATATAAGAAAATTATGCTCACAATAAATTTTTTTTATAAATTTGAAAAGATTTTTTAGATAAAAACTCAAAGCATTGTTTTCATAGAGTATTTTACTTATACTGTATGTTAGTTATTTATAGGGTATTTTACTTCAAAAGAAAATCTTGTTTATGTAAATGGAAGTAGTATCTGTTTTTAATATTATGAAAATTTTAACCTTTTAATACCATTAAGTTCTAAAATAATAAGGTATTGACTAATATTTGGTTTACCTGTGTATGGAATATTTGAAATGACTACAAATATAAAAAAAATAAATAAAAGTGGCGAAGCGACACATAACATTTTGTGTCCTTCTGCAATCAAATCACAAGTTATAGAAGTTTAAGCAGAAGAATAACAAAAGAAACATATCTAACCATTAATTTGTTTTAGTAAAGAAGCTAGATTCAGTAAATTAGTTTTAAAATGTTAGCTATTGTTACAATCAGAATATTATGATTTTATTACAGACGCCAACACAACGAATCAATCATGAAAAAAAAAAAAAAATTCATTCATGAATAATGATTCAATCAATGAATGGAAAACAACTCATATAGAAATCTTCAACTCATTTTTAATAAACAAAATAAAGAATTATTTTTTAAGGAAATAGGGAGCATTTTTTAAATTTGCGAATCAAGAGCTTAAATATGCATTTTGGATTAAAAATTGGAATCAGTTTGATTTTGGATAACTAAGGTAAATTTTGCCCGAATACTTTGAAAAAGCTTGTTTAATGGCTGTCTGGTAACCAGTATTATATCTAAGGATTTTAAAAAGCTCTAGATTAAAAAAAGTAATGCCACTGCAGTAATTTTATTGAAAATAAAATAATAATTACTATACATGGGAGTTCTTTTTTTAAAAAATGCAAGAATTATTTTCAATGAATCATGGTGCAGTTAATGATTCATTATTACGATGGCGTCTTTTTCTTTTGTAGCTTGTTCAGCTAACTTTTAAAACATAAATTTATTGTACCCAGCTTCTTTACCAAAATAAGTTAATGCTAAGATTGGGTAATTTCTTTCATTATTCTTCAAATAAAAATTCTAGAATGTATCATTTGATAATGACGGTTTATATGTTGCAACTTTCATTTTTCCTTATGTAGCATTGCGTTATTTATTGTTGATAATTTCTTTGATTATTATTATTTATTTTTAACTAGTTTACTGAATATTATTCGAATTTTAATTTAGATATTCAACTAATTGGTTTGAATATTTTTTACTCTCAATTTTAAAACATTATGTTGTTCATAAACTGAATTTGATTTCATCGTGTTGAATTAAAAGAAATTATATTTTTAAAAAACTGTTTGCACAGTGAAGTACCTCTATAAAGTTTTTCGAAATTTGCAAAAATGAACACATAAACGTTAGAAACTATGATTGAATTCTAAAACAAGTGATAACTTGGCAAAGTGAAAAATGAGTTTTTGTTACTACAAGTTTGTTTTGTAAATTTTTAAAAATTTATTTGTGACATTAGTTTTGTGTATTTGTAAAGTAAGGTTTGAGATTCAGGAGTTAACGAGTGGTTTCGTTGTTGGAAATGTATGTTAAATATTTTCATAATATTTAGATAAAATTATAATGTTTTTCACGATAAATATAACTTTTTCTATAAATACAGAAAACATTTATTAGACGGTCACATCATAGTACATATAGAAACAAAACATATCGAAAAAACAAAGAATAATAATAATAAACCATCACCATCATCCCACGTTCATCGTCTGAAAATAAAAAACCTAATGCATGGAGTCATGAAATAATGTCTGTTGTCCAAAGTTTTTTTAAACAAAAAAAAAACAATTTAATTATTGCCATGCGATTTCACTTAAAAACTCCTCCTTTTGCATGTCAATAATCCTCAGCAATGCCCAGACTTGTAATATGTTTTTTCATGACATCATAACTCAAATTCTTAGTCATTATATCTGCCTCCAGTTCAGATGAATTTACATATTTTGTTTCAATTTCTCCTTTAGCTCTTTCATCTTTCACAAAATGACATTTTCTATTGATATGTTTGTTACGATTATTCACTCTTCGGTTTCTGATCCAATCAATTACTTACTGACTATCAGTACTGATTTCTTTTGGACGTTTTACCATTTCTTCTTGATTTAATTCTTCCAAGAGACCCATTAGCCATTTTCCTTCACAAACTGCATCACACAGACTTAAAAGCTCAGATTCCATTGTTGAAAGCGCAACCAGTTTCTGCTTATTACTTTTCCATCAAATTAATGATTCTCCTATTTTTACAATATAGCCACCAAATGATTTTGAATCTTGTGTAGTACACCAGCTAGCATCAGAACAAAGTGATAATTGATCCTTTTTACCTTTAATTCAAAGTTTGTAGTTTTTTGTGCCTTGGATATAACACAAAATTCTCTTCACTGCCTGTAAATGAATTTCTCTAAGATCTTTTGCATATTGAGACAAATTACTTAAAGTGAAAGCTAAATCTGGCCTTGTTCCTCTTACTAGATATCCTATAATTTTAAGCATTTCTTGATAACGTGTTTCATCAATTTTATTTTCACCTTCATATTCATCTAAATTTATTCCGAGTACACCAGGAGTTTTCACACTTTTACAATTTTCCATATCAAAGCTTTCTAAGATCTTTTCTGCATATTTAGTTTGCCCTAATAAAAATTCTCCATTATTTTCTTCAATATAAATACTAAGGAATTTGATATTTTTCTTCTGCTCTTTAATTTTCGCTTCTTCATTCAATTGTTGTATGAATTTATTTATCAAATTTTCAGATTCACTAACGACTATCTCATCATCTACAAAGATTCCAACTGTAATGAATTCATTATCTTTTTTACTGACAAATACACAAGGGTCTGCTTTGCATACTTTTAATCCAATCTTATCAAATATTTTAACCAATTTTTCATACCAGAATCTTCCTACTTCAGGCAATCCATATAAATTTCCTGTCACAAGTAATATCTTCCCTTCTTTAATTTGTAGGCCTTCAGGTGGATTCATATAAACAGCAGTTCCTAGATCTGCATTCAGATAAGCTGTTTCTATGTCGAAAAATCTAGTTTTGTAGCCTTTCTTTGCTGCGACTGCCAATAAAGTTCTAAATGATTCAGTTTTCATTACTGGACTGTACGATTCTTGATAATTTGTTAAAAATTTAAGTCTTGATCTGTCTGCTACTAATCTAGCTTTATATTTTACATCTTCACCACTTTCTTTTATATTAAAAATCCATTTGTTTCTCAGTGCTTTCACATCTTTTGGTTTGTCAACAATTTTCCATGTTTTGTGTTCTTCTAACGAATGTAATTCCTTTTGATTGCTTCTATCCATTTATCCTTATTTTTAGAATTTAATACATCTTTGTAATTCTTTGGAACTTCCTCGTGCACTAAATTTGCTAAATACTTTGGATTCGGTTTCCTAATTCACGATGATCTTCTATTTTCTCCGGAAAACTTATTTTGATTACTTTCTTTTTCTTGTTGTTCTTCATTTTCACTAATTATATAACAGTCAAAGATCTATAATCCGCACAAGCTGGGGCCAAATGTTGTGCGGATTATAGAGTAAATAGGATTATGCGTCATTTTATTAGGATTATGCGTCAATTTCCTGTTGAAAAAATGTTGCACCCAAAGATATGATAAATATGGAGGACTGGGAGCAGTTAATAGTAATGGATTAAAAGGTAAACTTACAAGTCAACTGTTAAAATTAAATTTTCCATCAAGAGAGAACTTGGCAAACATTTGACTGCATTTTAACATGCAAATCAAGTTTTAATTAATTCTGAAATTTCAGGTGTGAACACAATGAGGTGCATGTTTGTTTTGCCACTTCCCATTTCACCATACACCATTAGACATTTTCAGATTCCTGAACTTTGCTAAGTTATACACTGTTATCAGTTCGGTACAAATTATTGATAATTTTAAAGTATAGTCAGAGATTGATAATCCATGCTCCCATAATCCACAATTTTCTATAATTCGCGTTACTTTTCGAATGTAAACAATTAAATAAACAAGAAAATTCACAAATTTGTGATCCAAAAATGATTTTTAAAAGAAAGAAAAAAAATTGAAAAAAAATCATAATAAAACATTTATTTGTTGTTAATATATTTCTTTTATTATATTAACAGTATAAAACAGATTACAGCATTACGAAACATATGTAATTATTTTTATTTATATGCTTTTTTAATAAAATAACTTTAAAAAGGCATTTTTTCATTAGTATATTAAATTAGCTATTAGATTTCATATTTATCTTTTCATAATATACTGATTAAAGGATTAAAAATCTGTTTAGGAATAATAAAATGACGTATAATCCATAATACTCTGTAACCCACAATATTCCATAATCTGCACAACCTTTGACCACAGCGTGTGTGGATTATAGAACTTTGACCGTATTCCATTTCATATGGTAATTTTAACATTGCATAATAAAGAAATGAATCAACATTTAAATTTTTGTATTTATTCACTGAATTAATCACTTAAGAAAAACACAGGTTCAATATATTTTTATTAATCTTATAACAAGATATTCCTACTCACAAATGCTACGACTTTTTCAATTTTTTTATTGTATTTTTTACATCTTGTAAATTAATATGTTGCTTATCATTTATTTATTTTATGGTATTTAAAATTTAAAAATAAATCAAAACAAAAAACTGTACTTCTATAATTGTCTAATCTGTGTCATATGTAACTGTGCCAGGCATACTCATACACTCAACTTTTATTTCTTCAAATACATTCTTTTATTGCACTGCTGTAAGTTTTGAATGGGATGCTAAGCACTTAGTGAAAGAAACCATGTTAACGTTGACTTATTTTGATACTACTCTGTTATCTCGTTGATCGATTTCGTCAAATTATACAAATCGCCAAAGGGTCAATCCATGTGAAATCATCCAGACCATGTTGCTCAATATTTTTGATTTTTTTAATTCTTTACCAGTTAATTTATTGTACTTTTAGGAGTCTAAAACGAGGATTTGAAAATTTTTAAATCTTTTGAATTTTTTTTTTTTTTTGCATCCATTTTTTTGTCATGTCTCAAGCAGTTTTTCATGAAAATAGCACTTTACAGAATCCCTTATAACTTTTTTATTTCTAAATGTATCAAAATGATTTAAAAACCATTATATTTAGTAATGAATGAACTAAATTTTCATAAAAGGTGTTTTTATAATAATGATTAAAAAAATTGTTTAAAATAAGATTAAATGTATCATTTTTAAAGTGAAAAAATGTCTTTTTTGACATAAAAATTTTAATAGAAGAAAGTAAAACTCACCTTTACATTTATTTTTCTGAATATATACTCTAATGAACTATTCTCAGAAGAAATATGAAACATTTAGAGACGCTCATTCTTTTTCTATAGTTAGTCAAAGTTGGCATCTCAGCATCAAAACACTAAATTTGAAGTTCAATATCTAAAAAAGGACTGGCTAAAAAATTATGAATACAGTAGACTCCCTCAAATCTGCAAAACAGAAATCTGCAACTCTCTAAAATCCGCACATATTTTATGGATGTAAACAATGAAACTTTCAGTTCAGATATTGGGACAAAATTTGAGTTTTTTAGTTTTTTATCAATTCTATATATTTTTTTATTTGTAATTTTCTGATTAATACTCTATTCATGTTTTATTCATGCAGAAAGACTAATTTTTTTTTGATAAAATTCAAGGTATTTCTGATATCACTGTTAATCACAATCTCCTTACCAAATATATATTTATTAATCAAGATTTTTTGTTATTAAGCCTGGCTAAACTTGAAAAAAAAATCCTTATTTTATGATTTTGATGTGAATTAGTAATGTACTTTTATGAAGCTGTACTTTTATGAATAATTCTGGAAAAATATATTTAATCTTTATTATGTATATTTAATCATACACTATTGATTATTAATTTTGCTATTAGTACTTTAATCATTTTAAAAATTACCTAAATTTTATTATTTTAGTTTATTACTTATTTTATTAATTTATTATATTGTAAGCATTCATTATAGTTCCGATTGCACTATTAATTGCACTCAAATTTCTGTTTAAAAAATGTAAACAAAGCAATGATCAGAAGTCCGCAAAAATCTAAAATCCGCATAGCCTCTGGTCCCAAGCTGTGCGGATTTGAGGGAGTCTACTGTTTTTAGCAGGATAACCTTCTTATGGATGTAAACATGTATCAAAAATATTATGAGTGATATGTACGTGGTTTTAAAAATATGGAGCTTTGAAATTGGCTTGAAAATCATATTTGTTTACATATATTTCCACACTATGAAGAACCCATAATGCATATTTTTTTTAAATTATTATTTCAAATGCTATTGTTAAATGTATAATACATGTTTCTTTTTAGATAGAATACATAATAATTAAATCTACTTTACACTCATAGAAATAAATATCTGGGTATTTCATTGCAAAGTGTCTCAGTAATATTATAGCTGTGTCTAGTGACTGTAATTAGTTCCAACAGTGTTAGTTTCTGAAGCATGTTACTTACTGAAATCCGAACTGTATCATTTTTGGACAATTGAAAAGAAGTTGTTCTATACAGTACTGGTGAAAAAAAAAGTGAATAAACAGGTCATTGTTTTCTTCACTTAGCTCAAAAATTTTTCCAATCCACCACTTTCTATAAAATATGTGATCACATTTTTTATATAACATTTACTTTGAATGATAGCAAGCTTTTCCAAATTTTTGAGATATTGTGATCATTATACTGTTCACATTTAGATGTTACAAAGCACCTGATAACACTTTAACTTAATGGTATAAAATGGCGATATGATTGTACACGGAATTTGTTGACAGAACAACCTTTAAGACAGAACACAACTGAGTTCTCCTAATGAGAAGCTAAATTAATTCTACTAATGAACAAGTTAAAACATGGTACATTTATTCACTATTCACTGAGTGATCATAAATAAATAGGATAGAACACGAAAAATTGTTTTCAATCACAAAATCAAGCATGCAACAGTTTAAGTTACAATTTAAGACATGATATATTTATACACTGAATAAATAAAAAGCAAAAATGCAAATTTGTTCTAAATTATAAAATAAAGTATGCAATATTTACAGTTTAAACCATAATATATTTATGCACTGGCACATTAAAAATAAACAGGACAGGATAAGAAAACTTGTTCTCAAACATACAATTTAACAAAAGAGAATTTGTAAATTTGTTCTTAATCATAAAATTAATACAGTAGAACCCCGATAATCCGGATCGGGTTTTTCGCTTTTTTTTCAAGTCTGAGAAGCGATTGGCTAATTTCTTTAACATTAACTTGTTGCATCGTCGTATTCTGAATAATAAAACAAAAACTTTTTCGCCAATCGCTTCTGAAAGTTGAAAAAAAAATGAAAAAACCGATCCGGATTATCGGGGTCCTACTGTACTCACATTCACTTAATCCTGGCTTAAAAATGTATGAACTATTAAGTTTTTGAGCATAAATTAGGTGTCAATATACAGTAGACTCTCTCAAATCCACAACTCTCTAAAATTTGCACATAATTTACGAATGTAAACAATGAGACATTCAGTTCAGATATAGGGACAAAATTTGACTTTTTTAGTTTTGTATCAATTCCATAGATTAATTTGTAATTTTTGTTATTATCACTGAATTTTTGTTTCTTTTTCTTGAAGGAAGAATAAATTTATTTATGAAAAATTCAAGATACTGCTGATATTACAGATAATCCATAATCTTCTTATCAAATTATATTTATGTATTAATCAAACTTTTTTGGTTATTAAGTCTGGCTGAACCTGGAATAAAACTTTCTTTTTTTATGATTTTGATGTGACTTAATATTCTATATTATTTATGAGGGAAGTTTCATTAAATAATTTAGGAAAAATACATTTCATCTTTATAATGAATAAAACAATGACTTATAATGAATCAAATATTATTCATTTGATCTTTGCTTTTAATATTTTAAAAATTATCAAAATTTTTATAATTCTAGTTTATTACTTACTGTAACGTTTTAATATATTGAAAACTTTCATTATAATTTTTATTGCAATATTTGTTACATTCAAATTACTGTTTTAAAAATGTAAGCAAAGAAATGACTAGAAATCAACAAAATTCTAAAATCCGCAAAACCTCTGGTCCCAACCTTGGCAGATTTGAGGGAGTCTACTGTAATTATATTTATGTAAAAAAAGTTATTTATATATTCAAAGGGGGCATCTTAAAGAATGAGTAGAATATATTATGCATTATGAGTTCTTCATGGTGTGGAAATATATGTAAACAAATATGATTTTCAAGCCAATTTCAAAGCTCCATATTTTTAAAACCATGTACATATCACTCATAATATTTTTGGTACATGTTTACATCCACAAGAAGGTTATCCTGTTAAATTTTCAAATTTTTAGCCAGTCCTTTTTTAGATATTGAACTTCAAATTTAGCGTTTTGATGCTGAGATGCCAACTTTGACTAACTATAGAAAAAGAAAGAGCGTCTCTAAATGTTTCATATTTCTTCTGAGAATAGTTCATTAGGGTATATGTTCAGAAAAATAAAAGTAAAGGTGAGTTTTTCTTTCTTCTATTAAAATTTTTATGTCAAAAAAGACAATTTTTCACTGTAAAAATAATACATTCAATCTTATTTTATATAATTTTTTTAATCATTATTATAAAAACACCTATAATTAAAATTTAGATCATTCATTACTTAATATAATGGTTTTTAAATCATTTTGATACGTTTAGAAATAAAAAAGTTATATAGCATTCTGTAAAGTACAATTTTCATGAAAAACTGCTTGAGACATGACAAAAAAATAGATGCCAAAAAAATTCTAAAGGTTTAACATTTTTTAAATCCTTGTTTTGGATTCCTAAAAGTAGAATAAATTACCGTATATACTCGCGTATAAGTCGACCCCCTAACTCATGTTGTTAAAAATAAGAAAAAGTTCAAAACCGCCGTATAAGTCGACCCTCCTCCAAAAGGGGAGACCGATTGACTTTCCCCTGAAAATGAACGATTCCTCGGATTCGTTCACACTCCAAAAAGGAACGATTCTGGGACTTGTTCTGAAATGAAACGACTCTGAAAAGAATCCATCCTCGGAATCGTCCGAAAGAGTTCGACTCCTCTGAATCGTTCCGAAATGAAACGACTCCGAAAAGGACGATTCCTCAGACACGTTCCGAAATTAAGCAACTCCGAAAAGGAACGATTCCTCAGAATTATTCCAAAATGTATCATCTGAAGAATCATGCTTAATGTCATAAATCGCAATCGGAGAATGACGAAGAAAAATCGGATTCATTCCGTTTTTTCTTGGACTCGTTCCTTTTTTTTCAAATTCGCTCCATTTTCTGGTATTTGTTCCTTTTTTTCTTGACCCATTCCTTTTTTCTTGGATTCGTCCTTTTATCGGAACGACTTCGAATGACTCGCTTTCGATGAACGACTCTTTAAAATGGACGATTTTGCCCATCTCCATTTTTTAGTATTGGAAATGTGTTCTTGACATAAATCATACACTTTTTTTTGTTCTTTGCAACAGGGTAGGGTAGATTATTTTTTTGAAAAATAAACTAAAAATGATCTTAAATACAGAATCGTCGAGGTTGGAACTGTTTTCGATTTTGTACTCTACAAACAATGGGTTGCTGCAGCACTGATTCGCTAGCAAACTATTTTCCGATATTTTATTTAAAGATTTTTTTTAGGTCTCGCGTATAAGTCGACCCCCCTACTTTGAAGTTCTTTTTTTGTCTAAAATTTCTCGACTTATACGCGAATATATACGGTAACTGGTAAAGAATTAAAAATATTGAGCAACATTTTTTTCTTTTTCTGAATGATTTTACATTGATTGACCCCAAACTAATAGCCAAATTATACATATTGACATTAATTTTATTTTAAATAACAAAAAGACAAAAAATAAGTAGGCTATTAATAAAAATACAAATAAAAAGTCGAAATAAAAATCACTTAATGACGTTTTAAACACGTGTGTCATATTTAATGTCATTGAACTGACATTCAAGATCATCCATTATTGGCAATTAATCTTATAATTTGGCGGTAGTACTTTGGTCGATGGGATAACAGAGTAGTACCAATTATGGTTTTAGAATTATATTGTTATATTTTCACAATCCCTTATATTATTTGTTATTTTTACTTCTTTGTATTACAGTAGACTCCTTCAAATCCACAACTTTCTAAAATCTGCATATAATTTATGGATGTAAAAAATGAAACATTCATTTCAGTATGAACAAAATTTGACTTTTTTAGTTTTGCATCGATTCCATATTATATTTTATTTTGTAATTTCTGTGAATATTACTGATAATGATGAATGTAAATATGAATTCGTGTCCTTTTATGATGGAAGAATAAATTATTTCAGAAAAAAAAAAATCAAGATATCATTGGTAATCACAATCTTCTTACCAAATATTGTGTATTAATCAAGTTTTTTTGGATATTAAGTTTAGTTAAACCTGAAACAAAACTTCCTTATTTTGTGATTTCGATGTGAATTAGTAATGTACCTTTATGAGACAAGTTTCATTGAATAATTTAGAATAAATAGATTTCATCTTTATAATGAATATTTAATCGCACATTATTGGTTATTAACTTGACCTTTTTGTTTAGTATTTTAATCATTTAAAAAATTATCTAAATTTTGATTAGTTTATTACTTATTTTATTATAATTTAAGCATTCACTGTAGTTCAGATTGCACTGTTAATTACATTCATTTGGCTGTTTAAAAAATGTAAACAAAGCAATGATCAGAAATTAGCAAAATTCACGACCCCTGGTTCAAAGCTTAGTGGATTTGAGACAGTCTACTGTTTCACAAATATTGTTGATGTGACAAATCATTTCAAATGCACTAAATTTATCCTTTAAAATATAATTGTATATTTCTTAGACCACTGATGGCCAAAACATATTTTGACCAGGAAGGTTAAAACAGGTATTTCCCCTGAATCTAATTAAAACCAATAAGGAACTTTTTCGGTGTGCTGGTCTGCAAGGCATTTTTTATAAAAAAGAAATTCAAAATGCATGAAATTCATTTCAGCAATTAGCTTTAAAAATATATATATTAAAAAGGAAAAAAATGTATAATACAAAGGCTTGACAACATGAATGGGAATAAGTAAAGAGGGTGAAATTGAGTTGGGGCTGAATGTATGGATAGCAAAGGCGTAAAAGTCTTGTTTGGATAAATTTTGGGAATATGTGGAACTAATAGACATAATTTAAATTTTATATCATGGACTAATTAAATCTGAAGTTTCATGAAAATTCATAGCAATGTCACCTGTGGAAAAATTTACTCTAAAAACTAAATAATACAGTAGAGGACCTATTATCCGGAATCGTCGGGACCGAGGGCTTTCCGGATTTTGGAATTTTCCGGATTTCGGGTCCGTCCGAAACTCGACACTCTCCCCCCTCCATAAAAAAAAACAAGGAATATAGCATTGTTATCTAGAATATGAATTAAAAGTGTGTTGTATGAGAAGTCTGCGGAAAAAACACTAAGCTACAATTTTGACTCTTGTACTATTGTACAAAGTCTCAAATCCGGACATCCAAAATTCAGAGTTCTTCAAAATCCGGACATTTTGCCAATTGGCTTTATATATATACCGTAAAATACCGTTAATCCACCCCCCCCCCCCAAAGGTGACGAAAAATCGTAAAATAATTAGAGGGGGGCGCTTACACGGGATTTTTCCGCGATCGTTTCACAAAATTTGAATTTTTTGCGAGATATCTGCAGGATTTTTTCGCGATATTTGACGAGATTTGCAGGGTTTTATCGCGATATTTGACGTAATTTGCAGGGTTTTATAGCGATATTTGATGAATTTGCAGAGTTTTTTCGCTATACTTGAAAAAATGTGCGTTTTTGATGGGCATGAATCATGATGAAATGAATGAATCATGAATCTTTGAATGACATGAATTTTGATACTTGAAGCAATACTTGAAAAAATTTGCATTTTTTTTTTTTAAAGCGTAAATTCTGTCGAAAAAACGCAGAAAAAAGGTGAATTTTGAAAAAAAAGCCAAAAAAGCATGAAATCTTAAAAAATTTCGAAAAAACGCACATTTGATCAAAGATTCATGATTCGTTCATTTCATCATGATTCACCTCGTTCTCACTCTTCTTCATTTCCGGATTTCGGGTCCTTCCGGATTTCGGAATTCCGGATAATGGGTCCTCTACTGTACTAATTTATATCAGAGACTAACTGAATCTGAAGCTTCATAAAAACATATAGTCCTGAGATAGAGCTATTGCTATAATCATAAATAATGCTGCATACCATACCACCTATTGGAAGATTTTGCACCAAAACCTAATCAGAACCATATTACATCAAGAAATAACAGAATCTGAAGTTTTATGAAAATCTGACCATTAGTTCTTCACATGTAGCTATTGTGTAAATCGTGGAAAAAGCACCATGGCAGAACAGCCTGTTGAGCGATATACAGCCAAAAGCTACCGTATATACTCGCGTATAAGTCAAGAAATTTTAGTCAAAAAAAGAACTTCAAAGTGTGGGGGGGGTCGACTTATAAGGGAGACCTAAAAAAATATATATAATTAAAATATTGGAATATAGTTTGCTAGCGAATCGGTGCTGCAGCACCCCATTGTTTGTATTCCAACCTCGACGATTCTGAATTTAAGATCATTTTTAGTTTATTCTTCAAAATAATAATCTAGCCTACCCTGTTGCAAAGAACAAAAAAAAAAAAAAAAAAATTGTGTGTGATTTAAGTCAAGAACACATTTCGAATTCGAAAATAAAGAGAATCGTTTACCAAAATGAGCGAGTTATTCGAAATCGTTTCAAAAAAAGAACGAATCTGAGAAAAATGGAACATGTTTCAGAAAAAAGAAACGACTCTAAGAAAAAAAGGAACAAATCCGAGAAAATCGAACGAATTTGAGAAAAAAAGAATAGAGTCGAAGAAAAAACGGAATGAATCCAACTTTTATACGTCACTCTTCGATTCCGATTTATCATTTATGACATTAAGCATATTTTTTCGGACAATACATTTCGGAACGATTCCGAGGATTCGTTCCTTTTCGGAGTTGTTTCATTTCGGAACGAGTCCGAGGAATGGTCCTTTTCGGAGTCGTTTTATTTCGGAACGATTCAGAGAAGTCGTTCTTTTTCAGAACGACTCCGAGGAATCGTTTCTTTTCAGAGTCGTTTCATTTCGGAACGCATCTGAGGAATTGGTCCTTTTCTGAACGAGTCCGACGAATTAGTCCTTTTCGGAGTCGTTTCATTTCGGAACGGATCCGAGGTATCGATCCTTTTCGGGGGAAAGTCAATCGGTTTCCCCTTTTTTTTGGGGGGGGGGTGGATCAGGGGGTCGACTTATACGCAGGTTTTGAATTTTTTCTTATTTTTAACAGCATAAGTTAGGGGGTCGACTTATACGCGAGTATATACGGTAATCAGATTCAATTTATATCAAGACTTAACTGAATCCAATGTTTTACGAAATTCTGTGCATTAGTTCTTTAGACGAAGTGCCCTTAAAATGTATGTCACATACAGACAGACATTTTGTAAAAACATGTGTTTAGAATTTCTGATCCCTAAAACGTGTAGATCCTTCGAAAACCGGAATTCAAAAATTTTCATGAATCCAATACTTATTTCTTGCAAAAATGGAAAAAATGAAATTACCAGCATTCAATAAAATAAATTTGTCGTTTTTACCACTCAAGGTGTAGGAGTTTCCCAATATGGGCTATAGCAATGTCTACTGTATCACATTCACATCAACTCGTATATACCTGCATCTATGAAAAAATTGTTAAGTTAGTTCATATCTAAGAATGTATGATTTGATAATTCCATGAATGATTTTTTTACTATTTAGGAAAAGAAAATTGTAAAATTGGCTATTAAATTCAGAGTTAAAACTCAGTACAGTTTATTTTTCTTTTCTGTTTTTAGATTTAGGCGTAGATAAGACTGTTTTTTCTGAATCTCAGTAAGTCATTCCCGTCGATAAAAACGGCTACAATTTGTTCATAATGGCACTTTGAGAAGTTCCTGTTATCGTCTGAAATTAAGCTTAAATTCATTTGGGAAAATGTCATCGATTGCAGAAGAAAATTCCTCCTCCGGTGAACAGCACTTTGTTCCTCGAAATGGGGATAAAGAAAAACATTCCTCCATTGATACAGGAGAAAATTATTTTATTTGTGAAGTATGTTCCAAAACATTTTCTAAGAAAAGTAATCTGAGAATACATATAAGAAACATTCATGCAGAAGATAATCCATTTGTATGTGAAATATGCTTTAAGGGATTTTCTAATAACAGTGCTTTGAAAAATCATCTCTTGACACATACAGGAGAGAAACCCTTTGTTTGTGAAATATGTTCCAAAGGATTTTCTGAGACTAAAAATCTAAAAAGGCACTGCTTGACACATACAGGAGAAAAACCTTTTGTTTGTGAAATATGTTCCAAGCGATTTTCTGTGAATGGTAATCTAAGAACACATCTCTTAACGCATACAGGTAAAAAACCTTGTGTTTGTGAAGTATGTTCCAAAGGATTTTCTCTAAATGGTGATCTAAGAAGGCATCTCTTGACTCATACTGGAGAAAAACCTTTCTCTTGTGAACAATGTCCCAAGAGATTTTCTCGGAATGGTAATCTAAGAAGGCATCTCTTGACGCATACAAGAGAAAAATCTTTTGTTTGTGAAGTATGTTCCAAAGGATTTTCTGAGAATAAAAATCTAAGAAGGCACTGCTTGACACATACAGGAGAAAAACCTTTTGTTTGTGAAATATGTTCCAAGCGATTTTCTCTGAATGGTAATCTAAGAACTCATCTCTTGACACATACTGGAGAAAAACCTTTTATTTGCGATATATGCTTTAAAGGATTTTCTGATAAAAGTACTTTGAGAAAACATATCATGACTCATACAGGAGAAAAACCTTTTGCTTGTGAAGTATGTACCAAGAAATTTTCTCGGAGTAGTCATCTAAGAAAGCATCTCCTGACACATACAGGATAAATTCCTTGTGCTTTTCAAATGTGTTCCAAAGAATTTTCTTGACATTTTCAACTAGAAAGACATCTCATGATTCATACTGGAGAAAATATTTTGTTTGTGCAAGATGTTTTCCAAAGTATTATCTGTTAACTATTATAAAAAAAAAAAAAAAAAAAAAAAAAAAAAAAAAATGTTTAATATTAAATAAAAATATTAAATATGAATAATTAATATTAAATATGAATAATTAATTGAATATTGATCGGCTTGTTTACACAATTCATACATCATGCTTGTATAAGCTATTCAGATTATGAACTTTATTTCTAAGGTCTTGTTTCTTTTCCTTCTTGTTTGTGTCCTACATCATCAAATACAATTTTTTTTTTATGGCACGTCATACTGTATCCAGGCCTGTAGCCAGGATTTTCTTTCGGGAGGGGCTCAATTTTGGAATTTTTTTCTGATTTGATAACAGTGTCTTGCATAATTTAAAGCGTAAATAATTTTTTTAAAAATCATTCTAAACTTTACGTATATTTCTGTATAGAATAGTTCATGTCCATGTCAAAAATTATTATTTTGTAATTTTTCGAATTGCATTAGAATTTTTATTTTTCAAGCCGATTTGGAAAGGTAAGTGTTTTTAGTGGAAAAAATCTGCAACAAAAATTTTAAAAAAAAGCACAGACTAACAATGTTTGAGATAACCCTCATGTAACCTCTCAGAAATAATTTGTATAAGTTTAAAACACAGGAGTAATATTAGTGTGTGAGTGTCTCACATTACAAGTGCTGGGTTTTAAAATGATTAGTTCATAGATGAAATTAGTTGTACGTATTATTTTTTCAAAAGGAAAAAAATTGCTACAGATTGAGATAATATATATATATATATATATTTGCATTTCACATTCTCTTATTACAAACATTATAAATGCTATATTCTTGTACAAAAAATTTGATATTGCTACAGATGCAATCTTCGTGGCCTTTTCTCATTCATAAGGCTAATTATCTTAACAGAATCTACAGCAATGTCCCAATGGATGTAAATCATAACAAAGCTCTCAGTCTCTCATTGACCATAACGGTTCAAGTCAAAGATTTACAATTTTTTTATTACCGAAAAAGACCTTTAGCACAGGCTGTTGTTATTGGTATTGTAGCCAAGGCTGCCAGCAAGTGCGTGATCGCATAGTAATATCTTTCATAACAGTGCTCTAAAACTTTTATGATCTCTGTGTTTGTGTCAATATTAGAAAATCTCTCGCCCCATAATTCATATTCAGCTGTTAGTTGCTACTCATTATCATCAAAATATCAAGAGAGGTTATCTAATTTGCTTCCAAATGCCAGAGAAGCAAATCCTGGAAGAAACACTTTGAAATCTGTTAAAATATCTTCATTCGAAATGAATCTGTCATTCAAAATTTGAAAAAGACTCTACGCAGGGAATAAAAACCATGATCATGTAATACTCTTCATTGGATGTAATTTGAGAGTTTACACGGGTTGCTTCTAAATGTTGATCTTATTATCTTTATTTCACTTTTAAGGTGTCTTCCCTAAGTTTTTATGCAAGTTATCTCACAAAAGTTATTCGTTTATATTTCTGCAAAACATTTAGGACATCTTTAGCATGAGTTATAGCCAATATCAATGGAATGAGATTTTTCTGGAAGAAAAACAGACATGGCTTTGTCAAACTGAAAAATTTGTCAAAAATAGGCTGACGAGAAAATAACACTTACCCATGAATGCCAAGATAACTCTAACTTTTGAAGAAATTTTCCATGTGATTTCCAGAAATATTTTCTAAGCTAATGCAAATGTATTTAAGCAGCTCAACAAATGTTAATATGCTTTCCTGTTTCTCGATAAATTTTGTATCACAAAGCTAGAGAAGTATTTTGATTCGGGATGATTTCGAAAAGCATTTGTCGTTTCATTAATTATTTCAAGACAGTTTCTAATTGCAAGAATCAATGTACTGTTGGACAGTACAAAACTTCATTGGCAGATTGCACAACGCGCATTTTTTACTACTCCCGACGAATTCTGTACTGGACCTCTCTAAAATGACTGGAAACATTGACCGCTCCGTCATATTCCTTTGTGACGTATTTAGATGTGTCAAGATGCAGTTTATCACAACGTTGTTATATTACTTTTCTAAAATTTTTGGTGGGTAAGTCATTTACTTGGACGAAACCTAAAAAATCTTCGCAAATTATAGGGTTTTGGGAATTTTTAAAATATTCCATATATCTAACATGAAGGGAAATCTGTTCTGTGCCTAAAATGTTCACAGTTTTATCAGAAATTAAGCTAAAACAATTCACATTGTTTATTTTTGTAATTAAATCTTCGCTAATTACATCCGAACATATTTGAATGATTTCATTTTGAATGTCTGGGCTGAAGCAAACTATATTCCTACAGAATTTTGTAATCTGTCGTTTCAATTCATCATAACTATACTTTGCTCTAAATATGAAAGAATTCTTAGCTTACCATATTTTTTTAATCATTTACTTTAACGTCAGAGAATCACTATCATGAAAATTTCCAACTGACATTTCTTGCTTTGCACAAAATAAGATTTTTTTTTTTTTTTACTGTTAGTCTAACAGTTACTCTGTTTTCTTTTTCTTATCTTTTTAAGGATCCAACAGTGGGATAATATCGTTATGTTTTCCTGAAATCTCAAGAAATTTGTTTGCTATTCTAACAGACTGTTTGTGGTAATCTAATTGCATATGTTTTAAGAAACCTATTTACCCGTTTTCAAATTTCTAAAATCTGTAGAAACTAGTTTTCCTGTTTTTTCTGATTTCCTTTACCTACTTTTTCCTTGAAGAAAAAGTAAGTTTGCAATAACTATCCTGTTTTCTGGAATAAGCGAGGAAAAAAAAATACTATTTTTGGATCCTGTATACTTTTGAAGAGTTGAATAGTTGCTTAGGAAGTAAAATTGAATCAAGACTGTTTCTCTTCATGACATCATCTAAATTCTCTCTACATCATCAAAATCGAATTGAGTTGCTCGCTATACTGTAGACTCGCATAAAATATTTGAAAATTACCATCAGAATCAATTTTTTCTGGATCTGCAACAGAACAATCCTCAACATCAACATTAATAATAATAGTAATAATAATGCTTTCCTTGCCGGTTTCCTCATTTCTTTTCAAATTACTAAATAGTGATTCAACAGTGGGCTGAACTTTAAACTCATTTCCTTTTTGCGGTTGCTTTGTCACTCTTAACTAATGCACTATCAAAAGATCGTTGTTGCCAATTAAATTGTTACCATGTCCCTACACATAGCTCAAAATATCTCTATACTAACTATGAAAGGAACACCCCTAGAAAACTCACTATAAGGCGCTGCGGAAAACTGCCAAAAAATCTCTACATAGGGAAAACCATCCCTAAAGTTAATTCTTCAGCAGACAATGGAACTTTTCTATCGTAGTACCTTTGGTTTCTCGGTGTTCTATCATTTTTATTCACAACAATACTTTTCAAAATATCCTGCTACTACATTTTTTGTTTAAATAAAGAGCCTTTTATACTTACAACAATATTTTCAAAGATACTTTCTTTAAAATCATTAATTTTCACATGATTTTATATTATAGGTTGTCATTAAAGTTCTTGGCTCCTTACTCTACAAAACAATTTAAAATTTATCACTCTAGGTTTTCATGATATGCGTGATAAATGTGGAAGTTTTGAGAAATTTGCAAGTAAATGTTTTATATTTTTTATCTTATGTTAACTTATACACCATATGCATGTATCACTTACTTTTTACAACCAAATTATGATACCCAAAAAAAAACACTTATCAAATGTTATTGTGCATAAAGGTGGATAAATTTGCGTTTTCAAAAGAAATTACAATTTCAGTGGTGAATAAGAATAAAGAAGAATGTATCCAAATGAGTGATATAAGGACGATTATTGTAATTGAAGGATTATATATTTTTAAAATTAAAAATGTACATAGTTTTAATGTAATGAAAGATAAAAGTACTAATAAAAACTTTGTCATTTTTTATTATCATTAAACATAATTTTTTTAATTCTTTCTAAACTTTCGGGAGGGGCTTCAGCCCCCTTAGCCCCTTCCCTGGCTATGTGCCTGACTGTATCCCTACAGTTCTATAATAATACCCTAATCATGTGACTGTCACCAATAGTTCTGGGCTGACCTTTTGGATTTTTTCTATGTGAGTTGGAAATTTTTGTATTATAGCTAAGCGCAGGTTGTAAAATGCCAAATACTGTTCCATCGCTATCATTTCATTTATATTATAACTACCCAAATCATGTTACTATCGTATACATCTTCGATTTTTATATGCAAAGCTTTCTTTGGATTAAGAAAAAAAAAAACGAGATTTTTTTTTAATTAAATAAAACTACTTAAAAGTCTTATGATAAAAAAGAATTCTTGGCAGTTTTATGTTAGAAAAGCTTTATTCTTGCTAATACTATTTTTTTAAAAACTTAACTGTTAATATTTTTTTCATATTTCGCATGGTAAATAAAACAATGATTTGATGTAAAATTAAGTGTCATGGTTTACAGTATTATTTATTTTCTCTCTTTTAAGGATTAAGCAAAAGCTATGAATTTTAAATATTTCAGTTTTAAATGCAAATCTTATATTTAAAACTAGTCGTTGGGGGCCACCGTAATGCTTACCCATCATGCATATGAATAACATAATGTATGAAAATAAAACATGTGCAAACTATTTATAAAACGCATTGCAATTCCAAAATAAAATTTAATTGTATATTTAAATATTTTTAATATATATAGTAATGCTCTATTAATGAATTGCTGATGTACCAATTTCGACACATTATATAAAACGCCAAACTACTCAAGTAGTACCGAAATGCGTAAAAGAAACATCCTTATAGCTCCAAAAATAATAATCCTATTAACTAGCGGTTTACTGCGTCAGATTAAGCGTCTCATTCCCAATTAAAATATATCTTTGAATTGAACTTTGAGTGAAATACCGGGTCATGAAAAATCGATGAATGTGCAAAACAGGATTACAAATATCTCGGCAACTATTAATCTGATTGACTTCATTCTATATGCAAAATTTGTGTTATTTTATTGACTTTTACGTTCATTCTTTAAAATAAAAAAAAACGAAATTTTTTATATACCTTTCAACAGAACGAATTTTTCAAGAGCCAGAAAAAATAGCTCCGGATAATCGAGGTTACTGATATTAAATAGGCTTTGTCCTATTATTGCATACTAAGTACATACAAAATGTCAAGTCTCTATCACAATTTATTCGGAAGATAGAGCGTTTACAAATGGACGGACGGCAATTTTTTTTTCTTCAAAAAATATGTTTTAGGGAATCTCCAGTATCTGAAACGTGTAAATCCGTCAAAAAATTTCTGATTTTCAAAATAATTGAAAGAGTTACCCTATACTACGTATGATGGGAAAGTAAAAATGGGTGAAAGGATTACATAGAAAAAAATAATTTAATACGAAGAAATTCGACAGGAATAATGCTCGACGATTTATTCCCTGCGCCTGTCTAACATAAAAATACCGGGTTATCCCATCGACCGATTTCTCTAAATTCTATAAATCGGCAAATTACTCAGCAGATTACATAAATTAACATTTTTTTTTTTTAATCTGAACACCTGCAGAAAAATATATGAACAAAATACTAATACTATTATTATATCACATGCGGTTTATTCTGCCGAGCTGTCTAAATGACAGACCAGATGTTATGACCAATAAGGTTATCTGAGCGAAAAATTCCAGCCAGCTATCGTCCAGTTAGCTTAACAGGTAAAGCATTGTCATTGTAAGCCAAGTATCTGGGCTCGATTCCCGCCCTGGCCAATTTTTCGCTAAGTTGGAAATATTCAATTCTTAAAATACTAATAAACATACAAATAAAATGTTGACTGAAAATATCTCTTGATGACGCAACAAACAGAAGTGAATATGACATTTATGATCATCCATTATTGGCATTTAATCTCATAGTTTGGCGATAATTTTTTGGTCGAATGATAATCAAGTGCATATTCACAGTATCCGCAAAGAAACTCTTCGAGAGGGTTGAATTTTGATAGGGATTGGCCGACGCGTTTTCACGTAACTTGGCGAGCGATAGATGCTTCCGTCGAGGAGTTTGATTTCCTTCCGAACCGAGTACAAAGTAACTTTTCTCTTGCAGCATTGCATTGGATGGAACGTGTCTTAAGGAAAGCTGTACTCTTAAAAGTTTTTAAACACAAATTTTTACTTTGTACTCGACTCCGAAGGAAATCAAACTCGACGGAAGCGTCTATCGTTACGCCAAGTATAATTATCGCCAAGTTACGTGAAAACGCGTCGGCCAATCCCTATCAGAATTCAACTCTCCCGAAGAGTTTCTTTGCGGATACTGTGAATATGCTAATCAAGTCGTACCAAATACCGAATTCTTGATTTCTCTGTCAGAATCTTCTGATTTGGCAAAGGACTCAGTAAGTAAAATGCAAATTAAATTTTTAATAAAATTAACATGATACAATGCTTAGCAAGCATTTAACGAGATCAAATTAGTTGACAAGGGAAGAACGCACAATAAAATTCTTACCATAACAATTTTATTACTATTGCAAGATTTGCACGGGAAAAATGAAAAAAATTAATAATAATATGTAAAACATTTCCTCGGAGCGTAGCTAGAATATTTTCAACAAAATCACAGGGAACCCCCCCTTCTCCCAACTGAGAGGACTAACAGCTAAGGAATACTGTAAAAGCATCTATTTTCGGGAGTTGTAATTTTCACGAAAATGAATATATCGGCGAATTTTGGATGAACAGAACCGACAGTTGAAAAATCCCAAAACACATTTAGCGATGTTGAAGCCAAACATGAGATAATTTTAAATGTTTTCACAGAAGCTGGTATAAATATTGTAACTGAAGGAGCTGCATTCCATTAATTGTATCATTGTTTTTATTCAATAAATAATTGTACATTATTCATCAAATTTTTTTACTTATTTCTTATTTAACACGGTGACTGACTCTGATCTAGGCCACAATCGGCACCCGTGACTGACAGAATGAAATATAATACAAACTAAAAAAATATATTGTTTTAAATAATTATGAAAGAAGTATAATACTGTAATAAACAAAAGTTAAGTAAATTTTAAATAAATTTTTAGTAATTACTTAAAAAATATACATTTATTTTTATTTTTATATCATATTTTAGTCTGCCAGTTACCGATGACTGACGCAGCCTGATCGAAAAGCGAAATTTTAAAATGGAGGGCCAAAATCACAGTCCGGTGAAATCCAAACACCTCATTGGTCATTGAGTCGCGCCCTTTTCAGAGAACAATCTCTTAGCGGTAGGGGAAATGTCGCCTTACTCCTGTTTTTCGAAACAAAATCGTAGCGTCAATTTTGATGTAAATCTTATCTGTTTTCATTTATAATCTATTTTTCACTCTCATTTTATATAATGTCATCAAAATATCTTAATTGAGTTAATTTCGATGGTTTATCGTAAATAAGAACAGACGGTAACAATTGCTTCAAAATTACTTTACCCCTCACTCTTTTTCTAATGGAGAAACACGTTCGTGATTTTCACCCATACCACACGACCAATGAGGTCGCTAGATCACACCTGACAGTGATTTTGGCCCTCCATTTTAGAATTTCGCGATCGGAAAGTTCAGTGCTAGTCGCCGGCGGTCAAAGTGTTAAGTAGCTGTAATTATTAAATTTCGGATAAGTGAAAATTTTCTGATGTTTTCTTATTATTTCAGGCAAAAATAAATGAATATTTTGTGAGGCTTAAATTTTTCCGATTACGACGGGCCCGTAAAAAACGCGAAAATTAAAGTCTTGCGAAAAAAAGTGTCTTTACAGTAGTAAATCATGTTGCAAATAGCTCGGGACTTCCTGTTTTTCTAAAAAAAATGACCCGATGGCAGGGTTGCCACACAGACTTCTCACATACATAGACGCCACATTCCATTGTTCTCTCGGCATAGTTTCGAATCCAACATCTTTAGCGATAAGATGCCGTTTTTTTTGGCAGTGATCGCTTTATTGGCAACTTTCAGATTTTATTCTCGCAGTAAAATAAATGTAAACATAGAAGCAAAACTCTTGAGGAGATTTTGGCGGGAGAAAAATTGGTTTGGCGCGCTAAATCTGCCCTCCGTCACGTGACGGAAGGCAAAGATCCCGGCGTAAGAAAATGTTACCGATGTAGTGTCTAGGTATGAGAGGTCATTGGGTTGCAATTATTGATTTTTTTTTTGCATAATATTTATATTTATGCTTATTATGTACAAACTTTTTCTTTCCTTTTACTTACCCATCATACGTAGTATAGGGTCTTGCAATCGTTTTGAAAATCGAAAAAATTTTTTTGACGGATTTACACGTTTTTGACACTGGAGGTTTCGAAAAACATATTTTTAGAAAAAAAAATTGCCGTCCGTCGGTCTGTCTGTCTGTAAACGCTCTATCTCCCGAACGAATTGAGATAGAGACTTGAAATTTTGTATGTACTTAGTATGTAAGAATGGGACGAAGCCTATTTAATATCAGTAACCTCGATTATCCGGAACTATTTTTTTCGGACTCTCGAAAAATTCGTTCTGAAGAAAGGTATATAAAAATTTTCGAAATTTTTTATTTTAAGGAATGATCGTAAAAGGGAATAAAATAACAAAAATTTTGCATAAAGAACGAAGTTGATCGAATTATTAGTTGCCGAGATATCTGTAATCCTGTTTTCCACATTCTTCGATTTTTCATGACCCTGTATTTCGTTCAAATTTCAATTCAAAGATAGATTTTAATTGGAAATGAGACGCTTAATCCGACGCAATAAACTGTTAGTTAATAAGATTATTATTTTTGGAGTTATAAGGATGTTTCTTTTCCGCAATTCAGTACTTCGTGAGTAGTTAGGCGTGTTGTATAATTTATCGAAAGAGATTCATCAGCAACTCATTAATACAGCATTACTATGCACAATAAAAATATAAATACACGTTTAAATTTTGTTTTGAATTGCAATGCATTTTATAAATAGTTTTCAAATGTATTATTTTCATATATTATATATGCATATATATGATGGGTAAGTATTACGGTGGCCCCCAACGACTAGTTTTAAAAAAAATATTGTATGAACTATATTTGCTACAAAGTATAGAAATAAGCATAAGAGGAAAGAAAACATGAATAAAAAAATATATTTTTGATTTTTCAAAAATTATGAGTACATATAGAGAAAATTACGGCTGTACTTGATTATCCCGTGGATCCATTTCTCCTAATTATACAAATTAACATAATTTGTATTTGAAGTAATGAAATAACAACTAAATTAGTAAAACATTAATAAATATACAGGTAAAAAGTTGAATTAAGTATCATTTGATGACGTAAGAAACACATGTATCGCGTTTAATATCAAATGAATGTGACATTTATTATCATCCACTATTGTAATTTAATCTTATAGGTTGGCGGTCGCTTTTTGGTCGATGGGATAATCATGTACTTCCAAAATTACCTAAAAAATCAGTAAAATTAAAGATTTCTTAATTTTACTGATTTTTTAAGACGTTTTTTACAAAGTGCTTGTTCAGTGTGTTGGTTCTTAACTGAGAACAGGAAAATGAAAGAACAAAAGATCGGTTTAAAGTTTAGTTTTAAGATTTGCAACATATCGAAAAAATATCTTGAAGGGTGGTGCAAATTAACATCCACAATACTCGCCAGATCTCAATCCTCCAGACTTCTCCCTATTTCCACGACCCAAGCTCTCTTTAAAAGAGATTTGACCTTATTGATGACATCCATCGAAACGTGACGAAGCTTTTGAACACCGTCCCAAAAGAACACTTCTTGCGAAGTTTTAAAATCATGTATAGCAGATCTCAGCGGTGCATAGTTATGGGAGGTGACTATTTCGAAGGATGGTAGGGTAACTTTCGTTAATATTTCATCTACATTAATGTTACAAGACCATTCACAGAACTTTATTGTCAGAGATAGTATATATATTTATATTACTTTAATTGTTTTTGCTGGTAGTCGATAAATAGAAAAATAGAAGCACGCTTGTCGCTAAGATTTTTTACTAGATTATCGTTTAAAAATATAAAATACTTCAAATTTATGAACGATTTCATTTTAGGTATATTTCAGGCTATTATTATGGTTTCGGACAACGCCTGTCGGGACGGGTACGCCGGTCCATGCTATGAATGCCCTCTTCTATCGTAATCATCATGTAATGATATTCAATGATTTACTTCAGTATGAATGCATTTGAAATAGCGTTATCTAAAACTCAACAAGCAATTTTCCTCCCTAGATCATGATGTAATGAAATTATTTTGGGTGCCCCTGTATAGGAATTGTTAATCCAACCTATTTGCTATACAATACTAAACAAACCTAGGTTGACTCTAAATAAGGTTTACCTATTGTATGAAAATCTGAATCTATCTACGGTAATTATTTTATGAACAGATGCAGAACAGACAAAAGCGAATGCATAAATATTTTTCAGCTTTCTTGGAAAGAAATAAAAATGAATGACCGAAATCTAGATGATAACATATATACACATTACATCTAGATGTTATCATGATAACATATATACAGGGTGAATCTAAACTCTTGAGCAAAACTTTAAGGTGTGATCTTTTTGCATGCATCAAAATAAACGATATAAAGTAGGAAAATAAGGGTCCCAAACATCTTCTGAAGGAAATATGCACAATTAAAGTTTAAAATACAAAATGTTGAATTATTATTTAAAAAAAAAGTACGGAAAAATTGGTAGATTAGTTTGCGATTATCGTTAAAACAATTCTAGATATGAATCTTGAAAATAAATTTTAAAGATAAAGTAAAAAAAAAACTTTGGAGACTTTGGAGTAACGAACAACTATTTTTTACCGTTATTTTTTGCATTTCATTAAATTTTTTTAGAAGCTTAGACATAAACGTAAATTTTGAGCTCAAAATCTAAATCGTTGGGAGTGGTTAAGTAGCGCAAACTGAACTGTGTTCAATAGCGGTGGGGAAGTTCAAATTTAAAATGATTTTAAAAAACGGAAAAATTGGTCGATTGATTTGCCATTTTCGCTATAACTGTTCTTTATGTCAATATTTTCTTGAAAATAAATTTTAAAGATTAATTTCAAAAAATACCGTTAGAGGGCGCCTTAAACTTTAGAGTAACCAACAACTATTTTTAACTGTTATTTTTTGTATCCAATTAAAAGCTTGTAAATGTTCAAAGTTAAATTTTGAGCTCAAAATCTGCATCGGTGTGAGTAATTAAGTAGCGGAAAATTGAAATGTGTTCGAGGGGAGGGGAGGGTAACATTTCAACTCCTGAACACATTTCAGTTTGCGCTTCTTAACCGCTCCCTTCGATTTAGAATTTGAGCTCGTTATTCTTTGCATCTAATTAAATGCTTGCAAATGCTTAGATTTAAATTTTGAGCTCAAATTCTAAATCGAAGGGAGCGGTTAAGAAGCGCAAACTGAAATGTGTTCAGGAGTTGAAATGTTACCCTCCCCTCCCCTCGAACACATTTCAATTTTCCGCTACTTAATTACTCACACCGATGCAGATTTTGAGCTCAAAATTTAACTTTGAACATTTACAAGCTTTTAATTAGATACAAAAAATAACAGTTAAAAATAGTTGTTGGTTACTCTAAAGTTTAAGGCGCCCTCTAACGGTATTTTTTAAAATTAATCTTTAAAATTTATTTTCAAGAAAATATTGACATAAAGAACAGTTATAGCGAAAATGGCAAATCAATCGACCAATTTTTCCGTTTTTTAAAATCATTTTAAATTTGAACTTCCCCACCGCTATTGAACACAGTTCAGTTTGCGCTACTTAACCACTCCCAACGATTTAGATTTTGAGCTCAAAATTTACGTTTATGTCTAAGCTTCTAAAAAAATTTAATGAAATGCAAAAAATAACGGTAAAAAATTGTTGTTCGTTACTCCAAAGTCTAAAACGCCCTCTATCGGCATTTTTTGAAATATATCTTTATAATTTATTTTCACGATAATACTGACATAAAAAATAATTTTAGTGAAAATCACAAATCAATTGACCAATTTTTCCGTTTTTTATAATCATTTGAAATTTGAACCTCTCTCCACAGTTCAGTTTGCGCTACTTAACCACTCCCAACGATTTAGATTTTGAGCTCAGAATGTAAGTTTATGTCTAAGCTTCTAAAAAAATTAATGAGATGCAAAAAATTACGGTAAAAAATAGTTTTTCGTTACTCCAAAGTCTAAAACGCCCTCTATCGACATTTTAAAAAAAATTATCTTTATAATTTATTTTCAAGGCAATACTGACATAAAGAATAGTTTTAGTGAAAACCGCAAACGAATCGACCAATTTTTCTGTTTTTTATAATCATTTGAATTTTTGGATCCTAAACTTTGATGGCGCCTATCTCCTTCGGAAGACGTTTGGGACCCTTAGTTCCCATTTAATATTGTTTGTCTTGATGTGTACTATCACCCCTTAAAGTTTGTACCATGAATTTAGAAACACCCTGTATACGATAGTCATAAGATTTGGACTATTATAATACAAATGAAGTAATAGCGATGGAACAGTATTTGATGATTTATACCCTGCACTTGGCTATAATGCAAAAATGCCCAACTGACATACAAAAAATTCATGAGGTCAGCCCAGAACTATTGATGACAGTCACATGATTGGAGTATTATTATATAGATGATTTTTTTTGGTATTTGATGATGTATGATGGATGAGTACACAAACAAAAAATAAAAGAACAATACCTCAGAAAAAAGTGCCTGTCTGATTAGCTTATAAAACTTTTATTTATGAATTGAGTAAAAATGCCGTATCAATATTCAATTAATAATTTCTATAATTTTAGAAAATACTCAGCTCATGCTGGTTTAAAGAATACAGTAAAACTCCAATAATTCGGATTAATCGGGACCAGACCCAATCCGGATTATCGAAATTTTGGATTATCCGGAGAATTAGAAACAAATGAAATAAAATAAAGCATACTTACAGAAAATCACCTTTATGTTAAACTGAAAAGTGCCTGAATTCAATGCTGCATCTTTATAAAGATATACACTAGACTCCCTCAAATCCGCACAGCTTGGGACCAGAGGTTGTGCGGATTTTAGAATTTTGTGGATTTCTGGTCATTGTTTTGTTTACATTTTTTAAACAGTAATTTGAGTGCAATTAATAGTGTTATCGGAACTATAATGAATGCTTACAATATAATAAAATATTAAAATAAGTAATAAACTAAAATAATAAAAATTTAGATAATTTTTTAAATGATTAAAGTACTAATAGCAAAGGTCATGTTAATAATCAATAGTGTATGATTAAATATTCATTATAAAGATTAAATGTATTTTTCCAAAATTATTCAACAAAACTTGCCTTATAAAAGTACATTACTAATTCACATCAAAATAAAAAAATAAGGATTTTTTTTCAAGTTTAGCCTGGCTTAATAACTAAAAATAATCTTGATTAATGAATAAATATATTTGGTAAGAAGATTCTGATTACCAGTGATATCAGCAATATCTTGAATTTTTTCCAAAAAAAATTATTCTTCCTTCATGAAAAAAAAACATGAATAGAGTATTATTAAGAAAATTACAAATTAAAAAATATACGGAATTGATGCAGCACTAAAAAAATCAAATTTTGTCCCAATATCCGAACTGAAAGTTTCATTGTTTACATCCATAAAATATGTGCGGATTTTAGAGAGTTGTGGATTTCTGGTTTGTGGATTTGAGGGAGTCTGCTGTATAATTTACTGCAAGTGATATTGTAGAAGTTTTTTGTCACAATAACAAGGAAACAGACCTATGGGCTGAGAGAGATCGGAAAGCAATCGTTATCATAGAACGGGTCTTATAGCGTATTTTACAGTGCTTTCTTGCAATGCTCTAAGTAAACATTTATTGGCAGTTATTTTTTATGACATTTCTAAGTGGTTTAAATAGAAAATTGGGAAAACTGGAATTGCCAAACTTAGTGATACATTTTTTTAAAAAAATAACACCAGAGTTTAAATAAGAAAGCTGGAGATATTCTTCAAAAAAGATTTCAAAAAAAGTTTTTTTTTTAATTTAAAATACGACGATGAAACAAGTGAATGTTATGGGAATTAGCCAATCGCTTCTCAAATTTGAAATCAATCCGGATTATCCAGAGATCCGGATTAACGGGGTCCGAATTTGCGGGGTTCTACTGTACATGATAATGAGACATGCTTCATTTAAATCCTTTGAAAATATTTTAAGAAAAAAATTTAACAAAAAGGATTTATTTTTTTTTTTTGCCCAAAAAATATTTTTAGCAAATTTCTCTTCTATTTTTAAAAGTGTTATTTCAATAAAGCCTTTCCAATCGCGTAACATATTGCGATACAATTTATCCATTTCAGGTCAGATTAAGTTCTAAATTTAGGGTAAAGTTAACTTACAGTAATATAAAAAGAAAATTAAAACTATCAAGAAAGTTTTATTGAAAACTAAAGAACAGGTCTACTGTTATTTCCTTGTGATCAAAATGACAACTCTGACAATTATGAAAAAATTTTACAATTTTTTATTTTATGACTAAATGCTAAACTTAAAAGAGATGTGATAACAGTAAATGCAACAACATATACAGGGTTAGTACAAGAGATTTTCAAGAGGAATCTATTTAGAATGAGACAAATGCTTTTTTTTAAATAATGGTTATCAGATAATCCTTTGAAAAACATCTTGCACAAACAAAATATTTACTCCAGTATGAATCACGAGATGTCTTTCTAGTTCAAAATGTCAAGAAAATTCTTTGGAACACATTTCAGAAGCATAAGGAATTTATTCTGTATGTGTCAAGCGATGTTTTCTTAGATAACTATTCCGAGAAAATTTCTTCGAACATACTTCACAAACAAAAGGTTTTTCTCCCGTATGAGACAAAAAATGGCTTCTTAGATCACCATTCTTAGAAAATCCTCTGGAACATATTTCACAAACAAAAGGTTTTTCACCTGTATGCGTCAACAGATGCCTTCTTAGATCACTATTCTGAGAAAATTTCTTTGAACATACTTCACAAACAAAAGGTTTTTCACCTGTATGCGTCAACAGATGCCTTCTTAGATCACTATTCTGAGAAAATTTCTTTGAACATACTTCACAAACAAAAGGTTTTTTTCCTGAATGAGTCAAGAGATGTTTTCTCAAAGTTCTTTTATCAGAAAATCCTTTAAAGCATATATCACAAACAAAAGGTTTTTCACCAGTATGTGTCAAGAGATGTTTTCTTAAATCTCTATGCTGGGAAAACCCTTTGGAACATATTTCACACACAAAGGGTTTTTCTCCTGTATGGCTCAAGAGATGGCTTCTTAAATTTTTTTTCTGAGAAAATCCTTTAGAACATATTTCACAAACAAAAGGTTTTGTGTGTGTATGTGTCAAGAGATGTCTTCTTAAATTACTATTCTGAGAAAACACTTTGGAACATATTTCACAAGCAAAAGGTTTTTCTCCTGTATGTGACAAGATATGCCTTTTTAAATCAAAATTCCGAGAAAATCTTTTGGAACACACTCCACAAATAAAAAAAATTTCTCCTGTATCAGTTGAGGATTGTCTTTCTTTATCCCCATTTTGAGGAACAAAGTGCTTTTCATTGGCGGAAGAATTTTCTTCTGTAATCGATGACATCTTCTCAAATGAATAAGTTTAATTTCGAATGACAATAGATTCTTTTTCGAAGCATCAATATGAAAAGATTGTCGCAATGTTCATCCAAGGACACTTACTGAACTTCAGCAAAAACTGTTTTCTCTAACTGTGAATAAAAAAAACAGAAAGAAAAATAATAAACAAGACATTGCTAAACAAGTTGCCCTGAGTTTTCACAACAAATTAAGAAGCGGATTAAACAATTTTCTTTTTCTTAAACAGTACAAAATTAATGCATTAAATTATCACAATATATATTCTTAGGTATGACTTAACTCGGGTTATCTTTTTTCATACATGTAGGTACATATGAGTAGGTGTGCATACGATACAGTAGACACTGCCAAAGGATCTTATCGAGACACTCCTCTATCTGGACGGATAAAAACTAAAAAATTATTTCAATGAATACTTGCAATTTTATTTTTTATTATCTTTAGACGAAGAAAGTATTGAATTCATGAAAAATTGCGAATTCCGGTTTTCGACGGATTTACACGTTTTAGGGGCCAGAGTTTCCAAAAAACATGTTTGTACAAAATGGCTGTCTGTGAGTTTGTGGTTGTCTGTTTGTATGTGACACAAATTTTGCAAGTGTTCTATCTCAAGAACTAATGCACGAAGTTTAATAAAAATTTATATTCAGCTAATTCTTGATATAAATTGATGCTGAGTAGTTTTTGGCGTAACAAGTTGCGTTTCTATGCTGCTTTTTTTCGATTCCACAATAGCTATATCTCAAGAATTACTTGGCGGATTTTCATAAAACTTTAGTTTCCGTTAGACTTTGATATAATATGGTTCAAATTATATTTTGATATATACTAGTGCGCAAAATTTAGGACGAGTCCCAAAATGTCAATTTTCAAGCGATAATTTTCACGCGAATATTCAAAAGGAAGTAATATAATTCAAATAATTAGTATCCCTGCATAACAGCTAGTCCATATAACATCTCCTTCAGGCCACACATAATCACAAGAGTCACAGTATCTATGGCGAAACAAAATATGGGAAATTTTATATGTCTCTTTTATGAGTCTCAAATGACTACCATATGTGACTCCACTGACAGGTCACTGTGAACGCTGTTTTGTGTCTTGTCACCAGGTGACTTTATAATATCATTTGATTGAGACATTCATGTGACCTCTCAACTGAAAACTCAAATTCAAAGTCATTGTGAACGTTGCAATATGATAAATTATCAAATAATGTCCCAATGTGCAACTTTTGAAAGAATATACTTTACATTATTGGTGTATAAATGATTTTGCATACCTATTTTTTTTATAATTAATCTATTGCATAATTTTCGATATCCTGGAATTTTTTTAATGAAATTTTTCTATAGCGTATTATGTAAATATATATTTTTTGCGTATTCATATTTTTTAGGTTATATATAATAGGGATGGGACGAATAGTGATTTGGCTGAATAGCCGAATATTCAGCCAAATTTTAGGCCGAATACCAACATTTTTTTTGCAATAAACAAAATAACTTTTGATTATATATAATTTAAAAAATAGGAGCTGATTAATTATTACTATTCTTAAATGTGCTTTTAAATGTATTTATAAATTTGAAAAAATTTATTTTAACACACACTCAGACGCACACACAAAAAAATTATGAAATTGCATTATATCTTTTTATCCTAATGTACATAAAATTGATTTTCAGTAAGTCAGGATGGTTAGATATTTCCATTAAAATATGAAGAATGTGCTTCACATTTACTATCAAATGATATTTGTACCCTCTTTCTCTCAGAACTCACAAGAAGATATTTTCTGAAATAACCTTTAATGAAGTAAATTTTATTGAAAATTTAAATCCCTAATTATAAAAAAAATTTTAAGAATGTGACTGTTCTGGAATCAGTTGCCAAGCTTTAAATCACAAATTACATTAAAGCAAAAAGTATGCTTAAAGTAGAATGCATATGTTAAGAAAATCTTTGACATTTGATTTGGCACATACAAAATTCAATATTCCGCTTATTCAACAAGCATTAAAAGGATAAGCAGAAATTGATAACAACATGAATGAAGAAATATGTAAATTAAAAAAATATATGGTTATATAATAATGCTACATATTTAAGTTAGTAATTATGCAAATAATTATTTAAAAGTGAAAACTATAGAATAAAAATATTATTTTGTTTAATATTTAGAATTTATATTTAAATATTTATAAAACCATCTTCATAAAGCAAGTTATGTCACCTAATGAGTATCTAGTTTGACACCAGTTCTACTTTCAGAGGTACGGTTGTAGTTGGAATAGAGATATTTTATACTAAATCTTGAAAATGAATCTACGTTAATACACCTGGTGAATGAATTTTTTCATTTCTTACTTTATAGAAAATAAATTATGAATTTCATAAGAGCCTTTTTATATGTGCATGGAATTTGCATGAATAATAAATGTTTGAGTGATTTAGAATATGGCAGTGATTTTTTTTTTTTTGTAAGTGTTTTTCTCTTGAGTTGTAGTATATCATTCTCTAATGAAGACGTGCATCTCCAATTTGGACAGCATTTTCTAAAATATCACTAACATTTATAGGAAATACAGAAAGTCTGTATATTTTTAGTATCTGAATAACTGTATATTTTGTAAGTAAAAATAAGAATGATTTTATGAATAAGCCAGAAAGTAACCTATTTGGATTAAAAGAAAAAAATTGCAATGAAGGAAATTCTTTAAATCTTAAATTTATTTGAAAAGATATTTTCGGTATTTGGCGAGATTTTAGCAATATTCAGTAAGATATCTCTAAATATTCAGCTACAGGTATTCAGTCGAAGCATTCTGTCAACAAGCCTTCAATATTCGGCCAACCGAATATTCGGCAAAAGGGCCGAATATTCGTCCCATGCCTAGTATATAACATTAATCTTTATAATATAACGTTATACATATGTATATTAGGGTGGGTCGAAAAAAACTTTTTTTCGATTTTCGATGATGGCGGGTGTGAAAAAGTGGCCACTGGTGGCACTCAGTTCATACAAAAAATTTGAGATTTTTTGAACATTTCCTTACCCTGCCCCAAGCGGCTTGAAGTTTTGTAAAAATGCTCATTTTTGAACTTTTTTCGAAAAAAATTAAAAAATGTTAAATTTATTTTGGTTGTATTTACTTGAAAAGGTGTATTTAATGTACCAAATGTTTAAATAAGATCTGATCATACATTATTTAATATCTATGTGTATTATAACTTGGCCTATTTGTATAGTTTTTTCTCGTATAACAGGCAAAAGTTGTATTTGTTATAATTGATCATTAGTTTCTCTCTTATTTATGTCCCTTGGTCTTCTTTATATTTTTTCTATGTGTAAAAGGTCATATATTAGGGCAACGGACAGCAGTATACTTCAAAAACAAATCTGGAAGGTGAAAAGGGGGTGAAGCAGGACTCTAAGCAAGAGCAGTGACTCCTCGTAATGCTGATAAAGTGAAGGACGAAATAGATGAGATCCAAAATGCAATAAAGATTATTATTTCTCCATGCTGAGTTACCTGCTTCATTTGTTCAGTGTGAACGTAAAACCTTTTCCTAGTGAGATACAGTGCATTTTGGATCGTTAAATGGTCCATTATAGTGTTTTGTGCATTTTATTACGACGAGCTTAGAAATGGCTAGCGTGAAGGACTGTGGTAATGTATAGATACGAGATAGCGTGAAAAGTAGCTTTTTGGAGGCATCATGCATATTGAAAATATATTACAATTGCCAACTTATGCTGATAATCATGCGCCACTACTACTGGTTGCTTCACCATGTAGAAGGGTTGACAGCAGAGGATACGAATCTCGTCATCGATAAAAACAAAGTCAGAAGAGAGAAATAGAAACTTGGAAAGTAGATACACGCAGAAGAAGTTCTTGAAAGAAGTAAAATTAAAAGCATATTTTTTGATGGTAGAAAGGATAAAAGTATATTCAGAGGGGAAAAAAACAAGCGGCACCGTCGAAAGAAAGACGAGTGTTTGAAACTGGTTAGGAATACTTGGGTCACTTGATACCTCGTTCCGGTCAAGAATTAGCAAAATCATTATATAATCTTCCAAGTCACCACAAGTTAGACTTTTCTGAACTGACAGCACTTGGGTGTTATGGCACCACTGTTAATACAGGAAAACGCAATGGTGTCATTGCCTGTCTCGAAAAAAAATAGGAAGAGAGCTGCAACATTTGATGTGTATTCTTCATATGAATGATATCCCACTTCGACATCTACTTTCTAAACTTGATGGTGAAACCACGGGACCTAAGACCTTTGCCAAACCAATCGGTGCTAGACTAGTGGGGTGTGAAAAATCTACGTCTCACTTTGTTTGAGCATAATGTTGTTTCTTTGATATCAGAAATGGAAAATACTAAAGATCTAAGTACTGATCAAAAGTACTTATTTGACATTTATGCAGCAGTTTCAACTGGAATACGTCCTCGAGAAATGGAAAACAGATAACTTGGGCCAACTGTGAAACCGAGATCGATCACAACTGCTTTCAGAATTTTACACTCATGCGTTAGTAGTTTAAATCCTGATAAAGCGTTAAAATATCTCGCTCAGATACGTGAAACGAGTTTATGTAAGGAAAAATTAATATTATGTATGTATTGTTATGTATTAATATGTTATGTATTAATATTATGTATGTATAATATTATATAAAGACGTGGTTTTCTGTAAGGAAAAGGCTAGGTTACGCGGACGGGGCTAGAGATATGTGGCAGATAGTTAAACTTTGAACGTTTTTACCAGATGAGCTAAAGGAGACATTGCATTCAGTCATCCAAACAAATGGATACTATGGTCATCCAGAGAATTTATTGATAGCAATGTCAACCGATGATAGACAATATCTTAGAAGAATAGCATGGAAGGAAAAAAGTACGCTGCAATTTAAAAAAAAAAATAAAAACCAACATAGTGCGGAGTTTCAAGTTCCAAAGCTAAACTTTAAAACAACGGAACACTATGAGAGTATACAGAGGGGCGCCGCCGAAATCAGCAAACCTCTTATAGCAAAAAGCTTTTCACTAGAAAAAAGTAGAGAAAACATAATTTCAGGATCCATGTTGGATGAATCAATAGTATGCTTTCCAAGCCACTCTCAAGCAGTGTAAAGAGATGTTACAATTGTGATAGAAGCTGCATCAAAGGTATGCGGGAGTAAAGGAAGACATACCTTCATTAGAGAAAAACTGCCAGCATGGAAAAAGATACCAAAGTTCATTTCTAAAAAAGACTTTGTAGCGTAAATGCGATTCAGTACATTTTGAATATAACATTCTGTGGATAGGAGAGCGGGTAAAAATGTGCAGCTACCTTCTCGTGGCGAGTTCTGGGTTGTTTCGCGTTGGTACAGAATGCAAAATAAACTAAAAGCTGTATATTTTTAAAGGACATAGCATTAAAATAATGCATAGTTAGAGGTTTTTTAAACAATTGACTCATTAAATACATCTTTTCAATTAAATACAACCAAAATTAACTTAACATTTTTAAATTTTTTGCTAAAAAAGTTCAAAAATCAGCATTTTTTCTAAACTTCAAGCCATTTGCGGCAGGGTAAGGAATTGTCCAAAATATCTCAAATTTTTTGTGTGAACTGAGTGCTACCAGTGGCCACTTTTCCGCACCCGCCATTATCGAAAATCGAAAAAGAGTTTTTTTCGGCCCACCCTAATATATATATATATATATACAATACACTCTCTCAAATCCGCATGGCTTGGGAACAGAGGTTATGCAGATTTTAGAATTTTGCAGATTTCTGGTCATTACTTTGTTTATATATTTTTAAACAGTCATTTGAATGTAATTGAAAATGCAATCGAAAATATTACTAAATCACATCGAAATCATAAAATAAAGAAGTTTTATTTCAGGTTTAGCTAGACTTAATTAAATTTAAAAAAAATCATTAATACATATTATTTGGTAAAAAGATTGTGATTACTAATGATATCAGAAATATCTTACATTCTTTCAGAAATATATTCATTCTTCCTTCATGAAAAACCATGAATTCAGTATTATGAACAAAAAATAACAATTAAAACATATATGACATTGATATAGAACGTAAAAAAGTCAAATTTTGGCTCTATATCTGAACTGAATGTTTCATTGTTTACATCCTTAAATTATGTTCAGATTTTAGAGAGTTGCAGAGTTTAGGGTGGCAGATTTGAGGGAGTCTACTGTAATTTATTTTTACAAGCAAAAGAAACCCTGAAATTAAAAATTTCATTAAGTAAAAAAAGTCCTCAAATTATCCTCTTCTTAAAATAACAGAAAGCAAAGAATTCTTTAGTGTACATTTTATTTGTAGAAATTCCTTATTTATCAATAAAACAGGAACATTATTTGCTCCTTATGTATTATCCGGGCCAGGAAATAAATTACCAAAAAGGGTTATCAAACTTGTTTGTTGTTGCCAATCACATTCAAAACAGTAATTTAGTATCATTAAATAGCCCGAAAATTGTTAAAAATGGTCAATAATATAAAGGAAATAAATAAAAAACATAACAAATGAACATAACACATAAATAACAAAAATTAAATAAATAAATAAAATTAACTATTAAGAAATCTCCCATAAACTGTATTACATATTATTATCATTATAATATAGTTCTTATTAGTTGTGTTCATGTAATTGTATTTTTAAGGGTTAATGTAACTTTTTTGGTACAATTCTATTTGACCTGGCTTGGATAATATGTAAGGATTCTGTTATACTTGGTAAGTTACTATCATTTGAATTAACTGTATTATTTATTATTTTAGTAATTCTCAGACAAATAAACTGTATATGACTGTAAAATGTTTCTTCAAAATTCACTTCTTTAAATTCTGCTTTAATTTCAAAATATTTATTTTAGAATATAAGAAACATATGTTCATAAGTTTGAATTTAAAAATTTTCTTAAGTAATATCTCAAAGTATAATTTTTATAGTGTACGTTATCTATAGTGTAAGTTAGTTATTTACCTTATAGTTGCTATTCGACAAGCCAAGCATTCATTTTACCTGTGCGTGGAACATTTTAAATTATTATAAATGTTAGCAAAAATGAAAGTTGCAATACATAAAATTTTAGATCATCAAACGATCAAATCACAAGTTGTGAAACATTCAATCAAAGAATAACTAAAAAAATGTATCTTGCCATCAATTTATTTAAGTAAAGAATATGAATTCAGTAAATTGATTTTTTAAATTAGCCATTCTTACAGAATGCACTTATTACTAAAGTACAGACGCCAAGACACTGAATGAATCACGAAGGAATAAATCACTCATGAATAATGAATAAATTCATAATTAATTTTAATTCATAAAATGAAACACTTATTTATAAAAAAAGGAGCAGAAGGCATTACTCAAAATTCATGAATCTTACATTTAAATATTTTCTACAATATAAAATTTGACACTATTTGATTTTGAATAATTCATGAAAATTAATCTTAGATTATTTGGTAAAGCTTGCTTCGATTACTGGCGGACTGATAACCACTGCTACAACCAGGAATAAAAAAAATCTACTCATACTGCCTTTGCAGCAGTTTTATTCATAAATAATATAGTACGTAATTAGTCAATTACTAGAACAATTTCACCATTCTCGATATCATTCCTTCTGGAATGAATGAAGAATGAATGGATCATTCTCAATGAATCATGATGTAAAACTTCCAAGAGTCATTCTTGTATCTTGCCCTGTTTATAATATCAGGTAACTTTTAAATCATCAGTTTATTAATATCACTCTCTATATTAAAATAAGTTAATGTTAACATATTTTCTATAGTTAATCTTTAACAAAAATTATACAATTTTCGGTTTGATAATGTGATTACACCAAATTTTATCTGTTGCAACTGTCATTCATTTAGAGTCATTTAAAGCATTATTAAAATATTTTACTCTGAACACCGAATATTACTTATTTGTTATTAGTTCAGTGAATGTTGTTGAAATGGAAATTTTAAAACAGCTTATTGTCTTGATTTTTTTACCGTTTAATTTAAAAACATTACATTGCTGATAGACTCAATTGTGTTTTATTCTGTTCTGTTGAATGTAAATTTTTTTATATAACTGATCGCATATTAAAGTTTACATAAAATATTATAATAATTTATGAAACCAAGAACAGAATCTGCTATTCCAATAAATTTTTAATATTACATACATTGACAGTAAGTGCTACACTGCACTATTTTTTTTTTTTTTTTATTGCATTTGTCTTTCTGCATGTTAGGAAGATGCATTGTAACAGCAATGTTTACTGCTTACAACATTTTATTTTCTTTGCAATGCCATCTTTAATTTTATTTAGGTGCTATATTAGACACAGATGCAGAAATATTTTTCATGCGACACAAATTATTTAATATAATGTAGATTTGTGTTTTTATTTTATTTTATTTTTTCAGTAGGAACAAACATAGAAAATTTATATATTACTATAATGTGTCTTGTTTCTATGTCATACATTTATTTCATTGAATTCATTAAGTAAAATATCCTGTTGCAAAAATGCTCATATTGTTTGAATAAATGTTGATCATTGTCACATATGTCCATTCTCACACGCTTGTGATAATAGTGCCAAATGAAACTATCTGCTACTAGTAAGTTATTCTGATTGTGTTTGTTTCAAAATGACCAATTTTGTATTCCCCTTCTGCACCTAAATATGATTATTTTGCTGCAGGTGCTGATTACCAAATAGGCACAAGAAGCAGGTGCTTCCCTTAGAAAAATTTGAATGGGCCTGAAATTGAAAAAAAAAGGGCGGGGGGGAGGGGCAAATTTTATATTGAATTAATTTCATTTCAAAATTTGGTACGATTTCTGTTATCTCATCGACCAATTTTGCGAAATTATTCTAATCACCGAACTAATAGACAAATTATACATATTGATAAATTTTTTATTTTAAATAACGAAATAACAAATAATTAGTAGAATATTAATAAAAATACAAATAAAAAGTCAAAATAAAAATCACTTAATGACATTTTAAACACGTGAATCTTATTTAATGTCATTAAATGTGACATTCACAATCATCCATTATTGGCATTTAATCTTATAGTTTGGCAATAATTTTTTGGTCAATGAGTTAACCTAGTAGTACCCAAAATTCTAATTTCTATTAAAATTATTTATCTTATAATAATATATTAAAAAGTGTTTCATAAAATTACTTTTCTCAAAATATTAATTTTTCATGTAGTAGATCAGCTTTAAGTATTTCAAAATATTAATATTTTATGTACTGCATACATTCTAAATTCAACCATCTTTTATTCAATTTACATTTTTACACTCATACCATGAAAAAACCTTTTTGCATATTTTTCTCGATTGTATCCAATTTTTATGTAAGGTGATCATAAAAAAAAAGTTTGTTAATGAAATATATGGAAACACAACTGAGCCATTCTTAGGAATAACATTTGAAAACATTGGTAAGTTTCATGGTATGCTGAAATTACCCTAAAATCCCGTTAATCCGCACTTCCTGATCAAACGCCCCCTCCCCACTTTATAAAGAATTTGAAATTTTCAAAAAATCCTGAGAAAGCGCCCTCCATCCCTATTCTCAAAGGCAATTGAGAGTGGGATGAATCATTTTGAAATGAATGAATCATAAATCTTTGATGAAATGTGTGTTTTTTCAAGATTTTTTAATTGATTTCATGCTTGTTTTGGCTTTTTTTTTTACTAATTTCTCCTTTTTTCTGCATTTTTTCGACAGAATTTACGTTTTTTTTTTAAACCCAAATTTTTCAAGTTTCAAAATTTATGATTCATTTAACGATTCATTCATTTCATGATGATTTATTCCTGTAAATTTTGTTGAATGATCACGAAAAAATCCCGTGTAAGCGCCCCCCTCTAACTATTGTACGATTTTTTGTTTCGTTTGGGGGGGGGGATTAACGGTATTTTACGGTAGTTAACTGTTCTCAATTGAAAGGAGGCCCTGAAATAACATGCGCTACTCATAGCTTCAGAGGTTAATCAGGCCCTGCTTTGTGGCATTTTCTTTCATCCTTGAAGAATTTTCTTTTTAATACATATACTTGTTACAGCACTTGTGTTATTTTATCCTATGATGACACAAGAAAATTGGATTACCCCCCCCCCCCTTCCTACTCTGGTGTAATTTTTCAGAACATTTTATTTTTAAACCTAGAATTATCCCTAAAATTGCCATGCTTGCATTCTCCTATGTACTTAATTATTCAATGTTTGGACACTCATGTTTTTTATGTGTATTGAATCAAATGGTCAATTGTTGTTTTGTGGCAGAAAGCGAAAAAAAAAACTAATGTGAGTCAGTGTGAATACAGACTTGTGCATATAAATTTCTCAGAAAACACCTGACAGAAATCATCACATTCAATAGAAAATCAATAGCTTGTAATAAAATAGTGATGCATTTCTTTAATCATACTTTATATTTTATCCTTAAGCACTTTTCAGTGATATTTTATGCTTTAAATAAAGTTAACATAAAATTTCAAAATTAGGTCTTGATCTCCGTCCTCCCCTTCCTAGCCTTTGACAACATGAAACATTGAAAATAGTAGAAAAAAATGCATGTCGAGGATCTATAATCCGTGGATCCATAATCCGCAATTTTCTATAATCCGCATTACTTTATGAATGTAAACAATGAAATAAACAGTTAAGAAAATTTACAAATTAGTGATCCTAAAATGATTTGTTTTAAACAAATAATAAAAAATTTAATAAAAATCATAATAAAACATGTATTTTTTTAATTAACTTTTTTATTTTATTAACAGTAAAAAACTAAACTGTATTACGGAATGCACCTAAGCTTACTGAACATTCGAAACGCTGGCTTTTCATTCATAGCTATTTCAATTCATGTAAGTTCAGGAAAGTAAATAACCAATAAAAACACACTATTTTGTGTACTTTTCGCGCGTCACAGCACCACTTGAGAGCTAGATATCAGAAGTAGGGAAGATCGAATCATAGTGATCGATTGCAGATGTTTCGCCAGCGTCACGAAAGGCAAACGACCTTCAATTACAGGCAAACTCTGATTGATTTCTCAAGATCCGATCTTTCGGGAAACTAAGCTTTAGCCCGGGAGCTCTTTTTTTCATTCTATTTACGTTCTTAATTTGGCCCCAAGCACAGTTGATGAGTTGATGTTTATGAATTTACGGCTCACTACTTTTTACTCTAATGCTTATGCAAGGTGCAACATGAATAACGGAAAGCATAGTAATGTTACTTCAAGTTCTTCAGCAGCTGAAAGATTCCACATATCACTGACAATTCTACAAAAAGTTGATATTCTTAAAAAACTTGACGAAGGAACACCACCACAAATCTCATTATTAATATGTAATTATTTTTATTTAAATGCACATATATATCATTTTTTTAAAATAAATTAACTTTAAAAATGCATTTTTTGAGATTACTTATTAAATTACTTACCGGATTTCATATTTATCTTTCCATATTATACTGATTATAGAATTAAAATGCTGCCTAAGCGTAATGAAATGACGCATAATCCATAATATTCTATAATCCACAATATTCCATAATCCACACATACTTTGGCCCCAACTTGTGCAGATTATAGATCTTTGACTGTACTTTTTAGTCATTATTAGAAATTAGAATAACAAATGGAGGAGAAAAATCAGAGAGTTAAAATTCATGTGCTGTCAATCAAAAGGTAGAAATGAAATTCTCAAGCAAGGAAGGGGGGGGGGGAGAATAAGAGAAAGCAGAAATTAGTCAAAATGCTAAGATCACCATCTAACTCATTTTGTAGAAATGGAGTTTTAATGTTTAGGATAAAGTATATTTTCAATATTCTAAATTATTTAAACTGAAATTCTTAAATTTAAAGCACATTTCAAAAAAGTATTTTTTTATGTGGAATATTCTGACATATTCACAGCTATTTACTTTAACCACTTAACCGGCGATGGGTATAGGGAAACAGTCCTTTTCCCCACGACTTATCTCGGGGCAGACAGTGAAGTGGTTGATGTAGTTAAAGAAATTAACATGCATGACTATTGAAATTATTTAAAAACAAATTCATTATAAGCTATTATTATCATATTCTGAAGAATGAGTTAAAATGTCAACTTTTACCCCATCTTTGAAAGATCCTTTTGCTTAATCAGAAAATGGAAAATGATATTAAATTTCCTACGAGCACTATCTAATTTCATACATACGAATTAAAAATTTACTTCATGAATGAGCAAGAAAGCTAAAAAGTAGAAATTTTAACTGCCTGAACAAAAAATATACATGAATTTTTCCAGAAATTTATGTAAGTGAAATTCGAAGAATCAGATCTAATTACAAATTTTAAGGGAAGTACAACACACTGAAACAAACAATTTTCTTATCAAAAACTAGAATTGGAATTCATTTACTTAGTCAAAAAAAAGAAAAAAACCTCACTGCATCAGCAACAAAATATTTTTCTTTAAATAATGTACTACACTTACTATGCAATTTTCATATACAACTGCTAAAGGGGATTCTTTTTTTAAGAAACTTTGCACATGGCACCTAAAAACAAGAAAAAAAAGGGATTGCAAATACATATTTACAACGAGGCATTAATTTACACTTTATACCATTTTCATTATAAACAATCAAAACAATTGTTTTCAAATATTCATTAATAAAATTTACATTTGCAATCTGTTTCAATATTTACTATAAATAACCTAGACAATTAGTTTTGGTCAGAGATTTTCAATAAGATATTTGTTCCTTAAAATACAATATATATTAAAATATTTAAAATTCTTTTAACTGCCAATTAAATTTAAATAAATTACGCTGGATGAATTCAAACAGTTTGAGATTTAAAAAATAACATTTCACAAGAAGACAACATAATAAACAATTTAAATTTTTATTACAGTAGAAAAATTAAAACCTGCGACGAATAAAGATTATTAATTAAAACAAAAAACGGAGGGAATTCGGGGTTATTTTCTCATATTATAAATATATAAATATATGCAACTGAAAAACAAGAATATTTTACTCTTTACTCAATGGAAATTATTTTCAGTTCAAGATTATAGATTGTGCCGTAGCACATGTATGAATCGATTTTAAAAAATGATTTAGTAAAACAAAATAAATATAGGGATAAATAAGCAGATTTCTTAAAAGTTATCTGATAATACAAAAATGGCAAAAGACAAGACGCAGAATGCAAGAATGAATCGTAGACTTTTACATCATGATTCATTGGAAAAGATTCATTCGCTATTCCAGAAATTCTTGTATCTAATTAAACTATTATTTATTAATAATAATGTAACCATGACAATTTAACTAGTACCTTTTTTAATATATCTGGTTATATTTTTAGATATCAGATCAGACATTAACAGAAACAAGCTTTACCAATAAATATTTGTGTTAGTTATCCAAAATCAAATTGTGTTGAATTTGAAACCCGAAGACATATGTAAGTGCAAAATTCGCGGATTTTGACTATTGCTTTTTACTCTTGTTTTATAAATAAATGCTTTGTTCGATTAATTAAAAAATTCTATTGCAGTGATTTAATGAATGATTTGTTTTCATCAATGAATTCTTCCAATGCATTCATTTCTTCTGATTCATTCATTGGATTGGCGTCTCTTTACTTTTCTCATAACGGGGTGATAACTGATAGGAATTAAGTGTTCACTGACTGTAAAAATAGCGAATTTTTTAAATCAGTTTTCTGACCCAATCTCTTTACTAAAATAAATTAATGGTAAGATATGTTTTCCTTTGTTTGTTACTCTTCTACTGAAAAATTCTACAACTTGTAAGTTGATTGTATGATGACGCAAAATTTTATGTTCATGACTTTCATTGTTGCTGCATTTATAATCATTTAAAATATTCGATGAGTCGAATATTAACTATCAGAGCTTAACTTATTTGCGACCTCACCTCTTCTCTTCCTCCTTCAAAGACAAAGGCATATCTAGCTCTTTGTTTAGATCCGTCCATGGTCATGGCTCCTTTTTCTGGGATGGGAGAAAATTTACATCTCTTAATAAGCAATTTTTATATTGAAGACTGTAACCCATATTCAAAATGGCTACTTTTCTGATACTTTTAGGAAATCATTTTCATTCATGAATACAAAAAAGGATTGCATTAATATTCATAAAAATATCACATTTTATTCAGATCTAAGAAATTAAAGCATTTTTCATTTTTTTATTAAGGCATAGAATTACTCAGAAATGCAGCATTTTAGGCAATTTTTTGGACATGACAGATTAAGAAATGCCGTCACGAGAGAAGGGAGTGGGGAAGAAATTGCACTTTTTTTACCATCAAAAGTGAAAAATCTCAAATCCTCTGGGGGAGTGCATCTCATTGCTACAGGGTGGGTGAAACGTCCATTTAGGCACTGCCCTGAAATCGACACTGGTAAAAAGCATAGAGAAAAATTAAACTATCTGAAGTTTGTACAGTAGACTCCCTAAAATCTGTACATAATTTAGGAATGTAAACAATGAAACATTCAATTCAAGTATAGGGACAAAATTTGACTTTTTTAGTTTTATATTACTTTTATATATATTTTAATTTGTAATTTTTGTTAGTATTACTGAATTCATGGTTCTTTATGAAGAAAAAATAAATTTATTTCTCAAAAATTTCAAGATATTGCTGATATTACTGGTAATCACAATCTTCTTACCAAATATATTTATGTATTAATCAAGCTCTTTTTTATGTTATTACGTCTGGCTAAACTTGAAATTAAACTTCCTTATTTTATGATTTTGATGTGAATTAGTAATGTACCTTGTTGAGGCAAGTTTCATTGGATAATTTATGTAAACTACATTTCATCTTTATAATGAATATTTAGTCATACATTATTTATTAACTTGACCTTTGCTTTTATTATTTTAATCATTTTAAAAATTATCTAAATTTTCATTATTTTAGTTAGTTAATTATTTTAATATTTTATTATATTTTAAGCATTCACTATAATTTCAATTGCATTACTAATTACATTCAAATTACTTTTTAAATGATGTAAACAAAGTAATAATCAGAAATTTGCAAAATTCTAAAATCTGCACAACATTTGGTCCAAAACTGTGCGGATTTGAGGGAGTCTGTTGTATATCAGATACATTTATATTTAATTTTATTATTAAAAAAGTATCTCATATAAATTTCAGTTTTGTTATTTTTAAATATTATGTTTTTTTAGTATTGTAAATGCATTTCTAAAGTGAATAATTTGCAAGAAAAAAGGGTTGTTCAATGTGGATATATTATTTTTTTTTTACTTAAAAAATATCTATTATAATATCTATTTTAATTGTAATGGTGTTTAGTATTGAAAATGCGTCCTTGGCATAGATCTCACATATTTTTTTTTTTTTTTTTTTTTTTTTTTTTGCAAGGGAAAAATCTATGATTTTTTTTTTTTGGGGGGGGGGGGGAAGAAGGAGGAATAAACTGAAAATATTCAGAAGTTTGATATCGTTGAGATCTGAAGAGTCCTGATTTTGATCTTGTACTGTATAAGCGCAATTCCGCTGCAGCAGTAAGGAAAGTTTTTCTAATATTTTAATTCTTTTCTTTAGGTCTTGCATATTAGGTGATTCCACCACTTTGAAGTTTTTTTTTGCCTAAAATTTCTTGACGTTTTTCTTCAAGTTTATATGATGTAATATGTTTTTCTGTTTTTCAAAATATCATGAAACTGACAACTGCAGACAATACCCAGCCACAGATTATTGGCAAAAAAGTAGGGTAAAAGTAGGATCAATATAACTGTTTTGACGCTTTTGTGAAATTTTCTACCTTTTTAATTTTTTGTTTTAACAAAATAATGTTTACTTCAAGTTGTAGTTAGTTTAGGAAGTACCGTAAAATACCGTTAATCCGCCCTTCCCGATCAAACGCCCCCTCCCCACTTTATAAAGAATTTGAAATTTTCAAAAAATCCTGAGAAAGAGCCCTCCCTCCCGATTCTCAAAGGCGATTGTGAGCGAAATCAATCATTTTGAAATGAACGAATCATGAATCTTTAATGAAATGCGCGTTTTTTCAAGATTTTTTAATTGATTTCATGCTTGTTTTGGCTTTTTTTTACTAATTTCTCCTTTTTCTGCGTTTTTTCGACAGAATTTACGTTTAAAAAAGAAAATAACCCAAATTTTTTCAAGTATAAATATTTATGATTCATTCAACGATTCATTCATTTTATGATGATTCATTCCTGTAAATGTTGTTGAAGGATCGCGAAAAAATCCCGTGTAAGCGCCCTCCCCTAACTATTGTACGATTTTTCTTTTCGTTTGGGGGGGCGGATTAACGGTATTTTACGGTAGTAACATTTTTACTTAAATATTTTATACTGGACAGATTCTCATCTGTATGTTCATTTTAAATAACCAACCATGTAAACAGTCATCAGCTATCACAACAAAGGCGGATGGATATCTATACATCAATTTTTATATCATATATCAACAAATGCAGATTTTAATAAAAAATCATCTCAATTCATCTTTGCTAAACATTAATATATCAGTCTTAATTATATACATTCATTAGACAATGCAGTTTTTTATTCTCCAATTAATGCTATAGTGAAAACAATGAAACTGACAATTTTTTTCCTTCCCATATCTAAAGATCAAGCATTTTTTTATGTACAGGGGGTAGGAAGGGAAGGGGAGAGCAATTGGGAAAAAAGAAATTTAAGATGATTGATTACTTATTTGTCATTATTAGAAATTAGAATAACAAATTTAGGGGGAGGGGAATTAAAGCATTAAATAAAAAAAATTTTCAGGTAATTGAACATTTTTATTGCAGTGATTTACTGAATGATTCATTTTTCATGAATGAATCTATTCTTTTATCAATTTATTCTTTTTTTCTGATTCATTCATTCTGATGTTTCTTTACATTTCTGATAACGAAATGGTAACTCACAGGGAATGAGGTTCTATGATTGTAAAATTAAAAAAAAAAATTTAACCAGTTTTCTGACCCAATCTCTTTACTAAAATGAATTACTGGTAAGATAAGTTTTTGTTTATTTGTTACTCTTTTGCTGAAAAATTCTACAACTTGTGAGTTGAATGTATGATGACATAAAATTTTATGTACCATAACTTTCATTTGTGCTGCATTTATAGTCATTTAAAATATTTGATTAGTCGAATAGTAACTATCTGAAGCTTGAATTTTTCCCACCCTCAGCCCCTCTCCCTCCTTCAAAGACAAGGATGGATCCTGCCCTCTTTTTAGAAGAAAGATCATGGCTCTTTTTTCTGTGGGTGGTGGATTTCGGAGAATTCACATATCTTAATAAGCAGTTTTTATATTGCATGTTGTTCTCAAATTGACCCATATCAAAAGTAGGTACTTTTCTGATACTTTTAGGAAATCATTTTCATTCGTAAATACAAAAATGATTGCATTAATATTTGTAAAAATATAAAATTTTCACCTTTTATTCAGATTCTAAGAAATTGGTTGGCATGGTTTAAAGCAATCCTTTTTTTTTTTTTTTAGAAGAAGAAATCTACTAACATTTTCCCTTTTTTCTTTATAATTTGTTTTTTTTTTTCAGATTACTGGATATAAATAATCTCTACTTTTAACACTTTATTTCAGCAATAAGCTTTAGATATAGTGGGTTTAGGTTGTTTTTTATGTATATGATTAAAATTGGTATGCAATGGTGAATAATGCTCTACAGAGAAAGTTTCAAACATGTGAATTAATCAAAGATGAAATAGATTAAAACTTAAAAAAAAAAAAAAAAAATGCAGGTTATTTAACGCAATTAATAACATAACATGATCATCTTTAACATTTTGCCCAAGCTGTAAAAGAAATTGCTCTTAATTGGTAGATTATCTTGAAGAATTAAAATGAAAATATGAAGTCAAATTTCAGAGTATTCAAAGATTGGGTGCTAGTTATAGCATTTTAATAATACCAATCTTATAACTATTTTTTTTCTCCCCTGTTATCTGCTGAATCTAATGACCAAAAATGAAAAATGTTTACTCAAGTTTTTACTTAAAAAACAATATCCCAAGGAGTATTTGAAATTTATTATTTGAATAATTGTAAAAAAGAATACAGTAGACTCCCTCAAATCCACACTCCTAAAATCCACAACTCTGTAAAATCTGCACATAATTTATGGATGTAAACAATGAAACATTAAGTTCAGATGTAGGTGCAAAATTTGACTTTTATTGTTTTTTATCAATTTCATAATTTTTTTAATTTGTAAATTTTGTTAAGAATTTATGAAGAATGAATAATATTTTTCTGAAAAATTTTATGCTCTGATATTGCTGATGTCATTGCTGATATCATGGCCATCACAACCTTAGCATGTATTTTTATGTATTAATTAAGCTTTTTTAGTTATTAAGTCTGGTTAAACCTAAAATAAAGCTTTGTTACTTTATGATCCTCATGTTAATTAGTAATGTACCTTTATAAAGCAAGTTTCATTGAATAATTATGAAAAACACATTTCATCTTTATAATGAATATTTAATTTTACATTATTTATTATTTATTTGACCTTTGCTTTTAGTATTTAAAAAATATCTATTTTTTTATTATTTTAGTTTATTACTCATTTTAATGATTTAGTATATTGTAAGCAGTCATTAAACTTTTGATTTCATTTATAATTACATTCAAATAACTTAAAATAATATATAAACAAAGCAATGACCAGAAATCCGCAAAATTCTAAAATCTGTAAAATTCTAAAATTCGCACAACCTCTGGTCCCAAGCTGTGTGGATTTAAGGGAGTCAAGTGTATTACATTTATCAAACTACATCCAAATGTCTGTTATTAGTAATTAAAAGATTGTTTATAAAGATTTTCAGAGCATCCTTTTTTTTACTGTATAGAGCAGTTATTCATTGAGCAAAAGGTTGTTTGCTAAAACTGTTTAAATTAAAATATGAATTTTTTTTTAATTTTCTACATTAATTCATTAGAATTATTTAATTTAAATTATTTTAAAATGAAGTTACACTACTTATAATCCAATAATATCTATTTTTATCAATAAATATCCATGTATATGAATATTCAATGATCTTGAAATATTAAATTTAATAAATCCTGTCAAGTGATATGTCATATGAAAGCCCACACCAAGACCTTCAAAACAACACCAAGATAAATTCTATACCTATCATAGGAGTTGAGAAAATTGTATTTTTGTAACTATCAGAATGTCATTTTTTACGTGTTTTCCACTTTTTCATGAAGCCCTCCCCCCTAAAAAAAAGGCTGCAAAAAATCTAGAAAAAATATTTTATTACATTATTACATAAGTAGAAACAATCCTGTGAATTTCATTAAAATTGCTTGATGTCAATCTCAAAAGTATATTTTTCTTCGTCGATTTGGCATGGAATGACCCAATAGTAACACAACATTAATTCTGTTTAGCAACAGTTAATGAAATATGATGATTGAATTGAAATGGCTATGCAATATATATTTATCTATTGTCAGTTAATCACTATCTGTGCACTAGGGTCATACTTGTAAAAACAAACAAAATTACTCGCATCAAGTGCCAAACAGAGAAAGGTTTTTCTAATGCATTGCTGACATTACTCAGTTATACCATATTATTTATTAGTTGTATGGAAAGTAATCATTTGTCAATCAAATTTTTCCTATCGAGTCGAAATATCTTTTCAATTTTTAGCATATATTTTTACTATGGTAAATCAATGATAGTTGTTTTCAATTTTTATTTAGACTGCTAAAAGAATGTGTGAAACATTTATACATTTAGAACTAGGAGACATTTAGAATGTACTCATTTGTAACAGTTTCTGTAGCAGATATTTAATTTTTTATTTCATAAGCAATTACAAAAACTAAGTTATTTTAGAACATTTGGAAAACAGGGATACAATAAGGAGTTAAAGATACATTTTCCAGTGTTTCACATCAAATCTATTTTGCTTTTCATTTGGCGACTGTTTTTTATTTCTTATTTGCCAAATCGGTAAGGTTGCTCAAAAGTCAGCAAGAACCCTGATCTAGGGTAGCACAGGGTAAATGTTGGCCACTCTCATCCTGGGGTAATTATGGGTTACCGTATTTTCCGGGAATAAAGCCGCACCAGGTGTAACGCTGCACCGGGAGTAACGCCGCACCAGGTATAATGCCGCGCCGGTTATACTCCAACATTCATTATTAGAGCAATGAAATAAAATTATTAAATGATATAAAATAAAACATTTTGAATTTAAATAAATAACTTACCTTTTTTTGTTGTACAATTAGATCAACTATGATGATTACTTATATAAAGAAACACCTAGATTTTATCACTATGGAATCTATTTTAAAATAAATTCTAGAATTATAGATAGTATTTAAAATTAGTTTTTATGGATAATTTTACTATGCATAAAAAAAGTTTCATTTTAATTTTGTTGTATAACGTAAGTTGAGATGCTTTTGTAACATGATACAAAATCATCATTCAAACACTTTTTATTAAGATCCACATTAAGATTATTATAAGACATTTACACTTTTTATTAAGATCCATGCCACATTAACATAGGTGTTTAGATTTTTTTTGTGGTACTTCTTGGTTGCTCTGTCAACCAATTTCGCCATATTACACAAATTTCCAAACTGTTCACCAACTTAAACAATTTTTATTTCAAATAACAGAAGATCATATTAATTAGTAAAACATAATCAAAAATAGAAATAAAAAGTTTAAATAAAAATTATTTGATAACATAAAAAGTACTTGTATGGTAGTTAATGTCAAGTGAATGTGACTTTTACAATCATCCATTATTGACATGTACTCTTATAGTTTATCGATGGTTTTTTAGTAGACAGGATAACTAAGCAGTATCTATCTTTTTTGTTTATTTTAAATATGTATGATATAAGGTTTTAAAATAAATGCACTTTTTATTCCTATTTGTTTTCAAATAAACTCTAGATATATATGCATTTATTTCCCAAATATTTTGTATAATTATCAGTACAAAAAACCCTGAACGGGTTAAAAGCTTGTGACGCAGCACTTTATCTTATATATCTAAGAATTTTAAATTTGGGACTTAAAACTCATGATATCAAAATTTATGTGACGCTATGCTATTAATTAATATATACATATATTAAAATTTATTCATTAAGGTTTTATCAATTACATCTTTCATAAATTCAAAATATGAATCTTAAAAGATATGATATCAAAATTTAAGTGACGCCTTGACGAGGCTTTAAACAATGTTTTAAAATTCCATTTATTTATTTATTGTCTAAATACATTTTCATATCTAAACAATACTTTTCATTTTCCAATACACTGTTAAATACATCACTTTCACTGAATATATATAATGCACTGAAATATATTTATTTGAATAAATAGATTTATCTTTTGGGCTACGCTATCCAAAATCAAAAATAACATTTGAATAAATATTTTTTGCGTCATTGTATCCAAAGTAAGTTAAATAGATGCAAATAGATACAATGACGCAAAAAATATGTATTCAAATGTTATTTTTGATTTTGGATAGCGTAGCCCAAAAGATAAATCTATTTATTCAAATAAATATATTTCAGTGCATTATATATATTCAGTGAAAGTGATGTATTTAACAGTGTATTGGAAAATGAAAAGTATTGTTTAGATATGAAAATGTATTTAGACAATAAATAAATAAATGGAATTTTAAAACATTGTTTAAAGCCTCGTCAAGGCGTCACTTAAATTTTGATATCATATCTTTTAAGATTCATATTTTGAATTTATGAAAGATGTAATTGATAAAACCTTAATGAATAAATTTTAATATATGTATATATTAATTAATAGCATAGCGTCACATAAATTTTGATATCATGAGTTTTAAGTCCCAAATTTAAAATTCTTAGATATATAAGATAAAGTTCTGCGTCACAAGCTTTTAACCCGTTCAGGGTTTTTTGTACTGATATCAATGCTTTTTTTAGGTTAATAATAAGATAAAAACAAAAAATTAAAGACTAATGCGAAGAATTCATATTCATGATTTCTGATCACCTTTAATTACCCCTCCCCCACCCACTTAAAAAAAGATATTTCATATTTTATTATTAATATATGCTGTGCTACTTGATTTCGTTAAAAACAACTCTGTAGTAAAGTACGTTAGTATAAGATAAGAAAGTAATGTACATTCAGCATTGTATTTCTAAGAAAGGATTTCATAATCTATGCTGTATGTATCATTTCTCATTCTAGTTAACTATGTTTTTCTTTACACATGATGATACATATACTACAGATGGATTAAAATGATCAGGAATACAATATTCAGAATGTGCTGGAAAGTATTTCATAATCTATGCTGCGTGCATGATTCTTGTTAATTATGTTTCAACCTTTGTATAGGTTGGTAATATTGCAGATTGATTAAAACTATATCCGTTACAATATTCAGAATATGCTGGAAAGTGTTTCATAATCTATGTTGCACACAGGTTTTTCTTTCTTGTTAATTATGATTTGTTCTTTATATAGAGTGGTAAAATTACTGCAAATGGATTAAAATGATAGGCTTACAATAATGAAAATGTGTTGGAAAGTGTTTCATAATCTATACTGTATGTGTAACTTTTCATTCTTGTTAGTTTATTTATGTTTTGCTGTTTGCACAAAACATATATAAACAGGGGGGGGGAGAGATTTGGATGGGAAGATTACTGTACAAAGATGAAACTGATAGGTTTAAAGCATTCAGAATAAAATGGAAAGTATATAAACATGTTTAATGGAAAATTTTTTACTCTCGTTAATTATGCTTTGTTTTTTTGCACAGAATGGTAAAATTATTGTACATGAATGACAATAAGTTTACAATATTCAGAATGAGTCAGAAAATGCATCATAATCGATGCAGTATGCATGACTCTTCGTTCTTGTTAGTTATGTTTTGTGGGGTCATCAAGGCTTCTTGTTAGTTATGTAAGGGGGGGGGGGAGATTATATCGGGTTTAAGATTTTATTAAAATTTCCATGCTCTAGTCTGTACGTATTTACATAATTTTTTTTTCTAAAAATCTTGATTTGGTTAGATAATTGTTTTTTTTTTGGGGGGGGGGGGTTTGAATATCGATTCAGTTTGACTTTAATTGGAATTTTCAGGTTCTTGCCGAGTTGCATTTCAAGTACTAGTTTTCAATTCTGGTCAGTGGATGGGGACGGAAATTATTTTGTCTTTCTTGAACAGATTTTTATTTCCTAATTTTTTTATTTTACTTTTTTTTGGGGGGGGGGGATTGGATTGGGTTTCAGGTTATTCGGATCGGGTTTGAGAAAGACTTCTATTGGAATTTCCATGATCTGGTCAATACATATCAACATAAATTGTTCTTTTTTTTCTAAAATCTTGATTTGATTAAATATATATATATTTTTTTTTTGGGGGGGGTTGGGATTGAATCTGGTTTCGGATTGACTTCAAATGGAATTTTCAGGTTCTTGTTGAGTTGCATTTCAAGTATATTATTTTGTCGCAGATAAATTGGGTTACAATTGGAATTTTTTTTTTTTTTTGGGGGGGGGGGTAGTGTTTGAACTGGGTTTAGGATAGATTTCAATTGAAATTCTTGTCAGTGTATGTGGACAGAAATTATTTGGTCTTTCTTGGACAGACTTGTGTTTCCATTGTTTTTTCCTTTTTGGGTTTGGATTAGGTTTCATGTTAACTTTCAGACTCTTGTCAGTGTGTATCGGCAGAAATAATTTTCTCTTTTTCGGATTAGGTTAAGGTTCGATGGAAATTTTTTTCAGGTTTCAATCAGGTTCAATTCAAATGGAATTTTCAAGTTCTGGTTAGGTTGCGCTTTAATGGAAAATATTTTGTCCTGTATAGAATACTGGGCTCCGGTTATATGGAATTTCCTTTTTCAGGTTCAGATTAGGTTTAAGATAGACTAATTGGAATTTCCAGATTTCTGATCACGCATATCTATGGAAATTAAGTTTTCTTTCCCGAATCGAGATATGGTTGGATAATTTTTTTTTTTTTTTTGGGGGGGGGGGGGTTGAATCTGGTTTCGGTTTGACTTCAAATCTAATTTTCAGGTTCTTGTTCAGTTGCATTTCAATGTATTTTATTTTACAGCAGATAGATTGAGTTACTCTTGGAGGGATTTTTTTCTTTCTGGTTTTGGATTGTATAGGATAGATTTCAATAGGAATTTTTCGATTCTGGTCAATGTATGTCAATGGAAATTATTTTATCTTTCTTGGACAAATTTATCTTTCCATTAAATTTTTGTTGGTTTAGAATGGGTTTCAGGATAACTTGTAGGTTCTTGTTGGCAGACTTGTATAAAACCAAAAACTTTCTGCAAATTAATTTAATGTTGGGTGTAATTCGCATTTTTTGGCACAATTCATGGTCATCATTCGTGTTTTTTATGCGATTTATGAATGTAATTTGCATTTTTGAGCAATTTATGGACATAATTTGCAATTTTTATGCGATTAATGAATGTAAATTACATTTTAAATGATTTATGGACGTAATTTGCTATTTTTATGCAATTCATAGACATAATTTACATTTTTTTCAGTATCTGTCGACGAAATTTGTGTTTTTTGATCAATTTATTGACGTTATTTGTGTTTTTATAGGATTTATGAATGTAATTCTCTTTTTTTACAGAACTCTTGGACGTAATTTGCATTTTTTGTAATTTATGAACGTTATTAGTGTTTTTTTGCATGATTCATGGAAGCGATTCGCATTTTTTGAGTGATTTATGAATGTAATTCATGTTTTTATGCATTTCATGGACGTAATTTGTGTTTTTTGAGCGATATGTAATTCGCGTTTTTTATGCAATTCATGAATGCAAAACACTATTCGCTATTTTTATGCGATTTATAGACGTAATTTGCGTTTCAGCTTTCTGCTGCCAAAATTCGTGTTTTTTGAGCGATTTATGAACATAATTCCCGTTTTACTACACGATTCATAGACATAATTTGTGTTTCTCATACAATTTCTGAACGTAATTCTCACTTTTTTAAACAATTCATGGACGTAATTTACGTTTTGACGATTTGTGAACCAAATTCGCGTTTTTTATGCGATTCATGGATATAATTTGCGATTTTTATGCGATTAATGAATGTAATTTACATTTTACATGATTCATGGATGTAATTTGCTATACTTATGCAATTCGTAGACATAATTTGCATTTTTTGAGCTTTCTGTCGAAGAAATTTGTGTTTTTGATCGATTTATTGACGTTATTTGTGTTTTTATAGCATTTATGAATGTAATTCTTTTTTTTTTACCAATTGTTGGACTTAATTCGCATTTTTTTTAATTTATGAATGTTATTAGTATTTTTTTTGCATGATTCATGGAAGTGATTCGCATTTTATTAGTGATTTATGAACGTAATTTGCGTTTCAGCTTTCTGCTGCCAAAATTAGTGTTTTTTGAGTGATTTATGAACATAATTCCCATTTTACTACACGATTCATAGGCATAATTTGTGTTTTTCATACAATTTCTAAACGTAATTCTCACTTTTTTAAACAATTCATGGACGTAATTCACGTTTTGAGCGATTTGTGGACCCAATTCGCGCTTTTTATGCGATTCATGGACATAATTCGCGATTTTTATGCGATTAATGAATGTAATTTACATTTTACATGATTTATGGACGTAATTTGCTAAACTTATGCGATTCATAGACATAATTTGCATCTTTTGAGCTTTCTATCGACAAAATTTGCATTTTTTGATCGATTTATTGACGTTATTTGTGTTTTTGTAGGATTTATGAATGTAATTTGCTTTTTTTTTTACCAATTCTTGGACGTAATTCGCATTTTTTGTAATTTATGAACGTTCTTAGTGTTTTTTTGCACGATTCATGGAAGTGATTTGCATTTTTTGAGTGATTTATGAATATGTAATTCACGTTTTTATGCGTTTCATGAACGTAATTTGTGTTTTTTGAGCGATTCATGAATGTAATTCGCGTTTTTATGCAATTCATGAATGCAAAACACTATTTGCTATTTTTATGCGATTTATAGACGTAATTTGCGTTTCAGCTTTCTGCTGCCAAAATTCGTGTTTTTTGAGTGATTTATGAACATAATTCCCATTTTACTACACGATTCATAGGCATAATTTGTGTTTTTCATTCAATTTCTAAACGTAATTCTCACTTTTTTAAACAATTCATGGATGTAATTCACGTTTTGAGCGATTTGTGGACCCAATTCGCGCTTTTTATGCGATTCATGGACATAATTCGCGATTTTTATGCGATTAATGAATGTAATTTACATTTTACATGATTTATGGATGTAATTTGCTATATTTATGCGATTTGTAGACATAATTTTCATTTTTTGAGCTTTCTGATGACGAAATTTGCATTTTTTGATCAATTTATTGACGTTATTTGTGTTTTTATAGGATTTATGAATGTAATTCACTTTTTTTACCAATTGCTGGACCTAATTCGCATTTTTTGTAATTTATGAATGTTATTAGTATTTTTTTGCACGATTCATGGAAGTGATTTGCATTTTTTGAGTGATTTATGAACGTAATTTGCGTTTCAGCTTTCTGCTGCCAAAATTAGTGTTTTTTGAGTGATTTATGAACATAATTCCCGATTTACTACACGATTCATAGACATAATTTGTGTTTTTCATACAATTTCTGAACGTAATTCTCACTTTTTTAAACAATTCATGGACGTAATTCATGTTTTGAGTGATTTGTGGACCCAATTCATGTTTTTTATGGAATTCGCTTTTTTTGAGCGATTCATGGACATAATTCGCGATTTTTAGGCGATTAATGAATGTAATTTACATTTTACATGATTTATGGACGTAATTTGCTATACTTATGTGATTCATAGACATAATTTGCATCTTTTGAGCTTTTTATCGACGAAATTTGAGTTTTTTGATCGATTTATTGACATTATTTGTGTTTTTATAGGATTTATGAATGTAGTTCGCTTTTTTTTTTACCAATTCTTGGACGTAATTTGCATTTTTTGCAATTTCTGAACGTTGTTCGTGTTTTTTTGCACAATTCATGTAAGTGATTCGCATTTTTTGAGTGATTTATGAACGTAATTCACGTTTTTATGCAATTCATGGACGTAATTTGCATTTTTTGAGTGATTCATGAACGTAATTCACATTTTTTTATGCAATTCATGAATGCAAGTCGCTATTTTCATGCGTTTTATAGAGGTAATTTCCATTTCAGCTTTTTGCCACCAAAATTCGTGTTTTTTGAGCGATTTATGAACATAATTTATGTTTTACTACACGATTCATAGACGTAATTTGCATTTTTCATACAATTTATGAATATAATTCTCGCTTTTTTACATGATTCATGGACGTAATTCACATTTTAAACAATTTGTGGAGGTAATTCCCATTTTTTATGCAATTTGCTTTTTTTTTTTAGCGATTCATGGATGTAGTTCACAAAACCACCCCCTTGGCTGTGCTACTGACAACAAAATCTTATGTTGGTGCAAGGAGTAATTTATTCATAGACATGAGAAAAAAGTTTTTGACAACAAACCAAAAAAAAGTACAATACAGGATTTTTACCTGGCATTCTCATAAAATTTTGAATATATTCTGCCTCCCCCCTCTAATTCATAAGTTTTCATACATTCTATATTATATTCCATATTAAGAAGGTGCCACTTGTCTAGTTTTGATTTGAATGAGAACGCGTTATTAGCATTTTTCATTCAGGTAGAATTTATTTATTTAGAATAGAATTGATAAAGAAAATGCACAAATTGAAAAACATCGAACAGACATGATAGAATCACTACGTAATTTTCATGGTATTAATAATCCACATGGATGTTTCTTGTTATGCAAATTCAATCTTGCAATGTCTTAATATACAATGAATAAATTCTGCAATAAAGTTAACCAGAGAATCTTGCAATGGATTTTTGCCGTCGCTTATTCAAATTTACTTAAGAGGAATCGAGTTAATGAAATGTTGTATAAATGTTACTTGTTAGCTTTATAGATTACTAGGTACTACTAGGTTATCCCGTCGACCAAAAAATTATCGCCAAACTATAAGATTAAATTCCAATAATGGATGATTGTGAATGTCACATTCAATGACATTAAATACAATTTGTATATTTAAAATGTCATTGATTTTTATTTCGACTTTTTATTAATATTTTACTAATTATTTGTTTTTTCATTATTAAAAAAAAAAAATATGTGATTATGTATAATTTGGCGAAATTGGTCGAAGGAACAACAGTAGTAGCGATTACTAAAATATTTCAAATTGAAATAATTTATGAAACTGAAAATGTTTTAGCCAACATTTCACTTAAGTTTAAAACAAGCAATATATAGAAATTGTAAAGTCCCTCAAGTGTGTGTAACTTGGGACAAGACATTGCACAAATATAATGTGCTCATCTTTTGTTTACATTTTTAAAAAGAGTAATTTAAATGTAATAATGTACTAGAAATCATAATGAATGCTTATAATAGAGTATAATACAGTCAACTCTGTGAAATTCACAAAATGTATTATCTGCAAAACATGTTAAAATGCAAACATTGAAAAGTGTTTTAACACTTAAACTCAAAGATAAAAGATATGCAATAATTTTATTTTCATGAAATGACAAATTTTAATAAAATAAACTGGGATTTAAGAAAATTCATGTATTTTGTACCCTGTATTTAAAAACAATACTTTAAGCAAGCCAGTAAGTTTCCGTTTATTAATTATGATTAATGCAAACCTATTCTTTGCTCAAGCAGCGAAAAAATTAAAAAAATAAACAAAAAATATATAGAGGTAAAATTGTTTATCAAACAATACACATAAAAAGTTCCTTGGCGAAGGAGAGTAAACTGCATTTCACCCAAAATTACTGACAACAAAACAAAACAAAACAAAATGCAGTCCAGATTTTTAACTGGCATTCTCGTAAAATTTTGAATATATCCTACCTCCACACTGTAATCCATAAGTCTTCAAAAATACAAGCAAATAACTTTATTGCAAAGTTACACATTCTGTATTAATTAATAATCCATTGCAAGATTCTCCGGTTAACTTTATTGCAGAGCTTATTCCTTGTATATTGACATTGCGAGATTCAATTGGCGTAACAAGAAACAACATGTGGATTATTAAAACCTGAAAATTACTTAATGATTCTATCTTGTCTGGTTTATATTTTTTAATTCGTGCATTTTCTATATCAATTTAATGGACATTATGTAAGAATATTACTACCTGAATGAAAAATGCTCCGTGTAACTTGCCGCGTTCGGGTTCGGATTCAAAACAAAACTAGACAAGTGGCGCCCCTAGGCGTATGAATACATGACTTTCCAACAACAAATAATTTAAAATAATTTTTGTTTGAAAACTTAAAAAAAAAATCATAAGTCGAAAGTATATTGAATATGTATAATTAAAAAATATTTTCCTATTTTAAAAAAGGATTCAAAATATTTTTTCCACAAAATGCAAAAATATCCAATGTAAGAAACGTAATATTTCCTTCTTACGAAAAATAAAGGCAAAATAAATAGAAATTTGATTTAGTATATATTTATTGAATGTTTTAAAGCACATGATAAGATGTTTTTGTAGTTTAAAAAACATTTATTGCTTCGATTCGGGTGTTTTAACTGTGACCATAAGTACATAAGGTTTTTCACTCAGGCTCCGTCTGCTAACCCATAGAATAACATGTAATCCGCGAGCTAATATAGTCCAATTTTCCAAGAGCAATATATAACAAATAAGAGTTTTCCTAGAAACAAGGCAAGTCTTATTACCTCTATCTTAAAGAGATTCATATTATATATAAGTTTTAATAAAATCTCCCAGCCCGTTTCCTAGATCTCATTATCAGGAACAAACACCATCGATTACAGTTTTAAAATGGTTATCGAGATCTAAAAATATACGGCACGTAGAAATGTAAAAATTATAGGATAGGATTAGACTGGGAATATAAGACTATATTAAAAAAATTGGACCATTCTGACCAATATTTGCTGAGTTATTAGAAGGCGGCTTTTCCGATTTTCTTTGATGTTGAGTTAGCTGTATATATGAAGTTCCGCATCTACCCGTATGACGATGGTAGGTTTTGACGATGGTAGGTTTAAAGCTGCGTCACTTGAAGGCTGCCGCCTTCTATGATGGCTCACTGGGACTTTGCTAAATAAGCATGTTTTTTCCATTTTTTATGGTAGTTTTGTTATTTTAGACTACAATATAATTATTAATTTGTGATTTAAGGGTTAAAACTTTGCCCCAAATGCAGTTTTTTCCCTACGCCGCTATTTAAATATACACTGTATGATAATCCTAAAAAGATGAAATATGGATTTTGATTTTTTTTCGATTTTATGTATTTATTAACAGATAAGAAAGAAAGATTTTCTAGAATTTTTTAGATGCTTTTAATATTATTCAACCAATTAGAAACCAATATTTTCTTCCTTATGCTAGCTTCGGTGGGATCATCAAACATGCTGGCGCGACATGACACATTCGGCTCCAGAGCCCAATCAAGTTGAAGTTGGGCCCTTACTGTCCATTTTCGTCGACATTTTCAGAAAAAAAAAAGTTTATTTGAGTTAACAAAGTTGTTTGGTTAAAAGTGATTATGTTAAAAGCTTCTAAAAATTTTAATGAGTCATTCAGAATATTTAAATTTTACGTTTCACATTTTGTAAAACAATATTATTTGAAAAGTATTTGATTAAAAAAAAAAAAAATCAGCCACATAATTTGTGGGCCCCTTAAATTGTTGAGTCCAGGCCCGAGGGGCCGGAGGCCTGTGCATTAATCAGGCCCTGTTCAACTTGACATTCTGCTATCTGCTCTAGAGTTGCTTTTGGATGCAAAGCGTATGGAGTATACCAACAGACTCGCAGAAACCTTTACTCTAGTACTTTGATTTTTTATTATTATTATTATTAATTTTTAGCTAGGTGCTGGGCATTTTATAGGAAGTTAGACAAGAAATTAAAATCAACAGTTTTTTAAACCACCAGTTTGAGGCCCCGGGGCAATGCCCTGGTGGTAGTTACGGCCCTGGTCAAACTGTAAGATTAAATGCCACATTCATTTGACATTAGTTTGTTACATCATGAAATGATTTTTATTTGAGTTTTTCTTTTGTAATTTTATTCATGTTTTAAAAATTCATTTGTTTTTCCATTATTTAAAATAAAATTATGTCATATTATGTAATTTGATGATTTGTATATTTCAGTGAGATTTGTTGAAAGATGTACCCCTATTTTAAACAGTCAATTTGAATGTAATAACTCGCTTGAAATTATAAAAAATGCTTATAATAAAGTAAAATAATTCAGTAAAATTAAAAAAAAATTGATCTATTAAATTTTATAAAAATTACCTTTTTCTAATTTTTAAATATTAAGGTCAAGTGAGTAATTAAAAATGCATAACAATTATGAGATAAGTGTTTCTTGAATTATTCAATAAAATTTGCATCATAAAGGTACACAAATAATTTATATAAAAATTTTAAATATGTAACTAAGTTTTATTTCATGTTTAGCCATATTTTATCAAAAAACTATTAAAATATTATTAAATAAATTTGTTTGTGTATGGGAGAAAGATTGTAATTGCCACTGACATCAATTCTATTTGAATTTTTTCGATTATTTTTATTTGAATTAGAAATGAATTTGCACTTCCTTCATAGTCCAAGAACTGACAGCATAAAAACCTATGTTATTGAGCACAAGGAAAAACCCTTTATGTTATGGAAGAGTAGCAATCGAGGAATCTGATTATCCATGTCTGTCAGAAGCAAAGGGGTGCATAAGCCAAAAATTGATACCACTAGTGGTTGACTCATAGGTTTAGCATTGTGTTTTGCTGTACAATCAAAAGTAGGAAAACTGGGTGCAGGAAAACTCAGTGCTAAGTTCATGAGTCAACCACTAGTGGTATCAATTTTTGGCTTATGCACCCCTTTGCTTCTGACAGACATGGATAATCAGATTCCTCGATTGCTACTCTTCCATAACATAAAGGATTTTTTCTTGTGCTCAATAACATAGGTTTTTGTGCTGTTGGCTCTTAGACTATCTGGAAAAAGCACAAGTTTGATCACATTAAAAGTATTTTTATGTAAAAATCTATACACAGTTAAATAAAAATAAAAAGAATCTTGATTTTTTGATAAAATCATTTTAAATTAAGTTTCTGTGTTTACATCTGAAACAATGTGCAAATTTTAGTCATTCCAAGATTTTAGAGAATCTACTATACTAAATACTTCTGCATTTATGAAAAACTAGATAAATAAATGATTTGTTTCCATTAAATAAGTTTTATAATGTAAAGAAAAAAGCATTGAGTTGCTATTCAAAACACACTTTTTTTGTAAACATACATTTTCATGTAAAATCAAAATTAAAATTACACTTGCCACTGCAGTTTATCTTTAAAACTATTCTCAGAAGTTTACTTTCTAAAATACAAATCCTAAAAAAATTTTACATCTTGCATAACAGAAAACACATTTAATCTGAAAGAAGTAACAGAAATTTAATAAAAACTTTTAAAATATTTCAGTGGTGCCATCTGGTATCCAAAAATGAATTGAAATAAAATTACTGGAAATATGCATATTTGCTTGGATTTTGTTTATTATTATGAGTAGATAAATGGATCCTGTTCCTCCTATGTTTTATTCAGAAGTTTATGAAATATCCTTTCAACTTACCAATGACACAGATTCTTCAAATTATTGCTTTTTTTATTTTAAGCCTATATTTAATGTATACATGCATTTTATAGTAATACCCACCTATGTTTTTTCACGAAATATAGAGTATTAGGTTTCTTTTATAATTTTCTGTTACCATTGATATTTATTGTGTCCCTTAATAAATTCCATTATTAAATTTTCAATACTTACATTCCATTTATAAATGCAATGGCTTAAATATATCTGTTTGTTTAAGGCCTAATATAATATAATTCTGCATTTAAATACATTAACTATCTTTCATAATCTTTTGCTTAGGGTTGAAAAAAATCACAGGTTAATTATAAAACACTTAAAGAAGGGCACGAGGAATCAGGAAAGTGTAAGTATTAAATTAAGAAATCTTAATAACTAACTTAATATATAAGTAATTTGAAAGGAAATAACACAAATAAATCGATGTAAAATGCTGTAAAAAAAGTTTTTACTTCTAGCATCATATAATATTATATAGATCATATATTTAAAACTTACTTTAATAATTTTTTCTTTTATTTCAAATATCCACAGAAAACACAGTTTTAAAACAAATCTTCCATCTTTTATTTTTTATCAATCAAAGTAGGCTTGACAATATTTTCAAGACGTTTGGAGTTCACTGTATAGACAGTTTGTTGATTGAACATTATACATATATTTTACTAAAAATATTTTAATTATGAATAATTTCAATTATTTTAATAATTGATTGTAAATTTTAATTAGAGTATTTTGAAAAGAAATTAAAAAAAAACTTATAATTATATCCAAGAATGTTTATTTTTATCAACAAACATACTTCTATATGTAATAGGAAATGATATTTCAAAAAATAAAATATCTGATTTAAACAACAAAAAAAAACAAGGTTAAAAAAAAAGAGTTATTTTATTTTTATTTATGTATTTATTTTTTGAGTTAATAGGATAATGCAACACTTTAAACACCAAGGTAAAAAATTGATATAAAAGTTAGTGACTGTTAAATATAAATAATAATATCAGGGATTGGAAAAAACCCACATCAAAGTGGATATTATTGGGTTTTTTAGAGTGGGCTTTACTCAAAAAAAAAAAGAAAAAAAAAAAATCTGGCGGGTTTTTTGCAACTTTATTTTTCTTCGAAATAATTTGAGTAAATAAAATTTCTCATTTGGTATGTTGTTACACTGTAAGTCAATGTCGTCATTAAAGTAACCCTATTTTTTAATGAATTTTTTTTAATTATTAATTTTTCTAGTGTAAAGTTTTAGAATGGCAACATTTATCCATTTGTGTAATTTGTGAAATGGGTCTACAGTAAAATCAATTAGATAATCGTCGATATTTATTGTGTTCCTTACTGAACTTTTAAAATACATTTTATATTCAAGTATAAATTAATATGCAACTATACTGACATGTGAAATATTTGTTAATCTGAGATTAAATTTTCTGATTCTGTTTTAGTTTACATGTTCATTTTCTTTCTTCTACATAAATATCAGATAAAACATCTGAATTTCTGTTATAAGCCTTTATAGTCTGTTAAGAAATTAAAGACTAACCTTGATTCTGAAACTGAATAAATAAATGAGGGTTCTAATTATCATTTTAACATATTAAAAAAAGGAACATAATTATTACAATTAGGTTTAATTAAATTTGAATAATGTGACAAAAGATGCAATGAATTAAAATATTAGAAATGAGTACAGTTGTCTGGGGCAATCAATGTTAAATTTTTTCACTCGAAAATAGAATTTATTGTCACTTCAATGACATAAAATTTATATGTCAATTTTGTCTTTTCTCAGAATGTACTTTTTAAAAACAATTAAAACCATATTTTTAACATTTTCCAATATTGTAATTGAAAAGCATTTCTGAGTTTGGTTTGTCTATCTGTCTGGACACTAATTTGCATAGAGTCAGATTGTTATGAAATTGATATATGCTATAGAAAGAGTGGCATTAAAATTGAACTGTGGGACGTTTATGATTTGCATACAGAAACATTCAAAATAATTCCATTTCATGACAATTTGTGGAAGAAAATCATTTGTGACATATTTGAATGATGCTTTACTACTTCAAACATATTGGAATTTATATATACCACTGAGATTTACTGCAGGGTACTTACCATAGAATTGAGTGTCTTTGTAATGGATCCTTAATTAGCAGAGACACACAAAAGAATGTGGTTACAGTACTCTGCTTATAAACCATAATTACTGGAAGTTTAATTTTCAATTGTGTTACACATTTGATAATTTATTTTTTCCAATTACTGGGTTTGGAGAAATTTTATATATCCTAAACAGGGTTACATGAAAAATCTCTAATACATTTTCATTTATTAAAACAGCTTGATATGAATTTTTAACTGTGTTGTGCATTGAATAAAACTAATTTTAGCATACTATTTCGTATAAATACGAAAATATAGATCCTATATAGGGTTGTGCTAAACAATTCAGATATTTTTTCAGCTGATAATGATCATTGCAGAATACTGAGATTCAAAAGTACTGTGCATTTTATAAATTGTTTATTTAGACATCCTCTATCACTTTTTGTTACGTTATTCGAAATGAGGTGAATGAAAATCTGGATAGATACTGGTGGATCAATGAAAATCTGCATGGATACTACGAAACTGCATGTTTCTGCTGTTAATTTTTATCAGATGTATCACGTGCTGCCGGTACTCATGAAAAAGGCAAAAACAGAACTCCCTAACTCCAGTTACTGACTTAAATAGTAGTTATCCGATGACAGGTGATGTACTAAAAAAATTTAAAAAGCTATTATCGATATATTTTAAACATCAACCCGCAGATTCGGTAAAGGCAGGGTGCTTGATATGTGAGATAACTGTGGTGGCTTTCAGATGTGTATAGTCTCAAAAATATTATTGGTGAGCTTTTTACATCTTAAGGCCCTTGTCCTTGCTCGCGAAGATGCTCACGAGCTAATGCTACTGCCAAGGGGAAGCATTTTTTTAATAAATCATTCGCATTTTGATATTTTTATTTTTTTATTATTATTGTTATTATTTTTTTATTTATTGTTTTATTTATTTTTTTGCATTGGATAGCCGAGGTCCCTCTCAAGATCACTCCTTGATTACTTTTTCGATTTTGGTCGCAGATAATTTTTATAAGGTTACTTTCACTTTCTGAACAGGTTCTGAAAATGAAACTAACTTTATAAAAAATATCTGCGACCAAAATCGAAAAAGTAATCAAGGAGTGATCTTGAGAGGGACCTCGGCTATCCAATGCAAAATAATAATAATAATAATAATAATAATGTTAAAATGCGAAAGAGTTATTAGAAAAATGCCTCCCCATGGGAATAGCATTAGCTCGTGAACGCCTTCGCGGGCAGGAACAGAGGCCTTAACACTGGTCTCAAAAGGTCAACAAACTTTTTTCTCATTTCTACTGTAACCTGGTTTAACCCGTTAACGATCAAAGCATTTTCATTGCTAAGATGTTAAAATAAATTAATGATACCGGTAATTGTGAACAAATATATTTGTAAATGAGAAAAAGTGATTTTCACAAACATAAACAAAAGGATTTTTTAAATTTAAAATTCCGGTGTCCTCTTTGCATATCCGAATTAAAATTTTGTGGTTTTGTAGAGAAACCAATGAACGTTAAAGGGTTAAGATTCATTTCATTGCACACATGTGCAATGTGAAAACAAAATATTAAGTTGATTTCCAATGCATGCTTTATTCCCATATTTTAAAAAAAGATCTATAAACTAAAATGACAAAAATGAAAATGACTCTAGACGTTTTATTTAATCTCTAAAACCATTTTCTGGAGTTAATTTTCTGAAATATTAAACTTCAAAAATTATAATCATTTTACATGACCAAAATTATATTCAAGCTCAAAAAATTCAAGAAGTAACAGAAATTTTATGAAAACATTCAAGATAAATTCAGTGGTTCCATCTAATAATAAATTAAAACAACATTATTGGAAATATTATGCAATAGATTGCATTCCTGTTAAAAAATACAGATCCAAGCATCCAAAATTGAAAATGAGTCTTTATCATTACAGATTTCCTGACCTCAAAATCAAGTCTCTAAAATTTCTGAATAATTGCTTTAAAAGGATGGTCTTGTTTTGAAAGAATCTTGGCACTGTCAAAGTTAATAAATCAAATATTTCCTTTAAGGAAAGTTCTTGATAATGCAGTGGAGAGTTTATTGTATTTTAAATCACTTTTACATTTTTAAAACTTTTCAAAGAGGTGACGCTTTGTCATTTTTATATGCAATGCATCTATATCGATAGTAAGCTTAAAAGTTTTCTGTACATACAGGGTGGTTTTTTTTGGTTTTTTAACTGACACTATTTAGAGCCATTGGTAGTTCGTTCTAATCACTGGAATGACACAAATTTTTTTTAAATTGACTAATAAAACCATGGGGAAAAATTCCAGGAATAAATAAATAACAGTTCCAATCACAGTCAGTAGCGGGAAATTTGGCACTGTACATGAAAAGAAAACATCAAATACTAACAAAATTAATAATTTGGATAAAATGCCTTGTTTTATTCATCATATTCACTTTCCTGATGAGGAATTAGATCCCATTCAATGTGACCACCATTCTCTTGCACCACACCTTGCATTCATTGTACAACATTTTAGATGGCCGAGCGTAACGTGTTACATGCCCTCACTGGTGATTGAAAGAATTTTTTTTCTTGGAATCATTTTTCCCTTGCTTTGATTAGTCCCCTTATAAATTTTAAAGCAATTCCGGTCATTAAAATTAGTTACAGCAAGCTCTAAATAGCGTCAGTTTAAAAAAAAAAAACACCCTGTATATAATATCAAACTTTTGGCAATTTTCGATCTCCTTCTTCCCATGTTATCATTACTTGAAACCCCCGCACCTTTTCCCCTAAATGATATCAATATCCGTATCAATTCATTATTTTATAATTTTCTTTGTTTTTCTTGTTATAAGTTTGTCTTGGTACACAGATATGGTTATATATTTATTATTTGCATACTTCACTTATTTAAATGAAGAGAAAATTTAATAAGATATCAATAATAATAAATAACTTTATATCAAACAACACTAAAACATGCTTAGTGCATAAAAATACTTTTTGTTACATAATGGATTAAACAATAATGTGATGTTGCATTTGCCCCTTGCACGGGGACAGTACTTCTTATAGACAAGAAAGATGAACAATATTGTTCACCATTTTTTACTACTACCATTTTTATTATAATGTTGTAATTTAATGTATGATTTTTGTACTGTTTAAGGAAATAAAAATCATCAAATTAGCAATTTAATTCAGAATTCAAATTAGATGCCATTTTTTTTAATTTGCTGTTTATTATTTTTCTTTCTGCTTTTAGATTAAAAAAATGGATAAAACTTTTTTACTGAAGTTCAATAAGGCATTTCCTTGGATTAAAATGACAACAATCTCTTCATACTAATGCTTTACAGAAATTTCTGTTATTATTAAAAACAAAACTTTTTTGCTTATGAAAATGTCATCGATTACAGAAGAAATATCTTCCTCTGGGGAACAGCACATTTTTCCTCTAAATGATGATAAAGAAAAATATTCCTTCACTGATGAAGATGAAAAATCTTTTATTTGTGAAGTATGTTCCAAAACGTTTTCTAAGGATAGCACTCTAAGAAGACATCTTTCGACTCACACTGGAGAGAAACCTTTTGCTTGTGAAATATGTTTCAAAGGTTTTTATGTAAAGCGGTATCTAAGAAGGCATCTTTTGACTCATAATTGTGAGAAATCCTTTGTTTGTGAAATATGTTCCAGAGCATTTTCTCGTAAACATGATCTAAGATGTCATCTCTCTACTCATACAGGTGAAAAAAGATTTGTTTGTGGAATATGTTCCAAAAAATTTTCTCATAATCAGTATTTAACAAAGCATCTATTGATTCATACAGGTGATAAACCCTTTGTTTGTGAAATATGTTTCAAAGAGTTTACTGTAAATAGTAATCTAAGAAGACATCTCTTGACATATACAGGTGAAAAACCCTTTGTTTGTGAAACATGTTCTAAAGGATTTTCTGATAAGAGTAATCTAAGAAAACATGTGTTGACACATACAGGTGAAAAACCTTTTCTTTGTGAAATATGTTCCAGATCATTTTCCCGTAAACGTGATCTAAGAAAACATTGTTTGTCTCATACTAAATAGATGCATTTCCTGAAAATCTAATGTTATATTTATATTGTCAAAATTCAGTTAGAACCCTGTATATGTTGCTGCATTTATTATTATATATTTCTATATTTTAGCATTTAGTAATAAAAGAAATTGTACTCTTTTTATTCTAAATCCTCAAACATTCTCCCATTCTATATTGTGTTTTCAACAATAAACAAATAACCCTTGACACTTTCATTGGGTTATGCTAAACTTTTCTGTAATGCCTCTATGATAGTTACTTTTTTTTATTTCACTGTAATTTTCTGCCAAAATTACACATTATTTTTGATCTAAAAGGAGAAATTGTACCTCAATATCTAATGTATTAAGAAAGGGTTCATACTTTTTGAAAAAATTTGAGAAGTGTTATGAAAATATGTTTGTTATGCAAAAAGAATACTACTCATTTATTAAATTTTTTCTTAAGAAAATTTCTGAGAAATGTAATGAAGCTTATCTTACATCCATGTGATAAGAAATCGTAAGGTGTCCCACCAAGACTTCCCCAAAACTCTGCATAGGCAGATCGCTTGGAATACATAACAAATACAATCAAAGAACCATTCTCCAATGACCCATTATTTCCTGGAAAATGTGCAAAAGCATGTGAAAAAAAGCATGAGATTGTGTCCGATGCAAGAAATTATATTTTAAGCATGAACATCTGTATATGTTTACAAAGAGAAAAATTGTTCATATTGAGACATGCATGTCTATGCAGTAAACAACTGATTGCATACATTACAGCAGTGTGTTCCCACAAAAGAATGGTTACTTGATGCATTCATTTAAATATTATTCATAAAAGGGTTTGACACCATTCCAAGGCACATGCATTCCTTTCTTCAATATTCATAGGGGATGTTTTGTGTTTCTTCCTCTGCAAATGTATACAGATTCAGCTTTTCATGTTTTCAACAAGTTTTGTTCCTTGTGCCATTAAGGACATCAAACTCTGTTTTTTCAGTAAATCTGAATTTTTGATTATATGAAACTTTACTTACATTACTAACAAGGTTTAAATCAATGCAGTGAAAGAGCATTTAACCCATGACTCAATCCTGTTAGTTCAGCGCAACCAGGATTCTGCCAACTGACATCATCTAGAGAACACATCTAGCCTGGCTCCCTTCAGAATTATATGCTTGATAGGGCTGCATTCACAAACCAAACACTGCGGAACTGGTTGTGGTTCATGAATTTATGTCATCTAGTTTGGTTACAGCCTACCAACGTACATTTATTACGGATTCCAAGTAGGTGCTTCGTGCAGGTGGTTCAGTGCCTCAACATCTGTGCAAAGTTTTTTTAATTAAATGTTATACAAAGTGATGTTTGAAAATAAATTTTTTATGAATTATTTTAGGCTGTCTTTTTAATATCTTATAATGACCACTTCCACCTTTTTTGTGAAATTTGGAACATAATCTCCAAAGATTACAATCTCTTCGACAGTGAAAAAAATGTTATTTTAAAAAAAGCATGCATTTTCATTCATAAGATTAAAATATTTTATTATTTTTTTACTCTGCTGGTGCTGAGATAAGTACAATAATAATGAATTGAATGCTGTTTGAATACAACTTGAGTTGAAGCAACTTCACCTTAGAAATTGAAGCTCCTTTACTGTAGTGCATATCCTTTTGGTTATACTGCTTATTAAAACAAATGAATAGGCAAAATAAAAGTAAATGGTTCTGATGCACTTGCAGTGGCCCACTCTGCGAAAATAGCGTTAAGTAGCCTCATCACATAAACTTTCATCGTCGTTTGGCGAGATAGATTTTTCTTGCAAACTCAACAGTGTGAACAAACCTTTTGTCGAGAATTGAGTCCTTGTGTGATCGTCTGTGCTGTTCAGCTGCTATGGTTGTTACTGATTTCATCGAAAATACCTTAATGTTTTCTTAATGAAGTTTATTTTTATTTGTTTTGGTTTTCATTAAATTTGTTAATGTTTTACTTTCAGAGCTGGCATTATTTAATATTTCGTATGTATTATTAATTATTTCTTAGCTTAAATGATAAACTTTATGCATATTAGAAGCATCAACATTAAAATTAATGCACCTTTGGAGATTTTTATAATAATTTTAAATTGTTTTTTGTAGTGCCATGTAAAATTTGTTTCAAAATTGAAGAGGATAAAGCTAAAATAATGCTACAAATGCTCATTCGTTGTTTTTAAACAAAGAAAATAACGTCATAGACCACAGAAAAAAGAACTTTTTGGAAATTTATTCTTCTGTCTTGAAATACAGATGAAAAAAAAAACATTTATTTTATGAGGAAATCGGCATAGATATTGCCTTTTATTAGTTTGCTTTTAAAGCAAAAAATATTCCGCTAATAAGAAATTAAATAAAAATGTGAAGAAAAATAAAACAAGCGTTTATGAGGAAAAAGATACAGGTTCACATATGTGGATCCAGGTAGCAAAAAAGATAAACCTGTCAAAAAGGAATCGCAAAAAAAGTTCTATTTCATATAGTGTTAATACGTTCAGCCAGATGGCAGTGTTGAATTCAGACATTTTTCTCCAGGAGGGACTTCTGTGGCTCCAGGGGGAGAACAAAAGAGTTCCGGGGGAGAAATTACATTTTTTTAACATTGAAAACATAAAATCTCAAATTTTCCGAGGGGGACACTTGATAGTTCCAGGGGGGGACTCCCTTCCCCACCATGCCACCCCCTGGATTCAACACTGCCAAATGGTATTCTTTTTAGGTGAAATAGTATTTTTTCTGGACTATTCTCAAATTCAAATTTCTGGCATGTTCCTGGATTGATTCTTATTTGTAAATGTATGAAATTAGCAGATGGTTAAGTGTGAAATCGAATATGGCTTTACAGTTTTTGATAACGTCAAAAGAACTTTCAGAAAATGGTTTCTTTTGAACCAAATTTCCTGGCTCAACAACTAGGAGAAAAGGCACCATGAGACAGCTGTTTAAGGTAATATTCTTTATTAAAAAACTAGCACACTTTGCCCACTACGCTTAACTGTCTATCCAAAAGAACCATTAATTAAACAAAATAAATTAGTGAATTTGACCTTGTGTTTTAAAGCAACATGGACCTTTACCTGGGTTGCCCTTCGGCATTGCTGACACGGTATGAACGCCATGGTTTTGCTACATTTTCTAATGTGTTAACAAATTTTCAGATGTTAAACTCTTTTCAGTCGATGAATCTCAGTAGGATTTGGTATAGTATGATAGAACTGATTATAGAACTTTCCATTATATATCTATTATTAAACAATACATAGCAGTATGGTATTGCGTATTACAACCTTCTTGAAAAATTACCTATCAAAGAGTGCAAGTTCTACAAAAATGTATTCGTCAGAATCTTTTAAAACTGTTAATTTTTCATAATCCTTTTTGTCTGATTATGTCATGGTAAAAGATCAATCTATAAAATTCTAAATTTAATCAACGAAGAAAGATGTGTTATAAACTAAAATCTCCCCTAAAAAATATCTAACATTTCAAGTCTCATTAAAATCCAGTCAGCAGAACTCGGGGCAAACGTAGCCGCAACAAAATTCCTGTTTGCAATTTTTATATAAGCAGAAGTAGATAGAGAGATACGAATATTGATGCTTACAATTTTTTAAAGTGCAAGTTATTTCTTCTTAGCTTTGCTGAATAATTTAAAAAACATCTGAATTGTATGTTTGAATACTGAGATTTACGTTCATATTTCAAAAGCTCTTACATTTTGTACCTAAACATTCTCTTTAAGATAATCCAATTTAGTGTGGGTTCCCATAAATAATTTTCTTCATCTCTTTTTTAAAAATATTTTAAGGAAAGGTATTTTACCATTTTAGTGCCAGTTTGAAGCTATATATAAGTTACTTTATTAGGCAGAAATGTCATATAGGCACCGGTTTTGGCACGATTTTTTTTTTCAAACGTCAATTTGCAGAAAATCTCCTTTTCGAACACCAGTTATGAATGTTTATTTATTTTTTTTATTATTTTCTGTTATTTAAAAAAATATTTAACAATAAATTTTAAAACGTTTAATTAGTTGCTATTCAACAAAACGTCTTATATGATTTTAAAAAAGTAAATATAAAAATAAATAAATAATTTATTAATACATAAACAACAATAACCGGGTACAATATCAGGCAAAATTGCGCCATTTTGGCACTAATTATGTATCGCGGTACGTGTAAAATGTCTGTGCTCTTTATTGTGCAATATCCATGTCCATGTTATATATTGAAGACTCTATACTCTTACTCCATGGTGCAATTTAAAAGTTAAGTACTTTTTCATTATACCAACGCCATTGTCGTGAAGCATAATAGTTGGGGGGGGGGGGGCAAACAAAACATTAAAAAAAATAACGATGTTGGCACGAAATGATATCAGCATAAAAAGGTAAAAGAGTTTAAGTATAAAAAATTAGAATTTTTCTACAATTAGCGGCAAAATGGCCAAAGAAATAAGAATTAAAAGCACCCCTGTTGGCAAAAACATAAAGTAAAATTTGGTAAATGAGGTCAGCATTTTTTATTGAATTTTTTTCGTCGTTTGAGATTAGTTCCATAGCTTTTCCATTATTAGAAGACCTCTTACTTCAATAATTAAACAACCCCGCCCCCGGAGGGTTTCGAAAAGTGCATAATACAAATTCAGAGGTTGTTTTATTATACTACATATTGTAATACAAGAATGAAAAAATTAGGCGAAAATAGACTGTCTGTCTGCCAGCACTAAATTTTATTCGTTATTTTTCGTCTAATATTTTGTCTAATTTTTTTGTAAGAATGCTAATAAAATTTAAGCAAAGAAAACGAATAAAATTTAGAGGTGAGAAGCTGCCCACTGGCTCTTAGCTTTTTACTCCACTCGTTTTTGTAATATGATTCTTGACAAATCCAACTGTGAGTGATGAACTAAAAGAGATGAATAATGACAGCTTTTGGCAGCACATTAGAAAATAAAATATCACAATGGCGTCCATATCGTTTGAGCTTTGAGAAAGGACATTCCAGGTAAAAATCCATATTGCTGTTAATAACAAATTCAAATTAAGTTATGTATTATGTTTGATTCAAGTATCGTTTGCAGAAACAGACCAGCGTAGAGGGCAAGATCTGCTATTAAGTTATGTAATAAAATCTTCTACTGAAAATTATCTAGAGTAAGTTCCACTGAAATTCCTTTCCCAAAATTTTTAAAAGGCTAAACTGTCATTATCGCTTTCATCTCATTATAAAAAAAAATTCCGTAATTCTATAAAAAATCAACACAGAATGTTAGATTAAATACTGAAATTTTCCGTGAAAATTTTACAAAATCGTCAAAATCTATTCAGCCGAACTCGAGTTATAAGGAGCTGAAACGAAATTTTCATTTGCATTTTATATGTATACACACGTTTGGCAATACCAATCGGCATGTTTATGTAGAAAAGTGGTTTTTTTTTTAATGTCTCATTTTAAATTATTTTGCAATATGTGTATGGGAGGGCAAATGAGGGCAGACGTTTAAACTAAAATTAAAAAATCTGACTCTTTTTTATAATGTTAACCGCAATTTATATAATTTACATTTAAATATAACAAATTACTGAAGCTGTCGTACGCTTGAAAAATTTACATTCTTACAAACAGTGTTCGGACCTCATGCTTTTTTGACTTAAAATCAAATTGCTTGGCAAAGAAAGTAAAATCAAAATTCATATATATTTGTAATAATCCTAATATATAATACCCTAAAACATTGAAATAATCGCTGACATACTTAAAAGAAAAGAAATTTCTATTTTATTTAAATTAAATTTTAGGTAATTTTTTTCTAATCCAGGTGCCAAATATGACCAAAAAAGGTTAAATCGCCAGATAGTCTTCCAATTGATCGACATTGAAAATGAATACTTTTTTATCCGTACAAATATTCCTCTTATTTTTAAATAATTTTTATTTAACATTATTATTTCTCATTAAAACAGTATTTCTTTGTATTTTATTAAAATCAGTAACAGCTTTTTTATTTTATTTTTTGAGCTATTTGTATTTATTTAATTTCTAAAACATATACGCATTTAAAGTCTGTAACAAAAAGATAACATAATATGTCGTCGTGTCGCCAAAATCAAGACATGCCAAATAGTAACTTTTCATTATAATTCTATAAGTAATATACGGGTGATTCTCAAAATAGGGGACAATTTATGTCTTTGATTGAGGGGTTTTCTGTCATGTTTTTATATTTAGATATGTTTTTCTTAGTATTATTCATTATTTGCACTCAAGAATTACTCACTTTTTAGTTAAAAACACCTTAAAATAACAGAATAAAGATTCAAAATGTCATTAGCATGGATGTCCACAGCAGCTGTGCCTTGTGTATACTAGCATTTTTCAAAAGTTAATATCATGTTTATAAAATAAACAAATGTTATTCTTTCTTTATATTAATCAAGGAGAAGATTTATCCAATAAATTTCTTTTTAAAAATAAAATTATAGTATATAAAAAAGAATTAAAGTTTGTCCTCCATATTCGATTTTCAAAACATGGTCATACTATAACAGCTGGTTATTAATCAAAATTTCATTTTCACATATGACAATAGTTTGAAAATATAAAGTTTCTCCATGGCAACAAGTAGCCATTTTATCCCAGCCTGAAAATAGAAGCATTTATTGTATTTTAAAAATAGAAGTTGAATATTAGGGGCGTACATCAATTGTATGTCATTAGAATGGATAATAATTTTCATGTTTATTTTATAGTTAAAATTTTTATTTTATTTATTTGCATAGAACTTTTGTGTTTTAAAAAGCCCCAGAAAGGACTACTGCATTGTGATTATATTATGGCTCATAATCTTATTTAAATTAAAATTTGTCATTAGCATGGACAGATATCAGTGTCATTAGCATGGTTTTTCTGTCCATGCTAAAGACTCCTATGTGCATAAATGTAACCAGTGCTTATATTGTATCCTTTATAAAGTTTAATTTTACGTATAAATTTAGGTATTACATTTATTATCCCTAAAATATGCATTAAATCTGTAGGAAAATCACTAAGACAGCTTCTTACATTGTTAGTGTCAGAATGTTGCTCATGTAACAAAGTTTGCTCTTTGGTAATGTTTTTATTCTCCTTATATGTGTATATGTAAAAATGGAAACCATTTGCTGAAAAGGAAGGCTAATAAATATAGAAAAAAATTATTTAAACAGGAAGAAAATAAAAATTTCTTAATATATTTATTCCATGTAGTTTGCTTTGTCATTAGCATGGCTCAAAAAATACTAATTTTTTTTTTTTAAGTTAATTTTTAAATATTTAGCTCTGCTGACTACATGGAAAGTATACCTAATACTATATTAACAACACCTATTTTTTTCAGAAATTTTGCTAACAGTAATTTTTTTAAGATTTCATTTTTGAAATAGTCCCCTATTTTCAGAATCACCCATACGTAAAACAATGTGCTATATACGAAAACCTTCTTTGAAATAATATATATCTATCATCAAAATCACTTTAGTGGAACTGGAGGAGTAAGCGGACAAATGAAATGTCCTTTTTTAACCACTTCACCGGTTGCCCCGAGATAAGTCGGTGGTAAAAGCACTGTTTCCCCATACCCTTCGCCGGTTAAGTGGTTAAAAGGAAATTTCATGAAAAAATTGAATGATTGAAGGCCAAGAGAGAATGGAAGAATCTATTAATATATATAAAATAAATTTTATATATGTTACAGGCCAAACCCGATTTTAGGCCAAACTAGTCTATCCTAACGCACATCGGATAAACTAGTTTTTCCTAGGCCAAACCGGTCTATCCTAACGCCCATCGGATAAACTAGTTTTTCCTAGGCCAAACTAGTCTATCCTAAAGCCCATAGGACAAACTAGTTTTTCCTAGGCCGAACTAATTGGCCTAACTCTTATAGAATAAACTAGTTTCGCCTGCTGTTTATTGGTTTTGAACTAGTTTATCCTAGGCCAATTGAATTTGGCGTGATTTTATTGAATTCAATGACCGCCTCAGCGCCAACATTCTAATTTCTCCTAGGCTGATCTAGTTTATCCTAGGCCAATGTAATTTTACATGTTTTTAGCTCTGGGGCGTCAAAGCCAGAGAAATAAAAGGCTCACAGGTTCTGTATGTATGTACGTACGCATGTATGTACGTACGTACGAATGTACGTAACGCTATAACTCTTGGTAGAAATATCCGATTAGCTTCAAATTTTGGATGTAGGTTCCTTCTGATAAGATATTTTTCTGATTAGTTTTGGAAAATCACTGGATAAGATTAAAGAGAGTGAACGGGAGGCTAATTCCCCACCGTTAATTTAGAGAAATGCATTTATCATGGAGAATTATCAGTTTTCATTTAACATTTTAGATATGGATTATTCTGACAAGGCGCCGTCGGGATTAGTAGTGGATGTTTATTGTTTAAGTGTAAAAGAAAGGGCAATGTAGGTACCCCCCTCCAATAATTTAGATAAATGGTTTTTAACGCAGAATTTACGGATTTGCTTCAAATTTCACTTCTTTCTGATAAGGCAATTCCCTGAATAATTTAGGAGGGTTTAATGGTAAAGTATGAAGGGAAAATGAAGGATTACCCTCTTACCTAGTAAAAACTAGTTTTTCCTACGGGCATTCAGATAAACAAGTTTGGCGTAGGAAAAACTAGTTTATATAATTGGCGTTAGGATAAAATAGTTTGGCCTAGGCTAATCTAATGTGGCTCGAAATCGGGTTTGGTCGTTAAAAAACATGTCTTTCACTAGAATAAGTATAAATGTGTGTCAAGAGTAATTGCTTAGAACATCAATGCAGGAATTTCACATATCCACCGTAAAGACATAATGCATTTTACATGGTATTTTTTTCTGCAGATTCGTGCCAACTGAGATCAGGCTTGCATTTATTATTATTATTATTATTATTATTATTATTATTATTATTATTATTATTATTGCCTATTCGAGCCAGATCGGAGCTGAACATAATTTGGAATCGAACAGCGTTTTCCATTTTTTAGAAATTAATTACTTGTCGACGTATAAGCTATTCTTGTCACGGCGTCAAGTTCTTCTTTTCTGTGAAGTCGTAACCAAAAATTCGATTCAAAACGTAGCCCTAATAGTATTTTCTCAAAGATACATCGCTTTTATGAAAAAATGGTTAGCGCCATTCAATTACATATTTTCTCAGTGAGGATGCCTATTAATCTTAAGCCTTTCTGAAAATGAATTAGTGCTTAAATGTGTTAGAATGTAGCTCTTTTGGATTTTAGAAAAGTCTTAAGGAATGACAGAGAAACATATTCACAAATTTACTTTTTACTGAACAGATTAGTATGATGTTTATAACTCTCCTTTTTTTCTTTTGTTCTAAACTTCATTAATTATTTAATGAATCCCTATTATTGAAATGTCACAGAAATTGAAATTTGAAAGGTCACAGAATCTAAATAATCAATAATACATTGTGTATTTTCCATTCTGTGAACACTTCGTAATTTAAAAATCCACTGTAAATTTATCCAATATATATGTATGCAGTATTTTTAAAGGAATCCTAATATTATGTTAAGTAAAATCTGAATTTTTTGCAGAAATTGAGTAGGGCCAGATTGAGCGGGACTGAGTCTTTTTTTCACATATTTTTGTACTGGCAGGTCTCGGGCTAAACTTTTAATTTTTACACCGGGTCACAGCAAAATGACTTTCCTTCGGGAAAGGCGGGGCCCGGAACTCGAAATTCTGGCCCGTGCAAACCTCTAACAGTATTTTACAACCCTTCGAATAAAATACATTATATAGGGGTGATGACAAAACCACTTTGTACAAGGTTAGCGATGGTGTAGTTAGTCCGTTTTCTAATTACAGCTTTTCATAGGTCCGTGTGCAATTTTATGATTAAGTATCGTGAGTGGTCTCATTTTGTTCCTTATGTATTGTAGACCAAGAAAAGCGATGGTGGACATCTGGGACCCGCGACTGGGGAGGGGGAGGGGGAGGGGAAGGGTTGAAAAGTGCAAGGGAAAAAAATTCCGTTTCATAAAAAATAAAGAAAATTATTTATAAATATTAATGTTTAAAACATTTATAGATTAGGAAAAACATTTGTGGACATCCGGGATCCGCGACTGGGGAGGGGGAGGGGAAGGGGAGGGGTTGAAAAGTGCAAGGCAAAAAAAATTCCATTTCATAAAAAATAAAGAAAATTATGCAAAAATATTAATGTTTAAAACATTTATAGATTAGGAAAAACATTTGTGGACATCCAACAGCCGCGACTGGGGAGGGGTAGGGGAGGGGGAGGGGTGGGGGAGGGGAAGAGTTGCAATGTGCAAGGGAAAAAATTCCATTTCATAAAAAATAAAGAAAATTATGTATAAATATTAATGTTTGAAACAATTATAGATTAGGAAAAACATTTGTGGACAGGCGACTGGAGAGGGGGAGGGGGAGGGGAAGGGTTGAAAAGTGCAGGGGAATAAAATTCCATTTTATAAAAAATAAAGAAAATTATGCATAAATATTAATATTTAAAACATTTATAGATTAGGGAAAACATTTGTGGACATCCAGGACCCGCGACTGGGGAGGGGGAGGGGAAGGGAAGGGAAAGGGTTGAAAATTACAAGGGACAAAAATTCCATTTCATAAAAAATAAAGAAAATTATGTATAAATATGAATGTTTAAAACATTTATAAATTAGGAAAAAACATTTGTGGACATCCGAGACTCGCGACTGGGGAGGAGGAGGGGGAGGAGAGGAATTCGAAAGGGGAAATAAAAAAAATTCTGTTTAAAAAAAAAATATGCATAAATATCAAAGTTTAAAACGTTTATAGAATGAGAATGGCATTGGTGGATATTCGGGTTTTGTGATTAGGAAGACGGAGGTAAGGGAAGAGGAGGGGAGGGGAGGGGAGTGGAAAGTGTTGAAAGAGGCAAGAAAAAAGTGCCATTTAATTATATATATATATTTATTTATAGAATAAGAAAAGCAATAGTGGGCATCCAGGATCCGAAACTAGGCTAGGGGGAGGGGGAGGGGGAGGGAAGGGGAAAAGGTTGAAAAGGGCAAGAAAAAAGATCTGAAGCTTTAGTGGGACTACATTCTCTTTCAGGATCTGACACCACTGGTTCAATCAGTGGTAAATCAAAAAACAGTTTTTGGACGAGCTTCATAAATGCTGACGACAGAATTCTGAAAGCACTTGCCGCATAAGGTCAAACAGATATCCTTGAGAGTGAAACATATATTGCACTTGAAGAATATATATGTTCAGTGTGTATGCCAAAATTAAACATTAAAACATTGAATGAGCTAAGATGGTTGTTACTTACAAAAAAAGGCAAGCTGAAGGAACAAATATGCCTCCAACTCAAGCCGCCCTTTACCCAGCCATAAGAAGAGCTCATTACCAAGCAATAATATGGCAAAGAGCCAAGGCCCGATTATGACTAATTGGGGCCCTGGGCAAAGATAAATTACGGGCCCCCTTTCGAATCAATGCAACATTGCTGAAATAGAACTGATGGTCACTCATTGTGTTTGTGTAATGCATAAACATATTTTCGCACCTTGGATATAAATAGAAGAAAATTCTTACTTGCATCAATTCTAAATTAAATACCTTAATTAGTAAAAGTACACCTTTTGTTTCCCTTAGTACAGAACAAAAATATTTTATATAAATTTAGCAGTTTGTTATACTACTTTAAGATGATTTTAATAACTTCAACATATGGAGGAAATGGAATTGGGAAAAGAAAGAAATATTTTATAATTCAATGTATGGATTTCGGGGGCCCCTTAAGGTCCGGGGCCCATGGGCAAAGTCCCAATTTGCCCATGCAGTAATAACGGCCTGCAAAGAGCACACCTTTTAAAAACTAATATTCCACCCCCAACTGATTTTGGTTGGATGATAAAGGAAAAAGAATACCTACCTGTCATGTGTAACATGCCATGTGCTCCTCAAAGACTGGTTTAATCGGTGCGTTGTTCGTGTGCCAAGTCAAGATGTGTAGCATCCTGTAAATGTTCACAAATGTTCACAAAATGTTCACAAAATAGTCACACTTTGTAACTGAAATGTGTTCATGCTCGGGTGAGACTGATAAATGTGATAATGTTTGAGGCCTTGATGATGTAAATTATGATGACAGTGATACCGATGATCCTACTTTGTTCTGAAGTTAAACTTTTACTTGCAGTTTAAAATTTGAAAGTTTTTACCAGTTAGGTATATGATGTATAATATAGAATAACAATACAAAGATAATAAATAATATTTAGCGTTGCAAAATTTGTATCATTTAGTATTTATCATCACTCAGTTCCTTTTCAATTACCCTTATTACTTATTTTTTCCCTTGCACTTTTCAACCCTTCCCCTCCCTCTCCCCCTCTCCAGTCGCGGGTCCTGGATGTCCACAAATGTTTTTCCTAATCTATACATGTTTTAAACATTAATATTTATACATAATTTTCTTTATTTTTTATGAAATGGAATTTTTTCCCCATGCACTTAATAACTCTTCCCCTCCCCTCCCCCTCTCCCTTCCTCTTCCCAGTCGCGGCTCCTGGATGTCCACAAATGTTTTTCCTAATCTATAAATGTTTTAAACGTTAATATTTATTCATGATTTTCTTTACTTTTATGAAATGAATTTTTTTTCCTTGCAATTTTCAACCCTTCCCCTTCCCCTCCTCAGTCGCGTGTCCTGGATGTCCACAACTGTTTTTCTTAATCTATAAATGTTTTAAACATTAATATTTATGCATAATTTTCTTTATTTTTTATGAAATGAATTTTTTTTCTTGCACTTTTCAACCGTTCCCCTCTCCCTCCCTCTCCCCAGTTGCGGGTCCCGCATGTCCACAAATGTTTTTCCTAATCTATAAATGTTTTAAACATTAATATTTATAAATAATTTTCTTTATTTTTTATGAAATGGAAATTTTCCCTCGCAATTTGCAACTCTTCCCCTCCCCCACCCCTCCCTATCACCTCCCCCTCCCCAGTCGCGGCTCCTGGATGTCCACAAATATTTTACCTTATCTTAAATGTTTTAAACATTAATATTTATACATAATTGTCTTTATTTTTTAAGAAATGGAATTTTTTTTGCCTTGCACTTTTCAACCCCTCCCCTTCCCCTCCCCCTCCCCAGTCGCGGATACCGGATCTCCACAAATGTTTTTCCTAATCTATAAATGTTTTAAACATTAATATTTATAAATAATTTTCTTTATTTTTTATGAAATGGAATTTTTCCCCCTTGCACTTTTCAACCCTTCCCCTCCCCCTCCCCCTCCTCAGTCGCGGGTCCCAGATGTCCACCATCGCTTTTCTTAGTCTACAAGACATAAGGAACAAAATGAGACCACTCACTATACTTAATCATAAAATTGCACACGGGATGTAATTAGAAAACGGACTAAGTAGTCGGGATCAATATTAAAAAGAATATTGCCCAGTTAAACTGAGAGCTTTGCATTCACAGGCTGTTTACAGACATTGTGTATTACAGCCTTATTTTTTTAAAGAATAACACCCTCAAAAAATAAAGTAAGTTGGATTACTTTTTCCCGTTTCCCCCACTTATGTTTAACCATTGAACCCCTAAAACTAATCACAGATACGCTTTATAAAATTAAACAATTATCCAAAATTTTAAGCAAATCAAATAATTCTGCTCAAAAAACATTCATCTGATTTAGAGTGAGTAATCCCACATTCCTCCTATTATACTAAATCATTAAAACCTCAAAACAATTCAGGGATTCGCCTTTTAAAGAAAAAACTATATTCAAAATTTACGGCAAATCGGATAAAACTGCATAAAACCCCATTTATCTAATTTAAGGAAGGCGAAAAATCGTCCACTAACCCATTATACATGACCATAAGAAAAGACCCAAATTAATTAAAGAAGCACCTGATCAAATGAATTCATGTCCAAAATTTTAAGCAAATTGGATAATTCTGTATTATAACAAATTTATGTATTTTAAGAAAGGAAATAAATTATATGTTTCCTCTTTATACTTAACCAAATAACCACCAAAATTAATCAGTGAAATGCTTTATCAGAATGAACAAATCCGAGTTTTGCAGCAAATAGGTTAATTCTGCATGAAAAACCATTTAACAGGATTAGGCGGAATTCCATCGTTCTTCCCTTTGTTCTTATTCAATTAATCCCCAAAACTAATTAGGGAAACGCTTTACCAGAATGAATCTATTTTTAAAATTTGAAGCAAATCAGTAAATTCTGCGTGAAAAAAGCATTTACATAAATTATGGGACGTTACCCATATTCTTCCCTCCCTTTATACTTAAACGATTGACGCCCACAACTAATGAGGGCGCCTCAACAGAATACTCCTATATCTAAAATAAAATATGCTAATAATCCACGGAAGCCCATTTATTTGAATTAAGGGAAGGGGCGAATCAGCCTCTCGTCCACCCCCTTATTCTTCTCCAATGACCTCCCAAAATTAATCAGAAGAGCTCCTCATAAAAATAAACCTATATTGAAAGTTTGATGCAAATCGAATATTTCTATCAAGAATTAATGCGTTACGTATTTACGTACATACATAGATATAGAACCCACAGGCACATTAGTTCTCACTAGGGAACTGCAAGAAGTGTAAGTCACCGATTTTGACGAAAGTGATATCGTTGGAAAGATCTCATCGAGAGCAGTAAAAAACTCAATAGAACTACCCGTCGCAAATCAGTCGTTTTCGATATATCCGACAATTTATGTCGCGTAACTAGTGCATACTTAATGGAGGACCGCAAAAAATTTTAGTCCCGATTTTAAGGAAGGTGGTATCGTTAAAAACATATCATCATGAGGGGGAAAAACTCATTAGAACTACCCGTCGGAAATGAGCCGTTTTCGAAATATCCTATAATTTATGTCTAGATAATGCATACTGTTCTAGTGCACACTTAATGCGGGACCGCAAAACATTGTTTTATCGATTTTCATGAAAATGGTGTCGTTGCAAAGATATCATTGTGAGAAGTAAAACACTCAATGGAACTACCCATCAGAAATGAGCCGTTTTCGAGATATCCGCCAATTTATGCCACTTAATGCTGTTTCCCAGCAGTATGCAACATAAGACAGTCATGTGACTATTATAATATAAATGAAATCATAGTGATGGAACAGTATTTGGTGTTTTATATCCTGCACTTGGCTATGATACAAAAATGTCCAATTGACATAGAAAAATACCAAGAGGTCAGCCCAGAACTAGAGATGACAGCCACATGATTAGGCTATCAATATACCCTGTTCGCATTGAGAAAGTTAAGCCACTTAACTTGAAGTTTTTTGAAGCGGTCGTACCCGGAATCAAGATTCTCACTCAAGCAAGTTTCTGAAACTTGCTCAAGTTAGCTTGCTTTCTTAACTATGAGTTGAGTGGAAATCTGCCTTCTGAATATTTAATTATATTTCTGAATTATAGAATATTTAATTCTGATTATTAAATTAATGAATTTGAGTCCTACAATTAATTATAAACTATTTCAAGTTGTTATTTGTTTACTCCAGTTGCTTAACACGTGTGTTTGTGGGGTGATTTTGTAATCAAAGGCCGAAAATGAAAAATGTTGATCCTGTTATTTCCTCCCACAAAATAAATTAATTTTTTAATTGAAATAAGCCAGGATAATTACTGTGTAAATAAAAAAGTTAAGAGTTGCAGTTACAAATTTCAGAACTTATGCGCATGCTCAGATGCCAGTTTGACCAAGTTAAGTCACTTACAATGTTTAGTAAATGCGAACAGGTGAAGCCTAATTCCAGGTATCCCGCTTCAAAAAATTTAAGTGACTTAAAGTTAAGTGACTCAACTATCCCAGTGCGAACAGGGTATTATAGACATATTGGTCTATATATAGCTATCATTATAGAGTAGCAATATTGGTGTGTCACTTTTTTTTGTATTTGATGATGTAGGACACAAAAATGAAGCAAAAGAAACAAGACCTTAGAAACAAAGTGCATGTATAATTGGCTTAATAAAGAAAAATTTATGAAATGAGTAAACATGCCGAATAGATATTCAATTAATTATTTATATAATTTTAGAAAAATAGCAATCTCATGCTGGGTTCAAAGAACATATAATAATGAGATACATGCTTCATCTGAATCCTTTGAAAGTTTTTTAAAAATAAAATGTAACAAATAATTTTTTTTTTTGCACAAAAAACATTTTTAGCATATATTTTATCTATTTTTAAAAGTTTTACTGCAATAAAATCTTTACTATTGCTTAACATATTGAGGTGCAATTTAATCCTTTTCAGGTCAGATTAAGTTTTCATTTTAGGTGAAAATTACTTTACAGTAGATTAACAAAAATTAAAACTATCAAAAAGCTTTGCTGAAAATTAATGAACAGGTCTAGAGTTATTAATTTGCTTTTCATCAAAATGACAACTGTGACAACTTTGAAAAGTTTTACAGTTATTTATTTTATTACTAAGAGCTAAAACAGAAGAGATGTGATAACAGTAAATGCAACGACACATACAAGGTTCATACTCAGATTTAACATAATAAAATAAAAGAGATATTCAAGAAGTATCTATTTAGTATGAGACAAATGCTTTTTCAAATAATGGTTATCAGATAATCCTCTGAAAGACATCTCTCAGAAACAAAACATTTTCTCCCATATCAATTATGAGATGTTTTTCTAGTTGACAATGTCAAGAAAATTCTTTGTAACACATTCAGAAACACAAGGATTTTAACCTGTATGCGTCAAGAGATGGCTTCTTAGATTACCATTTTGAGAAAATCCTTTGGTACATATTTCACATACAAAAGGTTTTTCACCGGTATGAATCAAGAGATGTCTTCTTAGATGACCACTATCAGAAAATTTCCTGGAACATACTTCACAAGCATAAAGTTTTTCTTTTGTATGAATCAAGCGATGCTTTCTTAGATGACCATTATTAGAAAATCCTTTGGAACATACTTCACAAGCAAAAGGTTTTTCACCTGTATGCGTCAAGAGATGTTTTCTTAGAACACCATTTTGAGAAAATCCTTTGGAACATATTTCACAAATAAAAGGTTTTTCTCCTGTATGCGTCAAGAGATGGTTTCTTAAGTCGCTATTCTGAGAAAATCTCTTGGAACATAATTCACAAGCAAAGAGTTTTTCTCCTGTATGAGTCAAGAGATGCCTTCTTAGAGAACTATTCTGAGTAAATCTTTTGGAACATACTTCACAAATAAAAGTTTTTTCTCCTGCATGTGTCAACAGATGCCTTCTTAGAGAACTATTCTGAGTAAATCTTTTGGAACATATTTCACAAACAAAAGGTTTTTCAGCTGTATGCGTCAAGAGATGCTTTCTTAGATAAGTATTCTTAGAAAATATTTTTGAACATGTTTCACAAATGAAAGATTTCTCCGCTCTATGAATGGAGGAATCTTTTTCTTTATCCCCATTTCGAGGAACAAAGTGCTGTTGACTGGAGGAGGAATTTTCTTCTGTAATCGATGACATTTTCTCAAATGAATAAGCTTGATTTCGGACGATGACAGGAACTTCTTCGAGGCATCAGCAAGAGGAGATTGTTGCTATTTTCATCAAAGGACACTTACTGATCTTCAGCAAAAACAATTTTATCTACCATTAAATCTGAAAACAGAAAGAAATAATAATAAAAAAGACATTTTTAAATATACTGCACTAAATTTTATATTTAAATTAAGAAGCTGATTTTACAATTTTCTTTTCCTTAAATATTACAAAATCCATGCATGAAATTATCAAATTATACATTCTGAGATATGACTTGACTTAACAATTTTTTTCATAGATGCATGTACATATGCGTAGGTAGATGTGAATGTGATACAGAAAACACTGCCATAGCTTATATTGGGACCATCCTATACCTTGAGTGGTAAAAACTACAAATTTATTTCATTGAATGCTTGTAATTTTATTTTTTCCATCTTTACAAGAAATAAGTATTGAATCTGTGAAATTTTTTGAATTCCAGTTTTTGACGGATCAACACATTTTAGGGATCAGAGATTTTTAAAATCATGTTTTTACAAAATGTCTATATGGGACATAAATTTTGTGGGCGCTTTATCTCAAGAACTAAAGAACGGAATTTCGGAAAACTTTAGATTCAGTTAGATCTTGATATAAACTAGATCTGATTAGCTTTTCCGTGTATATCGCCCAAAATGTAGTTCTGCTATGGTGTTTTTTTCACGATTTCCAGAATAGTTATATAAAAAAAAATAATGGTCTTATTTTCATAAAATTTCAAATACCGTTAGATTCTTATATAATTATGGTTCTGATTACGTTTTAATGTAAAATCTCTCAATAGCTGGCATGGTATGCAGCATTATTTATGATTATCGCAATAGCTCTATTTCAGGAACTAATGCATGTATTTTTATGAAACTTCAGATTCAGATAGTCCCTGATAGAAATTAGTATTTTTTAGTTTTTGGAGTAAATCTCCCAACAGGTGGCATTGCTGTACGGCATTATTCCCGATTATCGCAATAGCTGTATCTCAGGAACTAATGCATGAATTTTCATGAAACTTCAGATTTGGTTAGTCCATGATATAAAATTAATATCCTTTAGTTTTTGGAGTAATTCACTGTACAGGTGGCGCTTCTGTCCAGGTTATTTTTACGATTTCTGCGATTTTTCTGTCTTAAATATTAATATAGTAAACTCCCTCAAATCCACACAGCTTGGGACCAGAGCTTGTGCGAATTTTAGAATTTTGTGGATTTCTGGTCATTGCTTTGTTTGCATTTTTTAAATAAAAAATTTGAATTTAATTAATAATGCACTCGAAACTATAATGGATGCACACAGTGTAATAAAAATATTAACATAAGTAATAAACTAAAATAATAAAAACTAAGATAATTTTAAAAATGACTAAAATATTAAAAGTAAAGGTCAAGTTAATGATCAATAATGTATGATTAAATATTCATTATAAAGATTAAATGTATTTTTACTAAATTATTCAATGAGACTTTCCTCATAAAGGTACACTGCTAGTTCAGATCAAAGTTATAAAATAAGGAAGTTTTAACTCAGGTTTAGTCAGACTTAATAACAAAAACGCTTGATAAATATATTTGGTAAGAAGAATATGATTACCAATGATATCAGCAATATCTTGATTTTTTTCAAAAATAAATTAATTCTTCCTTTATGGAAAAACATGAATTCACTAATGTTAACAAAAATTGCAAATTAAAATATACATGGAATTGATATACAACTAAAAAAGTCAAATTTTATACAAATATCTGAACTGAATGTTTCATTGCTTACATCCGTAAATTATATGCAGATTTTAGAGAGTTGTGCATTTTAGGGTTGTAGATTTGAGAGAGTCTACTGTACGTGGATTTTCATCAAATTTCAGATTCAGTTTCAGCTTGAAATAAGTTGTCGAGGATAATATTTTGGCGTTATCTAACCAGAGACGCTGTTATGTTTCACTTTTCTGGAAATATTAACATGTATGCAATAGAAGAAAGCTTTTTGGAATTACCACATCCAACTTGTTTTTTTTCCATTATGCTATTAGTTCAGCATATTCCCAAATAATATCCAAATAAGATTTTTACCCCTTTGCTATCCATATATTCAGCCCCAACTTAATTTCACCTCCATTACCTTTACCCATTCACAATGTCAAGCATTCAAGTTATACAGTAAAATACCGTTGATCCGCCCTCCAAACGTGACGAAAAATCGTAAAATAATTAGAGGGGGGCGCTTACACGGGATTTTTCCGCGATCGTTTCACAAAACTTGCATTTTTTGCGAGATATCTACAGGATTTTTTCGCGATATTTGACGAAATTTGCAGGGTTTTATCGCGATAATTAACGAATTTGAGGGGGGCGCTTACACGAGATTTTTCCGCGATCGTTTCACAAAATTTGCATTTTTTGCTAGATATCTGCAGGATTTTTTCGCGAGATTTGACGAGATTTGCAGAGTTTTATCGCGATATTTGACGAAGTTTGCAGGGTTTTATCGCAATATTTGACGAATTTGCAAAGTTTTTTCACGATACTTGAAAAAATTTGCGTTTAAAAAGAACGTTAATTCTGTCGAAGAAACGAAGAAAAAGGGAGAAACTTGTAAAAAAAATCCAAAAAAGCATGAAATCTATTAACAAATCTCGAAAAACGCACATTTCATCAAAGATTCATGAACCATTCATTTTAACATAATTCATCCCATTCTCAATCGCTTTTGAGAACGGGATGACCCATGATGAAATGAATGAATCATGAATCTTTGATGAAATGTGCGTTTTTTGAGATTTTTAAATAGATTTCGTGCTTTTTTGTATTATTTTCTCAAATGTCTCCTTTTTTCTGTGTTTTTTGAACAGAATTTACGTTTTTTTGCGATTTTTTGACCATTTATTTATAGATACGACATATTTGCGTTTTTTAACAATTTTTTTGACAAAATCAGCGTTCTTTTTGGCGATCCTTTGAGAAATTCACGATTTTTCCACGATCTTTTGACATAATTCGTGTTTACACTGCAATCTTTCGTCGAAATGTGGGTTTTTTGGCGATACTTCGGCGATATTCATGATTTTTTTGCGATCCTTTCAAGAAATTGGCGGTTATTTTTCGTAATTCTTTGGCGAAATTAGCGTTTTTTCAACGATTTTTTTTGGGGGGGAGGGCGTTTTCTCGGGATTGTTTTTTTTAATTTCAAATTTTTTATAAAGTGGGGAGGGGGCGTTTGATCGGGAAGGGCCGATTAACGGGATTTTACGGTACATTTTTTCGGTACTACTTGGTTATCCCGTTGACAGTAAACAATCGCCAAACTATAAGATTAAATGCCAATAATGAATGATCGTGAATGCCACATCCAATTACATTATATGATACACGTGTTTAGAACGTCATTAAGTCATTTTTATTTTGTCTTTTTATTTATATTTCGATTTATTATTCTACTAATTATTTACTTTTTCGTTATTAAAAAATCATGCAACATGTAAAACTTGGCTTTTAGTTTGGCGAAATTTGTCAATGATATAACCAAGTAGTGCCTTTTTTTCTTTTTCATAATTTTTATAAAATTTTTTAAACTAATGTGCTGAACTGAATTTTATACAATTTGAATTCCTTTTTCATAAAAGTTGTCTTGCAAACCAGCATAACAAATCAACTACAGCCAAAGTTGGGTAGTATGTTTGTTTTCACCAAGTTCAGGGAAAACACCTGATTTAACTTTTATGGTCAAAATATGTTTTGACCATCAGTGGTCAAAGAAATTCAAATTTATTTTTTTAATGATAAATTTAGCGCAACATTTTAATGGATTTGTAACAACAACATTTAACAATATTGGAGAATAAATAATTCTACATACACATTTTTTTTATAATTAATTTATTGTATAATTTTTGATTTCCTGGAATTTTTTGATGAATTTTTTCTGTAGCTTATTATGTAAATACATATTTTGTGCGTATTCATATTTTTTTAGGTGTATATAACATTAACCTTTGTAATATAACGTTATGTTTTAATTTCACAAACACAATCTTATACATATTATAAATGTGAAAGTGGGTCCAAAAAATTGAAATAAAATTGGCTTCAAGACGGATGTATTAATGTCTTTGAATCTTTGCATATAGATAAGTTACAGCCCGGAAATGAACATAGGCTAATTTTTAACTGATTTATTCAAATATATTCCTTAATAATTTAAAATTTAATTATTTTTCATACAGAATCTATAAGCATTTTTCAGATAAAATTTAACCATTTTTCTTTCCTGTTGCCAATAAAATAGAAATCTGGAATGATAATTTCTCAGCGGCAATAAATTTTCAACTGAGCAATTTCCGCGCAAAAAAATTAAAGAAAAAAGAAATTAAAAGAAAATAAATATGACGTCATATTTTAAATAGAAATAAAGAGAATATTTTCTGTTTTATATTAAACATGTATATTTGTTTCATCAGTGGCGTAACAAGGGGGGGGCAAGTGGGGCGTCCGCCCCGGGCGCCGAGGCCTAGGGACGCCAATTTGAGAGAAATTGTTATATATCTATATTGGGGTGGGGGCGCAAAATTTCTTGCTGGCCCCGGGCGCCAAAAAACATAGCTACGCTACTGTGTTTCATTAACAAGAATTTTTCTGTCGAAAATGGCAACATAATTAGAAGTAAAAAAAGAGTGAAAAAGAATTATATTTTCAATGAAATATTTCACTTGGAAAAATGTGACGTCATAGTTGAAATAAAGCAGGTACTTTATAGTAGTCATTAAAAATACAAGAGGCATGAATATCAGTAGCTAATGGAGCTACATAAATAATGACGTCATATTTGAAATTAATGAAAAATATTTATACTAATTAATCGATGTATATAAAAGAAAGTCTGGATTTCGTATTATTCATCCCACAAAAAAATGTACCTAATCAAAAGTCTTGCAAATTTGGGTAAAAATACTTCTTATATTATCGAGTGTCGCTAAGAAAGGATTTTTGAACGTTCTTAGTGTTTTTTTGCACGATTCATGGAAGTGATTTGCATTTTTTGAGTGATTTATGAATATGTAATTCACGTTTTTATGCGTTTCATGAACGTAATTTGTGTTTTTTGAGCGATTCATGAATGTAATTCGCGTTTTTATGCAATTCATGAATGCAAAACACTATTTGCTATTTTTATGCGATTTATAGACGTAATTTGCGTTTCAGCTTTCTGCTGCCAAAATTCGTGTTTTTTGAGTGATTTATGAACATAATTCCCATTTTACTACACGATTCATAGGCATAATTTGTGTTTTTCATTCAATTTCTAAACGTAATTCTCACTTTTTTAAACAATTCATGGATGTAATTCACGTTTTGAGCGATTTGTGGACCCAATTCGCGCTTTTTATGCGATTCATGGACATAATTCGCGATTTTTATGCGATTAATGAATGTAATTTACATTTTACATGATTTATGGATGTAATTTGCTATATTTATGCGATTTGTAGACATAATTTTCATTTTTTGAGCTTTCTGATGACGAAATTTGCATTTTTTGATCAATTTATTGACGTTATTTGTGTTTTTATAGGATTTATGAATGTAATTCACTTTTTTTACCAATTGCTGGACCTAATTCGCATTTTTTGTAATTTATGAATGTTATTAGTATTTTTTTGCACGATTCATGGAAGTGATTTGCATTTTTTGAGTGATTTATGAACGTAATTTGCGTTTCAGCTTTCTGCTGCCAAAATTAGTGTTTATTGAGTGATTTATGAACATAATTCCCGATTTACTACACGATTCATAGACATAATTTGTGTTTTTCATACAATTTCTGAACGTAATTCTCACTTTTTTAAACAATTCATGGACGTAATTCATGTTTTGAGTGATTTGTGGACCCAATTCATGTTTTTTATGGAATTCGCTTTTTTTGAGCGATTCATGGACATAATTCGCGATTTTTAGGCGATTAATGAATGTAATTTACATTTTACATGATTTATGGACGTAATTTGCTATACTTATGTGATTCATAGACATAATTTGCATCTTTTGAGCTTTTTATCGACGAAATTTGAGTTTTTTGATCGATTTATTGACATTATTTGTGTTTTTATAGGATTTATGAATGTAGTTCGCTTTTTTTTTTACCAATTCTTGGACGTAATTTGCATTTTTTGCAATTTCTGAACGTTGTTCGTGTTTTTTTGCACAATTCATGTAAGTGATTCGCATTTTTTGAGTGATTTATGAACGTAATTCACGTTTTTATGCAATTCATGGACGTAATTTGCATTTTTTGAGTGATTCATGAACGTAATTCACATTTTTTATGCAATTCATGAATGCAAGTCGCTATTTTCATGCGTTTTATAGAGGTAATTTCCATTTCAGCTTTTTGCCACCAAAATTCGTGTTTTTTGAGCGATTTATGAACATAATTTATGTTTTACTACACGATTCATAGACGTAATTTGCATTTTTCATACAATTTATGAATATAATTCTCGCTTTTTTACATGATTCATGGACGTAATTCACATTTTAAACAATTTGTGGAGGTAATTCCCATTTTTTATGCAATTTGCTTTTTTTTTTAGCGATTCATGGATGTAGTTCACAAAACCACCCCCTTGGCTGTGCTACTGACAACAAAATCTTATGTTGGTGCAAGGAGTAATTTATTCATAGACATGAGAAAAAAGTTTTTGACAACAAACCAAAAAAAAGTACAATACAGGATTTTTACCTGGCATTCTCATAAAATTTTGAATATATTCTGCCTCCCCCCTCTAATTCATAAGTTTTCATACATTCTATATTATATTCCATATTAAGAAGGTGCCACTTGTCTAGTTTTGATTTGAATGAGAACGCGTTATTAGCATTTTTCATTCAGGTAGAATTTATTTATTTAGAATAGAATTGATAAAGAAAATGCACAAATTGAAAAACATCGAACAGACATGATAGAATCACTACGTAATTTTCATGGTATTAATAATCCACATGGATGTTTCTTGTTATGCAAATTCAATCTTGCAATGTCTTAATATACAATGAATAAATTCTGCAATAAAGTTAACCAGAGAATCTTGCAATGGATTTTTGCCGTCGCTTATTCAAATTTACTTAAGAGGAATCGAGTTAATGAAATGTTGTATAAATGTTACTTGTTAGCTTTATAGATTACTAGGTACTACTAGGTTATCCCGTCGACCAAAAAATTATCGCCAAACTATAAGATTAAATTCCAATAATGGATGATTGTGAATGTCACATTCAATGACATTAAATACAATTTGTATATTTAAAATGTCATTGATTTTTATTTCGACTTTTTATTAATATTTTACTAATTATTTGTTTTTTCATTATTAAAAAAAAAAAATATGTGATTATGTATAATTTGGCGAAATTGGTCGAAGGAACAACAGTAGTAGCGATTACTAAAATATTTCAAATTGAAATAATTTATGAAACTGAAAATGTTTTAGCCAACATTTCACTTAAGTTTAAAACAAGCAATATATAGAAATTGTAAAGTCCCTCAAGTGTGTGTAACTTGGGACAAGACATTGCACAAATATAATGTGCTCATCTTTTGTTTACATTTTTAAAAAGAGTAATTTAAATGTAATAATGTACTAGAAATCATAATGAATGCTTATAATAGAGTATAATACAGTCAACTCTGTGAAATTCACAAAATGTATTATCTGCAAAACATGTTAAAATGCAAACATTGAAAAGTGTTTTAACACTTAAACTCAAAGATAAAAGATATGCAATAATTTTATTTTCATGAAATGACAAATTTTAATAAAATAAACTGGGATTTAAGAAAATTCATGTATTTTGTACCCTGTATTTAAAAACAATACTTTAAGCAAGCCAGTAAGTTTCCGTTTATTAATTATGATTAATGCAAACCTATTCTTTGCTCAAGCAGCGAAAAAATTAAAAAAATAAACAAAAAATATATAGAGGTAAAATTGTTTATCAAACAATACACATAAAAAGTTCCTTGGCGAAGGAGAGTAAACTGCATTTCACCCAAAATTACTGACAACAAAACAAAACAAAACAAAATGCAGTCCAGATTTTTAACTGGCATTCTCGTAAAATTTTGAATATATCCTACCTCCACACTGTAATCCATAAGTCTTCAAAAATACAAGCAAATAACTTTATTGCAAAGTTACACATTCTGTATTAATTAATAATCCATTGCAAGATTCTCCGGTTAACTTTATTGCAGAGCTTATTCCTTGTATATTGACATTGCGAGATTCAATTGGCGTAACAAGAAACAACATGTGGATTATTAAAACCTGAAAATTACTTAATGATTCTATCTTGTCTGGTTTATATTTTTTAATTCGTGCATTTTCTATATCAATTTAATGGACATTATGTAAGAATATTACTACCTGAATGAAAAATGCTCCGTGTAACTTGCCGCGTTCGGGTTCGGATTCAAAACAAAACTAGACAAGTGGCGCCCCTAGGCGTATGAATACATGACTTTCCAACAACAAATAATTTAAAATAATTTTTGTTTGAAAACTTAAAAAAAAAATCATAAGTCGAAAGTATATTGAATATGTATAATTAAAAAATATTTTCCTATTTTAAAAAAGGATTCAAAATATTTTTTCCACAAAATGCAAAAATATCCAATGTAAGAAACGTAATATTTCCTTCTTACGAAAAATAAAGGCAAAATAAATAGAAATTTGATTTAGTATATATTTATTGAATGTTTTAAAGCACATGATAAGATGTTTTTGTAGTTTAAAAAACATTTATTGCTTCGATTCGGGTGTTTTAACTGTGACCATAAGTACATAAGGTTTTTCACTCAGGCTCCGTCTGCTAACCCATAGAATAACATGTAATCCGCGAGCTAATATAGTCCAATTTTCCAAGAGCAATATATAACAAATAAGAGTTTTCCTAGAAACAAGGCAAGTCTTATTACCTCTATCTTAAAGAGATTCATATTATATATAAGTTTTAATAAAATCTCCCAGCCCGTTTCCTAGATCTCATTATCAGGAACAAACACCATCGATTACAGTTTTAAAATGGTTATCGAGATCTAAAAATATACGGCACGTAGAAATGTAAAAATTATAGGATAGGATTAGACTGGGAATATAAGACTATATTAAAAAAATTGGACCATTCTGACCAATATTTGCTGAGTTATTAGAAGGCGGCTTTTCCGATTTTCTTTGATGTTGAGTTAGCTGTATATATGAAGTTCCGCATCTACCCGTATGACGATGGTAGGTTTTGACGATGGTAGGTTTAAAGCTGCGTCACTTGAAGGCTGCCGCCTTCTATGATGGCTCACTGGGACTTTGCTAAATAAGCATGTTTTTTCCATTTTTTATGGTAGTTTTGTTATTTTAGACTACAATATAATTATTAATTTGTGATTTAAGGGTTAAAACTTTGCCCCAAATGCAGTTTTTTCCCTACGCCGCTATTTAAATATACACTGTATGATAATCCTAAAAAGATGAAATATGGATTTTGATTTTTTTTCGATTTTATGTATTTATTAACAGATAAGAAAGAAAGATTTTCTAGAATTTTTTAGATGCTTTTAATATTATTCAACCAATTAGAAACCAATATTTTCTTCCTTATGCTAGCTTCGGTGGGATCATCAAACATGCTGGCGCGACATGACACATTCGGCTCCAGAGCCCAATCAAGTTGAAGTTGGGCCCTTACTGTCCATTTTCGTCGACATTTTCAGAAAAAAAAAAGTTTATTTGAGTTAACAAAGTTGTTTGGTTAAAAGTGATTATGTTAAAAGCTTCTAAAAATTTTAATGAGTCATTCAGAATATTTAAATTTTACGTTTCACATTTTGTAAAACAATATTATTTGAAAAGTATTTGATTAAAAAAAAAAAAATCAGCCACATAATTTGTGGGCCCCTTAAATTGTTGAGTCCAGGCCCGAGGGGCCGGAGGCCTGTGCATTAATCAGGCCCTGTTCAACTTGACATTCTGCTATCTGCTCTAGAGTTGCTTTTGGATGCAAAGCGTATGGAGTATACCAACAGACTCGCAGAAACCTTTACTCTAGTACTTTGATTTTTTATTATTATTATTATTAATTTTTAGCTAGGTGCTGGGCATTTTATAGGAAGTTAGACAAGAAATTAAAATCAACAGTTTTTTAAACCACCAGTTTGAGGCCCCGGGGCAATGCCCTGGTGGTAGTTACGGCCCTGGTCAAACTGTAAGATTAAATGCCACATTCATTTGACATTAGTTTGTTACATCATGAAATGATTTTTATTTGAGTTTTTCTTTTGTAATTTTATTCATGTTTTAAAAATTCATTTGTTTTTCCATTATTTAAAATAAAATTATGTCATATTATGTAATTTGATGATTTGTATATTTCAGTGAGATTTGTTGAAAGATGTACCCCTATTTTAAACAGTCAATTTGAATGTAATAACTCGCTTGAAATTATAAAAAATGCTTATAATAAAGTAAAATAATTCAGTAAAATTAAAAAAAAATTGATCTATTAAATTTTATAAAAATTACCTTTTTCTAATTTTTAAATATTAAGGTCAAGTGAGTAATTAAAAATGCATAACAATTATGAGATAAGTGTTTCTTGAATTATTCAATAAAATTTGCATCATAAAGGTACACAAATAATTTATATAAAAATTTTAAATATGTAACTAAGTTTTATTTCATGTTTAGCCATATTTTATCAAAAAACTATTAAAATATTATTAAATAAATTTGTTTGTGTATGGGAGAAAGATTGTAATTGCCACTGACATCAATTCTATTTGAATTTTTTCGATTATTTTTATTTGAATTAGAAATGAATTTGCACTTCCTTCATAGTCCAAGAACTGACAGCATAAAAACCTATGTTATTAAGCACAAGGAAAAACCCTTTATGTTATGGAAGAGTAGCAATCGAGGAATCTGATTATCCATGTCTGTCAGAAGCAAAGGGGTGCATAAGCCAAAAATTGATACCACTAGTGGTTGACTCATAGGTTTAGCATTGTGTTTTGCTGTACAATCAAAAGTAGGAAAACTGGGTGCAGGAAAACTCAGTGCTAAGTTCATGAGTCAACCACTAGTGGTATCAATTTTTGGCTTATGCACCCCTTTGCTTCTGACAGACATGGATAATCAGATTCCTCGATTGCTACTCTTCCATAACATAAAGGATTTTTTCTTGTGCTCAATAACATAGGTTTTTGTGCTGTTGGCTCTTAGACTATCTGGAAAAAGCACAAGTTTGATCACATTAAAAGTATTTTTATGTAAAAATCTATACACAGTTAAATAAAAATAAAAAGAATCTTGATTTTTTGATAAAATCATTTTAAATTAAGTTTCTGTGTTTACATCTGAAACAATGTGCAAATTTTAGTCATTCCAAGATTTTAGAGAATCTACTATACTAAATACTTCTGCATTTATGAAAAACTAGATAAATAAATGATTTGTTTCCATTAAATAAGTTTTATAATGTAAAGAAAAAAGCATTGAGTTGCTATTCAAAACACACTTTTTTTGTAAACATACATTTTCATGTAAAATCAAAATTAAAATTACACTTGCCACTGCAGTTTATCTTTAAAACTATTCTCAGAAGTTTACTTTCTAAAATACAAATCCTAAAAAAATTTTACATCTTGCATAACAGAAAACACATTTAATCTGAAAGAAGTAACAGAAATTTAATAAAAACTTTTAAAATATTTCAGTGGTGCCATCTGGTATCCAAAAATGAATTGAAATAAAATTACTGGAAATATGCATATTTGCTTGGATTTTGTTTATTATTATGAGTAGATAAATGGATCCTGTTCCTCCTATGTTTTATTCAGAAGTTTATGAAATATCCTTTCAACTTACCAATGACACAGATTCTTCAAATTATTGCTTTTTTTATTTTAAGCCTATATTTAATGTATACATGCATTTTATAGTAATACCCACCTATGTTTTTTCACGAAATATAGAGTATTAGGTTTCTTTTATAATTTTCTGTTACCATTGATATTTATTGTGTCCCTTAATAAATTCCATTATTAAATTTTCAATACTTACATTCCATTTATAAATGCAATGGCTTAAATATATCTGTTTGTTTAAGGCCTAATATAATATAATTCTGCATTTAAATACATTAACTATCTTTCATAATCTTTTGCTTAGGGTTGAAAAAATCACAGGTTAATTATAAAACACTTAAAGAAGGGCACGAGGAATCAGGAAAGTGTAAGTATTAAATTAAGAAATCTTAATAACTAACTTAATATATAAGTAATTTGAAAGGAAATAACACAAATAAATCGATGTAAAATGCTGTAAAAAAAGTTTTTACTTCTAGCATCATATAATATTATATAGATCATATATTTAAAACTTACTTTAATAATTTTTTCTTTTATTTCAAATATCCACAGAAAACACAGTTTTAAAACAAATCTTCCATCTTTTATTTTTTATCAATCAAAGTAGGCTTGACAATATTTTCAAGACGTTTGGAGTTCACTGTATAGACAGTTTGTTGATTGAACATTATACATATATTTTACTAAAAATATTTTAATTATGAATAATTTCAATTATTTTAATAATTGATTGTAAATTTTAATTAGAGTATTTTGAAAAGAAATTAAAAAAAAACTTATAATTATATCCAAGAATGTTTATTTTTATCAACAAACATACTTCTATATGTAATAGGAAATGATATTTCAAAAAATAAAATATCTGATTTAAACAACAAAAAAAAACAAGGTTAAAAAAAAAGAGTTATTTTATTTTTATTTATGTATTTATTTTTTGAGAAAGCACCCACTCTCTTTTTATTTGTCAATCCTGGCCAAAAGTAAATAAATTAAATTTGTATTCAATTCGGAATTTATATTATGAAGTTTTATATTGTCAAATTTTGTCATTTCTGATCTCTGCAAAATTTTTTTATGTATATTGATTATAGATTTTTTTTTTCTCCCATAATTTTAACAGGCTTTTAAAAGACCTGCACACATTATTTCATTTTGACTTTGTCACATTTGGCAGTACACCAACAGTATGTTTTAATAGGATAATGCAACACTTTAAACACCAAGGTAAAAAATTGATATAAAAGTTAGTGACTGTTAAATATAAATAATAATATCAGGGATTGGAAAAAACCCACATCAAAGTGGATATTATTGGGTTTTTTAGAGTGGGCTTTACTCAAAAAAAAAAAGAAAAAAAAAAATCTGGCGGGTTTTTTGCAACTTTATTTTTCTTCGAAATAATTTGAGTAAATAAAATTTCTCATTTGGTATGTTGTTACACTGTAAGTCAATGTCGTCATTAAAGTAACCCTATTTTTTAATGAATTTTTTTTAATTATTAATTTTTCTAGTGTAAAGTTTTAGAATGGCAACATTTATCCATTTGTGTAATTTGTGAAATGGGTCTACAGTAAAATCAATTAGATAATCGTCGATATTTATTGTGTTCCTTACTGAACTTTTAAAATACATTTTATATTCAAGTATAAATTAATATGCAACTATACTGACATGTGAAATATTTGTTAATCTGAGATTAAATTTTCTGATTCTGTTTTAGTTTACATGTTCATTTTCTTTCTTCTACATAAATATCAGATAAAACATCTGAATTTCTGTTATAAGCCTTTATAGTCTGTTAAGAAATTAAAGACTAACCTTGATTCTGAAACTGAATAAATAAATGAGGGTTCTAATTATCATTTTAACATATTAAAAAAAGGAACATAATTATTACAATTAGGTTTAATTAAATTTGAATAATGTGACAAAAGATGCAATGAATTAAAATATTAGAAATGAGTACAGTTGTCTGGGGCAATCAATGTTAAATTTTTTCACTCGAAAATAGAATTTATTGTCACTTCAATGACATAAAATTTATATGTCAATTTTGTCTTTTCTCAGAATGTACTTTTTAAAAACAATTAAAACCATATTTTTAACATTTTCCAATATTGTAATTGAAAAGCATTTCTGAGTTTGGTTTGTCTATCTGTCTGGACACTAATTTGCATAGAGTCAGATTGTTATGAAATTGATATATGCTATAGAAAGAGTGGCATTAAAATTGAACTGTGGGACGTTTATGATTTGCATACAGAAACATTCAAAATAATTCCATTTCATGACAATTTGTGGAAGAAAATCATTTGTGACATATTTGAATGATGCTTTACTACTTCAAACATATTGGAATTTATATATACCACTGAGATTTACTGCAGGGTACTTACCATAGAATTGAGTGTCTTTGTAATGGATCCTTAATTAGCAGAGACACACAAAAGAATGTGGTTACAGTACTCTGCTTATAAACCATAATTACTGGAAGTTTAGTTTTCAATTGTGTTACACATTTGATAATTTATTTTTTCCAATTACTGGGTTTGGAGAAATTTTATATATCCTAAACAGGGTTACATGAAAAATCTCTAATACATTTTCATTTATTAAAACAGCTTGATATGAATTTTTAACTGTGTTGTGCATTGAATAAAACTAATTTTAGCATACTATTTCGTATAAATACGAAAATATAGATCCTATATAGGGTTGTGCTAAACAATTCAGATATTTTTTCAGCTGATAATGATCATTGCAGAATACTGAGATTCAAAAGTACTGTGCATTTTATAAATTGTTTATTTAGACATCCTCTATCACTTTTTGTTACGTTATTCGAAATGAGGTGAATGAAAATCTGGATAGATACTGGTGGATCAATGAAAATCTGCATGGATACTACGAAACTGCATGTTTCTGCTGTTAATTTTTATCAGATGTATCACGTGCTGCCGGTACTCATGAAAAAGGCAAAAACAGAACTCCCTAACTCCAGTTACTGACTTAAATAGTAGTTATCCGATGACAGGTGATGTACTAAAAAAATTTAAAAAGCTATTATCGATATATTTTAAACATCAACCCGCAGATTCGGTAAAGGCAGGGTGCTTGATATGTGAGATAACTGTGGTGGCTTTCAGATGTGTATAGTCTCAAAAATATTATTGGTGAGCTTTTTACATCTTAAGGCCCTTGTCCTTGCTCGCGAAGATGCTCACGAGCTAATGCTACTGCCAAGGGGAAGCATTTTTTTAATAAATCATTCGCATTTTGATATTTTTATTTTTTTATTATTATTGTTATTATTTTTTTATTTATTGTTTTATTTATTTTTTTGCATTGGATAGCCGAGGTCCCTCTCAAGATCACTCCTTGATTACTTTTTCGATTTTGGTCGCAGATAATTTTTATAAGGTTACTTTCACTTTCTGAACAGGTTCTGAAAATGAAACTAACTTTATAAAAAATATCTGCGACCAAAATCGAAAAAGTAATCAAGGAGTGATCTTGAGAGGGACCTCGGCTATCCAATGCAAAATAATAATAATAATAATAATAATAATGTTAAAATGCGAAAGAGTTATTAGAAAAATGCCTCCCCATGGGAATAGCATTAGCTCGTGAACGCCTTCGCGGGCAGGAACAGAGGCCTTAACACTGGTCTCAAAAGGTCAACAAACTTTTTTCTCATTTCTACTGTAACCTGGTTTAACCCGTTAACGATCAAAGCATTTTCATTGCTAAGATGTTAAAATAAATTAATGATACCGGTAATTGTGAACAAATATATTTGTAAATGAGAAAAAGTGATTTTCACAAACATAAACAAAAGGATTTTTTAAATTTAAAATTCCGGTGTCCTCTTTGCATATCCGAATTAAAATTTTGTGGTTTTGTAGAGAAACCAATGAACGTTAAAGGGTTAAGATTCATTTCATTGCACACATGTGCAATGTGAAAACAAAATATTAAGTTGATTTCCAATGCATGCTTTATTCCCATATTTTAAAAAAAGATCTATAAACTAAAATGACAAAAATGAAAATGACTCTAGACGTTTTATTTAATCTCTAAAACCATTTTCTGGAGTTAATTTTCTGAAATATTAAACTTCAAAAATTATAATCATTTTACATGACCAAAATTATATTCAAGCTCAAAAAATTCAAGAAGTAACAGAAATTTTATGAAAACATTCAAGATAAATTCAGTGGTTCCATCTAATAATAAATTAAAACAACATTATTGGAAATATTATGCAATAGATTGCATTCCTGTTAAAAAATACAGATCCAAGCATCCAAAATTGAAAATGAGTCTTTATCATTACAGATTTCCTGACCTCAAAATCAAGTCTCTAAAATTTCTGAATAATTGCTTTAAAAGGATGGTCTTGTTTTGAAAGAATCTTGGCACTGTCAAAGTTAATAAATCAAATATTTCCTTTAAGGAAAGTTCTTGATAATGCAGTGGAGAGTTTATTGTATTTTAAATCACTTTTACATTTTTAAAACTTTTCAAAGAGGTGACGCTTTGTCATTTTTATATGCAATGCATCTATATCGATAGTAAGCTTAAAAGTTTTCTGTACATACAGGGTGGTTTTTTTTGGTTTTTTAACTGACACTATTTAGAGCCATTGGTAGTTCGTTCTAATCACTGGAATGACACAAATTTTTTTTAAATTGACTAATAAAACCATGGGGAAAAATTCCAGGAATAAATAAATAACAGTTCCAATCACAGTCAGTAGCGGGAAATTTGGCACTGTACATGAAAAGAAAACATCAAATACTAACAAAATTAATAATTTGGATAAAATGCCTTGTTTTATTCATCATATTCACTTTCCTGATGAGGAATTAGATCCCATTCAATGTGACCACCATTCTCTTGCACCACACCTTGCATTCATTGTACAACATTTTAGATGGCCGAGCGTAACGTGTTACATGCCCTCACTGGTGATTGAAAGAATTTTTTTTCTTGGAATCATTTTTCCCTTGCTTTGATTAGTCCCCTTATAAATTTTAAAGCAATTCCGGTCATTAAAATTAGTTACAGCAAGCTCTAAATAGCGTCAGTTTAAAAAAAAAAAACACCCTGTATATAATATCAAACTTTTGGCAATTTTCGATCTCCTTCTTCCCATGTTATCATTACTTGAAACCCCCGCACCTTTTCCCCTAAATGATATCAATATCCGTATCAATTCATTATTTTATAATTTTCTTTGTTTTTCTTGTTATAAGTTTGTCTTGGTACACAGATATGGTTATATATTTATTATTTGCATACTTCACTTATTTAAATGAAGAGAAAATTTAATAAGATATCAATAATAATAAATAACTTTATATCAAACAACACTAAAACATGCTTAGTGCATAAAAATACTTTTTGTTACATAATGGATTAAACAATAATGTGATGTTGCATTTGCCCCTTGCACGGGGACAGTACTTCTTATAGACAAGAAAGATGAACAATATTGTTCACCATTTTTTACTACTACCATTTTTATTATAATGTTGTAATTTAATGTATGATTTTTGTACTGTTTAAGGAAATAAAAATCATCAAATTAGCAATTTAATTCAGAATTCAAATTAGATGCCATTTTTTTTAATTTGCTGTTTATTATTTTTCTTTCTGCTTTTAGATTAAAAAAATGGATAAAACTTTTTTACTGAAGTTCAATAAGGCATTTCCTTGGATTAAAATGACAACAATCTCTTCATACTAATGCTTTACAGAAATTTCTGTTATTATTAAAAACAAAACTTTTTTGCTTATGAAAATGTCATCGATTACAGAAGAAATATCTTCCTCTGGGGAACAGCACATTTTTCCTCTAAATGATGATAAAGAAAAATATTCCTTCACTGATGAAGATGAAAAATCTTTTATTTGTGAAGTATGTTCCAAAACGTTTTCTAAGGATAGCACTCTAAGAAGACATCTTTCGACTCACACTGGAGAGAAACCTTTTGCTTGTGAAATATGTTTCAAAGGTTTTTATGTAAAGCGGTATCTAAGAAGGCATCTTTTGACTCATAATTGTGAGAAATCCTTTGTTTGTGAAATATGTTCCAGAGCATTTTCTCGTAAACATGATCTAAGATGTCATCTCTCTACTCATACAGGTGAAAAAAGATTTGTTTGTGGAATATGTTCCAAAAAATTTTCTCATAATCAGTATTTAACAAAGCATCTATTGATTCATACAGGTGATAAACCCTTTGTTTGTGAAATATGTTTCAAAGAGTTTACTGTAAATAGTAATCTAAGAAGACATCTCTTGACATATACAGGTGAAAAACCCTTTGTTTGTGAAACATGTTCTAAAGGATTTTCTGATAAGAGTAATCTAAGAAAACATGTGTTGACACATACAGGTGAAAAACCTTTTCTTTGTGAAATATGTTCCAGATCATTTTCCCGTAAACGTGATCTAAGAAAACATTGTTTGTCTCATACTAAATAGATGCATTTCCTGAAAATCTAATGTTATATTTATATTGTCAAAATTCAGTTAGAACCCTGTATATGTTGCTGCATTTATTATTATATATTTCTATATTTTAGCATTTAGTAATAAAAGAAATTGTACTCTTTTTATTCTAAATCCTCAAACATTCTCCCATTCTATATTGTGTTTTCAACAATAAACAAATAACCCTTGACACTTTCATTGGGTTATGCTAAACTTTTCTGTAATGCCTCTATGATAGTTACTTTTTTTTATTTCACTGTAATTTTCTGCCAAAATTACACATTATTTTTGATCTAAAAGGAGAAATTGTACCTCAATATCTAATGTATTAAGAAAGGGTTCATACTTTTTGAAAAAATTTGAGAAGTGTTATGAAAATATGTTTGTTATGCAAAAAGAATACTACTCATTTATTAAATTTTTTCTTAAGAAAATTTCTGAGAAATGTAATGAAGCTTATCTTACATCCATGTGATAAGAAATCGTAAGGTGTCCCACCAAGACTTCCCCAAAACTCTGCATAGGCAGATCGCTTGGAATACATAACAAATACAATCAAAGAACCATTCTCCAATGACCCATTATTTCCTGGAAAATGTGCAAAAGCATGTGAAAAAAAGCATGAGATTGTGTCCGATGCAAGAAATTATATTTTAAGCATGAACATCTGTATATGTTTACAAAGAGAAAAATTGTTCATATTGAGACATGCATGTCTATGCAGTAAACAACTGATTGCATACATTACAGCAGTGTGTTCCCACAAAAGAATGGTTACTTGATGCATTCATTTAAATATTATTCATAAAAGGGTTTGACACCATTCCAAGGCACATGCATTCCTTTCTTCAATATTCATAGGGGATGTTTTGTGTTTCTTCCTCTGCAAATGTATACAGATTCAGCTTTTCATGTTTTCAACAAGTTTTGTTCCTTGTGCCATTAAGGACATCAAACTCTGTTTTTTCAGTAAATCTGAATTTTTGATTATATGAAACTTTACTTACATTACTAACAAGGTTTAAATCAATGCAGTGAAAGAGCATTTAACCCATGACTCAATCCTGTTAGTTCAGCGCAACCAGGATTCTGCCAACTGACATCATCTAGAGAACACATCTAGCCTGGCTCCCTTCAGAATTATATGCTTGATAGGGCTGCATTCACAAACCAAACACTGCGGAACTGGTTGTGGTTCATGAATTTATGTCATCTAGTTTGGTTACAGCCTACCAACGTACATTTATTACGGATTCCAAGTAGGTGCTTCGTGCAGGTGGTTCAGTGCCTCAACATCTGTGCAAAGTTTTTTTAATTAAATGTTATACAAAGTGATGTTTGAAAATAAATTTTTTATGAATTATTTTAGGCTGTCTTTTTAATATCTTATAATGACCACTTCCACCTTTTTTGTGAAATTTGGAACATAATCTCCAAAGATTACAATCTCTTCGACAGTGAAAAAAATGTTATTTTAAAAAAAGCATGCATTTTCATTCATAAGATTAAAATATTTTATTATTTTTTTACTCTGCTGGTGCTGAGATAAGTACAATAATAATGAATTGAATGCTGTTTGAATACAACTTGAGTTGAAGCAACTTCACCTTAGAAATTGAAGCTCCTTTACTGTAGTGCATATCCTTTTGGTTATACTGCTTATTAAAACAAATGAATAGGCAAAATAAAAGTAAATGGTTCTGATGCACTTGCAGTGGCCCACTCTGCGAAAATAGCGTTAAGTAGCCTCATCACATAAACTTTCATCGTCGTTTGGCGAGATAGATTTTTCTTGCAAACTCAACAGTGTGAACAAACCTTTTGTCGAGAATTGAGTCCTTGTGTGATCGTCTGTGCTGTTCAGCTGCTATGGTTGTTACTGATTTCATCGAAAATACCTTAATGTTTTCTTAATGAAGTTTATTTTTATTTGTTTTGGTTTTCATTAAATTTGTTAATGTTTTACTTTCAGAGCTGGCATTATTTAATATTTCGTATGTATTATTAATTATTTCTTAGCTTAAATGATAAACTTTATGCATATTAGAAGCATCAACATTAAAATTAATGCACCTTTGGAGATTTTTATAATAATTTTAAATTGTTTTTTGTAGTGCCATGTAAAATTTGTTTCAAAATTGAAGAGGATAAAGCTAAAATAATGCTACAAATGCTCATTCGTTGTTTTTAAACAAAGAAAATAACGTCATAGACCACAGAAAAAAGAACTTTTTGGAAATTTATTCTTCTGTCTTGAAATACAGATGAAAAAAAAAACATTTATTTTATGAGGAAATCGGCATAGATATTGCCTTTTATTAGTTTGCTTTTAAAGCAAAAAATATTCCGCTAATAAGAAATTAAATAAAAATGTGAAGAAAAATAAAACAAGCGTTTATGAGGAAAAAGATACAGGTTCACATATGTGGATCCAGGTAGCAAAAAAGATAAACCTGTCAAAAAGGAATCGCAAAAAAAGTTCTATTTCATATAGTGTTAATACGTTCAGCCAGATGGCAGTGTTGAATTCAGACATTTTTCTCCAGGAGGGACTTCTGTGGCTCCAGGGGGAGAACAAAAGAGTTCCGGGGGAGAAATTACATTTTTTTAACATTGAAAACATAAAATCTCAAATTTTCCGAGGGGGACACTTGATAGTTCCAGGGGGGGACTCCCTTCCCCACCATGCCACCCCCTGGATTCAACACTGCCAAATGGTATTCTTTTTAGGTGAAATAGTATTTTTTCTGGACTATTCTCAAATTCAAATTTCTGGCATGTTCCTGGATTGATTCTTATTTGTAAATGTATGAAATTAGCAGATGGTTAAGTGTGAAATCGAATATGGCTTTACAGTTTTTGATAACGTCAAAAGAACTTTCAGAAAATGGTTTCTTTTGAACCAAATTTCCTGGCTCAACAACTAGGAGAAAAGGCACCATGAGACAGCTGTTTAAGGTAATATTCTTTATTAAAAAACTAGCACACTTTGCCCACTACGCTTAACTGTCTATCCAAAAGAACCATTAATTAAACAAAATAAATTAGTGAATTTGACCTTGTGTTTTAAAGCAACATGGACCTTTACCTGGGTTGCCCTTCGGCATTGCTGACACGGTATGAACGCCATGGTTTTGCTACATTTTCTAATGTGTTAACAAATTTTCAGATGTTAAACTCTTTTCAGTCGATGAATCTCAGTAGGATTTGGTATAGTATGATAGAACTGATTATAGAACTTTCCATTATATATCTATTATTAAACAATACATAGCAGTATGGTATTGCGTATTACAACCTTCTTGAAAAATTACCTATCAAAGAGTGCAAGTTCTACAAAAATGTATTCGTCAGAATCTTTTAAAACTGTTAATTTTTCATAATCCTTTTTGTCTGATTATGTCATGGTAAAAGATCAATCTATAAAATTCTAAATTTAATCAACGAAGAAAGATGTGTTATAAACTAAAATCTCCCCTAAAAAATATCTAACATTTCAAGTCTCATTAAAATCCAGTCAGCAGAACTCGGGGCAAACGTAGCCGCAACAAAATTCCTGTTTGCAATTTTTATATAAGCAGAAGTAGATAGAGAGATACGAATATTGATGCTTACAATTTTTTAAAGTGCAAGTTATTTCTTCTTAGCTTTGCTGAATAATTTAAAAAACATCTGAATTGTATGTTTGAATACTGAGATTTACGTTCATATTTCAAAAGCTCTTACATTTTGTACCTAAACATTCTCTTTAAGATAATCCAATTTAGTGTGGGTTCCCATAAATAATTTTCTTCATCTCTTTTTTAAAAATATTTTAAGGAAAGGTATTTTACCATTTTAGTGCCAGTTTGAAGCTATATATAAGTTACTTTATTAGGCAGAAATGTCATATAGGCACCGGTTTTGGCACGATTTTTTTTTTCAAACGTCAATTTGCAGAAAATCTCCTTTTCGAACACCAGTTATGAATGTTTATTTATTTTTTTTATTATTTTCTGTTATTTAAAAAAATATTTAACAATAAATTTTAAAACGTTTAATTAGTTGCTATTCAACAAAACGTCTTATATGATTTTAAAAAAGTAAATATAAAAATAAATAAATAATTTATTAATACATAAACAACAATAACCGGGTACAATATCAGGCAAAATTGCGCCATTTTGGCACTAATTATGTATCGCGGTACGTGTAAAATGTCTGTGCTCTTTATTGTGCAATATCCATGTCCATGTTATATATTGAAGACTCTATACTCTTACTCCATGGTGCAATTTAAAAGTTAAGTACTTTTTCATTATACCAACGCCATTGTCGTGAAGCATAATAGTTGGGGGGGGGGGGGCAAACAAAACATTAAAAAAAATAACGATGTTGGCACGAAATGATATCAGCATAAAAAGGTAAAAGAGTTTAAGTATAAAAAATTAGAATTTTTCTACAATTAGCGGCAAAATGGCCAAAGAAATAAGAATTAAAAGCACCCCTGTTGGCAAAAACATAAAGTAAAATTTGGTAAATGAGGTCAGCATTTTTTATTGAATTTTTTTCGTCGTTTGAGATTAGTTCCATAGCTTTTCCATTATTAGAAGACCTCTTACTTCAATAATTAAACAACCCCGCCCCCGGAGGGTTTCGAAAAGTGCATAATACAAATTCAGAGGTTGTTTTATTATACTACATATTGTAATACAAGAATGAAAAAAATTAGGCGAAAATAGACTGTCTGTCTGCCAGCACTAAATTTTATTCGTTATTTTTCGTCTAATATTTTGTCTAATTTTTTTGTAAGAATGCTAATAAAATTTAAGCAAAGAAAACGAATAAAATTTAGAGGTGAGAAGCTGCCCACTGGCTCTTAGCTTTTTACTCCACTCGTTTTTGTAATATGATTCTTGACAAATCCAACTCTGAGTGATGAACTAAAAGAGATGAATAATGACAGCTTTTGGCAGCACATTAGAAAATAAAATATCACAATGGCGTCCATATCGTTTGAGCTTTGAGAAAGGACATTCCAGGTAAAAATCCATATTGCTGTTAATAACAAATTCAAATTAAGTTATGTATTATGTTTGATTCAAGTATCGTTTGCAGAAACAGACCAGCGTAGAGGGCAAGATCTGCTATTAAGTTATGTAATAAAATCTTCTACTGAAAATTATCTAGAGTAAGTTCCACTGAAATTCCTTTCCCAAAATTTTTAAAAGGCTAAACTGTCATTATCGCTTTCATCTCATTATAAAAAAAAATTCCGTAATTCTATAAAAAATCAACACAGAATGTTAGATTAAATACTGAAATTTTCCGTGAAAATTTTACAAAATCGTCAAAATCTATTCAGCCGAACTCGAGTTATAAGGAGCTGAAACGAAATTTTCATTTGCATTTTATATGTATACACACGTTTGGCAATACCAATCGGCATGTTTATGTAGAAAAGTGGTTTTTTTTTTAATGTCTCATTTTAAATTATTTTGCAATATGTGTATGGGAGGGCAAATGAGGGCAGACGTTTAAACTAAAATTAAAAAATCTGACTCTTTTTTATAATGTTAACCGCAATTTATATAATTTACATTTAAATATAACAAATTACTGAAGCTGTCGTACGCTTGAAAAATTTACATTCTTACAAACAGTGTTCGGACCTCATGCTTTTTTGACTTAAAATCAAATTGCTTGGCAAAGAAAGTAAAATCAAAATTCATATATATTTGTAATAATCCTAATATATAATACCCTAAAACATTGAAATAATCGCTGACATACTTAAAAGAAAAGAAATTTCTATTTTATTTAAATTAAATTTTAGGTAATTTTTTTCTAATCCAGGTGCCAAATATGACCAAAAAAGGTTAAATCGCCAGATAGTCTTCCAATTGATCGACATTGAAAATGAATACTTTTTTTATCCGTACAAATATTCCTCTTATTTTTAAATAATTTTTATTTAACATTATTATTTCTCATTAAAACAGTATTTCTTTGTATTTTATTAAAATCAGTAACAGCTTTTTTATTTTATTTTTTGAGCTATTTGTATTTATTTAATTTCTAATACATATACGCATTTAAAGTCTGTAACAAAAAGATAACATAATATGTCGTCGTGTCGCCAAAATCAAGACATGCCAAATAGTAACTTTTCATTATAATTCTATAAGTAATATACGGGTGATTCTCAAAATAGGGGACAATTTATGTCTTTGATTGAGGGGTTTTCTGTCATGTTTTTATATTTAGATATGTTTTTCTTAGTATTATTCATTATTTGCACTCAAGAATTACTCACTTTTTAGTTAAAAACACCTTAAAATAACAGAATAAAGATTCAAAATGTCATTAGCATGGATGTCCACAGCAGCTGTGCCTTGTGTATACTAGCATTTTTCAAAAGTTAATATCATGTTTATAAAATAAACAAATGTTATTCTTTCTTTATATTAATCAAGGAGAAGATTTATCCAATAAATTTCTTTTTAAAAATAAAATTATAGTATATAAAAAAGAATTAAAGTTTGTCCTCCATATTCGATTTTCAAAACATGGTCATACTATAACAGCTGGTTATTAATCAAAATTTCATTTTCACATATGACAATAGTTTGAAAATATAAAGTTTCTCCATGGCAACAAGTAGCCATTTTATCCCAGCCTGAAAATAGAAGCATTTATTGTATTTTAAAAATAGAAGTTGAATATTAGGGGCGTACATCAATTGTATGTCATTAGAATGGATAATAATTTTCATGTTTATTTTATAGTTAAAATTTTTATTTTATTTATTTGCATAGAACTTTTGTGTTTTAAAAAGCCCCAGAAAGGACTACTGCATTGTGATTATATTATGGCTCATAATCTTATTTAAATTAAAATTTGTCATTAGCATGGACAGATATCAGTGTCATTAGCATGGTTTTTCTGTCCATGCTAAAGACTCCTATGTGCATAAATGTAACCAGTGCTTATATTGTATCCTTTATAAAGTTTAATTTTACGTATAAATTTAGGTATTACATTTATTATCCCTAAAATATGCATTAAATCTGTAGGAAAATCACTAAGACAGCTTCTTACATTGTTAGTGTCAGAATGTTGCTCATGTAACAAAGTTTGCTCTTTGGTAATGTTTTTATTCTCCTTATATGTGTATATGTAAAAATGGAAACCATTTGCTGAAAAGGAAGGCTAATAAATATAGAAAAAAATTATTTAAACAGGAAGAAAATAAAAATTTCTTAATATATTTATTCCATGTAGTTTGCTTTGTCATTAGCATGGCTCAAAAAATACTAATTTTTTTTTTTAAGTTAATTTTTAAATATTTAGCTCTGCTGACTACATGGAAAGTATACCTAATACTATATTAACAACACCTATTTTTTTCAGAAATTTTGCTAACAGTAATTTTTTTAAGATTTCATTTTTGAAATAGTCCCCTATTTTCAGAATCACCCATACGTAAAACAATGTGCTATATACGAAAACCTTCTTTGAAATAATATATATCTATCATCAAAATCACTTTAGTGGAACTGGAGGAGTAAGCGGACAAATGAAATGTCCTTTTTTAAAAGGAAATTTCATGAAAAAATTGAATGATTGAAGGCCAAGAGAGAATGGAAGAATCTATTAATATATATAAAATAAATTTTATATATGTTACAGGCCAAACCCGATTTTAGGCCAAACTAGTCTATCCTAACGCACATCGGATAAACTAGTTTTTCCTAGGCCAAACCGGTCTATCCTAACGCCCATCGGATAAACTAGTTTTTCCTAGGCCAAACTAGTCTATCCTAAAGCCCATAGGACAAACTAGTTTTTCCTAGGCCGAACTAATTGGCCTAACTCTTATAGAATAAACTAGTTTCGCCTGCTGTTTATTGGTTTTGAACTAGTTTATCCTAGGCCAATTGAATTTGGCGTGATTTTATTGAATTCAATGACCGCCTCAGCGCCAACATTCTAATTTCTCCTAGGCTGATCTAGTTTATCCTAGGCCAATGTAATTTTACATGTTTTTAGCTCTGGGGCGTCAAAGCCAGAGAAATAAAAGGCTCACAGGTTCTGTATGTATGTACGTACGCATGTATGTACGTACGTACGAATGTACGTAACGCTATAACTCTTGGTAGAAATATCCGATTAGCTTCAAATTTTGGATGTAGGTTCCTTCTGATAAGATATTTTTCTGATTAGTTTTGGAAAATCACTGGATAAGAATAAAGAGAGTGAACGGGAGGCTAATTCCCCACCGTTAATTTAGAGAAATGCATTTATCATGGAGAATTATCAGTTTTCATTTAACATTTTAGATATGGATTATTCTGACAAGGCGCCGTCGGGATTAGTAGTGGATGTTTATTGTTTAAGTGTAAAAGAAAGGGCAATGTAGGTACCCCCCTCCAATAATTTAGATAAATGGTTTTTAACGCAGAATTTACGGATTTGCTTCAAATTTCACTTCTTTCTGATAAGGCAATTCCCTGAATAATTTAGGAGGGTTTAATGGTAAAGTATGAAGGGAAAATGAAGGATTACCCTCTTACCTAGTAAAAACTAGTTTTTCCTACGGGCATTCAGATAAACAAGTTTGGCGTAGGAAAAACTAGTTTATATAATTGGCGTTAGGATAAAATAGTTTGGCCTAGGCTAATCTAATGTGGCTCGAAATCGGGTTTGGTCGTTAAAAAACATGTCTTTCACTAGAATAAGTATAAATGTGTGTCAAGAGTAATTGCTTAGAACATCAATGCAGGAATTTCACATATCCACCGTAAAGACATAATGCATTTTACATGGTATTTTTTTCTGCAGATTCGTGCCAACTGAGATCAGGCTTGCATTTATTATTATTATTATTATTATTATTATTATTATTATTATTATTATTATTATTATTATTATTATTATTATTGCCTATTCGAGCCAGATCGGAGCTGAACATAATTTGGAATCGAACAGCGTTTTCCATTTTTTAGAAATTAATTACTTGTCGACGTATAAGCTATTCTTGTCACGGCGTCAAGTTCTTCTTTTCTGTGAAGTCGTAACCAAAAATTCGATTCAAAACGTAGCCCTAATAGTATTTTCTCAAAGATACATCGCTTTTATGAAAAAATGGTTAGCGCCATTCGATTACATATTTTCTCAGTGAGGATGCCTATTAATCTTAAGCCTTTCTGAAAATGAATTAGTGCTTAAATGTGTTAGAATGTAGCTCTTTTGGATTTTAGAAAAGTCTTAAGGAATGACAGAGAAACATATTCACAAATTTACTTTTTACTGAACAGATTAGTATGATGTTTATAACTCTCCTTTTTTTCTTTTGTTCTAAACTTCATTAATTATTTAATGAATCCCTATTATTGAAATGTCACAGAAATTGAAATTTGAAAGGTCACAGAATCTAAATAATCAATAATACATTGTGTATTTTCCATTCTGTGAACACTTCGTAATTTAAAAATCCACTGTAAATTTATCCAATATATATGTATGCAGTATTTTTAAAGGAATCCTAATATTATGTTAAGTAAAATCTGAATTTTTTGCAGAAATTGAGTAGGGCCAGATTGAGCGGGACTGAGTCTTTTTTTCACATATTTTTGTACTGGCAGGTCTCGGGCTAAACTTTTAATTTTTACACCGGGTCACAGCAAAATAACTTTCCTTCGGGAAAGGCGGGGCCCGGAACTCGAAATTCTGGCCCGTGCAAACCTCTAACAGTATTTTACAACCCTTCGAATAAAATACATTATATAGGGGTGATGACAAAACCACTTTGTACAAGGTTAGCGATGGTGTAGTTAGTCCGTTTTCTAATTACAGCTTTTCATAGGTCCGTGTGCAATTTTATGATTAAGTATCGTGAGTGGTCTCATTTTGTTCCTTATGTATTGTAGACCAAGAAAAGCGATGGTGGACATCTGGGACCCGCGACTGGGGAGGGGGAGGGGGAGGGGAAGGGTTGAAAAGTGCAAGGGAAAAAATTCCGTTTCATAAAAAATAAAGAAAATTATTTATAAATATTAATGTTTAAAACATTTATAGATTAGGAAAAACATTTGTGGACATCCGGGATCCGCGACTGGGGAGGGGGAGGGGAAGGGGAGGGGTTGAAAAGTGCAAGGCAAAAAAAATTCCATTTCATAAAAAATAAAGAAAATTATGCAAAAATATTAATGTTTAAAACATTTATAGATTAGGAAAAACATTTGTGGACATCCAACAGCCGCGACTGGGGAGGGGTAGGGGAGGGGGAGGGGTGGGGGAGGGGAAGAGTTGCAATGTGCAAGGGAAAAAATTCCATTTCATAAAAAATAAAGAAAATTATGTATAAATATTAATGTTTGAAACAATTATAGATTAGGAAAAACATTTGTGGACAGGCGACTGGAGAGGGGGAGGGGGAGGGGAAGGGTTGAAAAGTGCAGGGGAATAAAATTCCATTTTATAAAAAATAAAGAAAATTATGCATAAATATTAATATTTAAAACATTTATAGATTAGGGAAAACATTTGTGGACATCCAGGACCCGCGACTGGGGAGGGGGAGGGGAAGGGAAGGGAAAGGGTTGAAAATTACAAGGGACAAAAATTCCATTTCATAAAAAATAAAGAAAATTATGTATAAATATGAATGTTTAAAACATTTATAAATTAGGAAAAAACATTTGTGGACATCCGAGACTCGCGACTGGGGAGGAGGAGGGGGAGGAGAGGAATTCGAAAGGGGAAATAAAAAAAATTCTGTTTAAAAAAAAATATGCATAAATATCAAAGTTTAAAACGTTTATAGAATGAGAATGGCATTGGTGGATATTCGGGTTTTGTGATTAGGAAGACGGAGGTAAGGGAAGAGGAGGGGAGGGGAGGGGAGTGGAAAGTGTTGAAAGAGGCAAGAAAAAAGTGCCATTTAATTATATATATATATTTATTTATAGAATAAGAAAAGCAATAGTGGGCATCCAGGATCCGAAACTAGGCTAGGGGGAGGGGGAGGGGGAGGGAAGGGGAAAAGGTTGAAAAGGGCAAGAAAAAAGATCTGAAGCTTTAGTGGGACTACATTCTCTTTCAGGATCTGACACCACTGGTTCAATCAGTGGTAAATCAAAAAACAGTTTTTGGACGAGCTTCATAAATGCTGACGACAGAATTCTGAAAGCACTTGCCGCATAAGGTCAAACAGATATCCTTGAGAGTGAAACATATATTGCACTTGAAGAATATATATGTTCAGTGTGTATGCCAAAATTAAACATTAAAACATTGAATGAGCTAAGATGGTTGTTACTTACAAAAAAAGGCAAGCTGAAGGAACAAATATGCCTCCAACTCAAGCCGCCCTTTACCCAGCCATAAGAAGAGCTCATTACCAAGCAATAATATGGCAAAGAGCCAAGGCCCGATTATGACTAATTGGGGCCCTGGGCAAAGATAAATTACGGGCCCCCTTTCGAATCAATGCAACATTGCTGAAATAGAACTGATGGTCACTCATTGTGTTTGTGTAATGCATAAACATATTTTCGCACCTTGGATATAAATAGAAGAAAATTCTTACTTGCATCAATTCTAAATTAAATACCTTAATTAGTAAAAGTACACCTTTTGTTTCCCTTAGTACAGAACAAAAATATTTTATATAAATTTAGCAGTTTGTTATACTACTTTAAGATGATTTTAATAACTTCAACATATGGAGGAAATGGAATTGGGAAAAGAAAGAAATATTTTATAATTCAATGTATGGATTTCGGGGGCCCCTTAAGGTCCGGGGCCCATGGGCAAAGTCCCAATTTGCCCATGCAGTAATAACGGCCTGCAAAGAGCACACCTTTTAAAAACTAATATTCCACCCCCAACTGATTTTGGTTGGATGATAAAGGAAAAAGAATACCTACCTGTCATGTGTAACATGCCATGTGCTCCTCAAAGACTGGTTTAATCGGTGCGTTGTTCGTGTGCCAAGTCAAGATGTGTAGCATCCTGTAAATGTTCACAAATGTTCACAAAATGTTCACAAAATAGTCACACTTTGTAACTGAAATGTGTTCATGCTCGGGTGAGACTGATAAATGTGATAATGTTTGAGGCCTTGATGATGTAAATTATGATGACAGTGATACCGATGATCCTACTTTGTTCTGAAGTTAAACTTTTACTTGCAGTTTAAAATTTGAAAGTTTTTACCAGTTAGGTATATGATGTATAATATAGAATAACAATACAAAGATAATAAATAATATTTAGCGTTGCAAAATTTGTATCATTTAGTATTTATCATCACTCAGTTCCTTTTCAATTACCCTTATTACTTATTTTTTCCCTTGCACTTTTCAACCCTTCCCCTCCCTCTCCCCCTCTCCAGTCGCGGGTCCTGGATGTCCACAAATGTTTTTCCTAATCTATACATGTTTTAAACATTAATATTTATACATAATTTTCTTTATTTTTTATGAAATGGAATTTTTTCCCCATGCACTTAATAACTCTTCCCCTCCCCTCCCCCTCTCCCTTCCTCTTCCCAGTCGCGGCTCCTGGATGTCCACAAATGTTTTTCCTAATCTATAAATGTTTTAAACGTTAATATTTATTCATGATTTTCTTTACTTTTATGAAATGAATTTTTTTTCCTTGCAATTTTCAACCCTTCCCCTTCCCCTCCTCAGTCGCGTGTCCTGGATGTCCACAACTGTTTTTCTTAATCTATAAATGTTTTAAACATTAATATTTATGCATAATTTTCTTTATTTTTTATGAAATGAATTTTTTTTCTTGCACTTTTCAACCGTTCCCCTCTCCCTCCCTCTCCCCAGTTGCGGGTCCCGCATGTCCACAAATGTTTTTCCTAATCTATAAATGTTTTAAACATTAATATTTATAAATAATTTTCTTTATTTTTTATGAAATGGAAATTTTCCCTCGCAATTTGCAACTCTTCCCCTCCCCCACCCCTCCCTATCACCTCCCCCTCCCCAGTCGCGGCTCCTGGATGTCCACAAATATTTTACCTTATCTTAAATGTTTTAAACATTAATATTTATACATAATTGTCTTTATTTTTTAAGAAATGGAATTTTTTTTGCCTTGCACTTTTCAACCCCTCCCCTTCCCCTCCCCCTCCCCAGTCGCGGATACCGGATCTCCACAAATGTTTTTCCTAATCTATAAATGTTTTAAACATTAATATTTATAAATAATTTTCTTTATTTTTTATGAAATGGAATTTTTCCCCCTTGCACTTTTCAACCCTTCCCCTCCCCCTCCCCCTCCTCAGTCGCGGGTCCCAGATGTCCACCATCGCTTTTCTTAGTCTACAAGACATAAGGAACAAAATGAGACCACTCACTATACTTAATCATAAAATTGCACACGGGATGTAATTAGAAAACGGACTAAGTAGTCGGGATCAATATTAAAAAGAATATTGCCCAGTTAAACTGAGAGCTTTGCATTCACAGGCTGTTTACAGACATTGTGTATTACAGCCTTATTTTTTTAAAGAATAACACCCTCAAAAAATAAAGTAAGTTGGATTACTTTTTCCCGTTTCCCCCACTTATGTTTAACCATTGAACCCCTAAAACTAATCACAGATACGCTTTATAAAATTAAACAATTATCCAAAATTTTAAGCAAATCAAATAATTCTGCTCAAAAAACATTCATCTGATTTAGAGTGAGTAATCCCACATTCCTCCTATTATACTAAATCATTAAAACCTCAAAACAATTCAGGGATTCGCCTTTTAAAGAAAAAACTATATTCAAAATTTACGGCAAATCGGATAAAACTGCATAAAACCCCATTTATCTAATTTAAGGAAGGCGAAAAATCGTCCACTAACCCATTATACATGACCATAAGAAAAGACCCAAATTAATTAAAGAAGCACCTGATCAAATGAATTCATGTCCAAAATTTTAAGCAAATTGGATAATTCTGTATTATAACAAATTTATGTATTTTAAGAAAGGAAATAAATTATATGTTTCCTCTTTATACTTAACCAAATAACCACCAAAATTAATCAGTGAAATGCTTTATCAGAATGAACAAATCCGAGTTTTGCAGCAAATAGGTTAATTCTGCATGAAAAACCATTTAACAGGATTAGGCGGAATTCCATCGTTCTTCCCTTTGTTCTTATTCAATTAATCCCCAAAACTAATTAGGGAAACGCTTTACCAGAATGAATCTATTTTTAAAATTTGAAGCAAATCAGTAAATTCTGCGTGAAAAAAGCATTTACATAAATTATGGGACGTTACCCATATTCTTCCCTCCCTTTATACTTAAACGATTGACGCCCACAACTAATGAGGGCGCCTCAACAGAATACTCCTATATCTAAAATAAAATATGCTAATAATCCACGGAAGCCCATTTATTTGAATTAAGGGAAGGGGCGAATCAGCCTCTCGTCCACCCCCTTATTCTTCTCCAATGACCTCCCAAAATTAATCAGAAGAGCTCCTCATAAAAATAAACCTATATTGAAAGTTTGATGCAAATCGAATATTTCTATCAAGAATTAATGCGTTACGTATTTACGTACATACATAGATATAGAACCCACAGGCACATTAGTTCTCACTAGGGAACTGCAAGAAGTGTAAGTCACCGATTTTGACGAAAGTGATATCGTTGGAAAGATCTCATCGAGAGCAGTAAAAAACTCAATAGAACTACCCGTCGCAAATCAGTCGTTTTCGATATATCCGACAATTTATGTCGCGTAACTAGTGCATACTTAATGGAGGACCGCAAAAAATTTTAGTCCCGATTTTAAGGAAGGTGGTATCGTTAAAAACATATCATCATGAGGGGGAAAAACTCATTAGAACTACCCGTCGGAAATGAGCCGTTTTCGAAATATCCTATAATTTATGTCTAGATAATGCATACTGTTCTAGTGCACACTTAATGCGGGACCGCAAAACATTGTTTTATCGATTTTCATGAAAATGGTGTCGTTGCAAAGATATCATTGTGAGAAGTAAAACACTCAATGGAACTACCCATCAGAAATGAGCCGTTTTCGAGATATCCGCCAATTTATGCCACTTAATGCTGTTTCCCAGCAGTATGCAACATAAGACAGTCATGTGACTATTATAATATAAATGAAATCATAGTGATGGAACAGTATTTGGTGTTTTATATCCTGCACTTGGCTATGATACAAAAATGTCCAATTGACATAGAAAAATACCAAGAGGTCAGCCCAGAACTAGAGATGACAGCCACATGATTAGGCTATCAATATACCCTGTTCGCATTGAGAAAGTTAAGCCACTTAACTTGAAGTTTTTTGAAGCGGTCGTACCCGGAATCAAGATTCTCACTCAAGCAAGTTTCTGAAACTTGCTCAAGTTAGCTTGCTTTCTTAACTATGAGTTGAGTGGAAATCTGCCTTCTGAATATTTAATTATATTTCTGAATTATAGAATATTTAATTCTGATTATTAAATTAATGAATTTGAGTCCTACAATTAATTATAAACTATTTCAAGTTGTTATTTGTTTACTCCAGTTGCTTAACACGTGTGTTTGTGGGGTGATTTTGTAATCAAAGGCCGAAAATGAAAAATGTTGATCCTGTTATTTCCTCCCACAAAATAAATTAATTTTTTAATTGAAATAAGCCAGGATAATTACTGTGTAAATAAAAAAGTTAAGAGTTGCAGTTACAAATTTCAGAACTTATGCGCATGCTCAGATGCCAGTTTGACCAAGTTAAGTCACTTACAATGTTTAGTAAATGCGAACAGGTGAAGCCTAATTCCAGGTATCCCGCTTCAAAAAATTTAAGTGACTTAAAGTTAAGTGACTCAACTATCCCAGTGCGAACAGGGTATTATAGACATATTGGTCTATATATAGCTATCATTATAGAGTAGCAATATTGGTGTGTCACTTTTTTTTGTATTTGATGATGTAGGACACAAAAATGAAGCAAAAGAAACAAGACCTTAGAAACAAAGTGCATGTATAATTGGCTTAATAAAGAAAAATTTATGAAATGAGTAAACATGCCGAATAGATATTCAATTAATTATTTATATAATTTTAGAAAAATAGCAATCTCATGCTGGGTTCAAAGAACATATAATAATGAGATACATGCTTCATCTGAATCCTTTGAAAGTTTTTTAAAAATAAAATGTAACAAATAATTTTTTTTTTTGCACAAAAAACATTTTTAGCATATATTTTATCTATTTTTAAAAGTTTTACTGCAATAAAATCTTTACTATTGCTTAACATATTGAGGTGCAATTTAATCCTTTTCAGGTCAGATTAAGTTTTCATTTTAGGTGAAAATTACTTTACAGTAGATTAACAAAAATTAAAACTATCAAAAAGCTTTGCTGAAAATTAATGAACAGGTCTAGAGTTATTAATTTGCTTTTCATCAAAATGACAACTGTGACAACTTTGAAAAGTTTTACAGTTATTTATTTTATTACTAAGAGCTAAAACAGAAGAGATGTGATAACAGTAAATGCAACGACACATACAAGGTTCATACTCAGATTTAACATAATAAAATAAAAGAGATATTCAAGAAGTATCTATTTAGTATGAGACAAATGCTTTTTCAAATAATGGTTATCAGATAATCCTCTGAAAGACATCTCTCAGAAACAAAACATTTTCTCCCATATCAATTATGAGATGTTTTTCTAGTTGACAATGTCAAGAAAATTCTTTGTAACACATTCAGAAACACAAGGATTTTAACCTGTATGCGTCAAGAGATGGCTTCTTAGATTACCATTTTGAGAAAATCCTTTGGTACATATTTCACATACAAAAGGTTTTTCACCGGTATGAATCAAGAGATGTCTTCTTAGATGACCACTATCAGAAAATTTCCTGGAACATACTTCACAAGCATAAAGTTTTTCTTTTGTATGAATCAAGCGATGCTTTCTTAGATGACCATTATTAGAAAATCCTTTGGAACATACTTCACAAGCAAAAGGTTTTTCACCTGTATGCGTCAAGAGATGTTTTCTTAGAACACCATTTTGAGAAAATCCTTTGGAACATATTTCACAAATAAAAGGTTTTTCTCCTGTATGCGTCAAGAGATGGTTTCTTAAGTCGCTATTCTGAGAAAATCTCTTGGAACATAATTCACAAGCAAAGAGTTTTTCTCCTGTATGAGTCAAGAGATGCCTTCTTAGAGAACTATTCTGAGTAAATCTTTTGGAACATACTTCACAAATAAAAGTTTTTTCTCCTGCATGTGTCAACAGATGCCTTCTTAGAGAACTATTCTGAGTAAATCTTTTGGAACATATTTCACAAACAAAAGGTTTTTCAGCTGTATGCGTCAAGAGATGCTTTCTTAGATAAGTATTCTTAGAAAATATTTTTGAACATGTTTCACAAATGAAAGATTTCTCCGCTCTATGAATGGAGGAATCTTTTTCTTTATCCCCATTTCGAGGAACAAAGTGCTGTTGACTGGAGGAGGAATTTTCTTCTGTAATCGATGACATTTTCTCAAATGAATAAGCTTGATTTCGGACGATGACAGGAACTTCTTCGAGGCATCAGCAAGAGGAGATTGTTGCTATTTTCATCAAAGGACACTTACTGATCTTCAGCAAAAACAATTTTATCTACCATTAAATCTGAAAACAGAAAGAAATAATAATAAAAAAGACATTTTTAAATATACTGCACTAAATTTTATATTTAAATTAAGAAGCTGATTTTACAATTTTCTTTTCCTTAAATATTACAAAATCCATGCATGAAATTATCAAATTATACATTCTGAGATATGACTTGACTTAACAATTTTTTTCATAGATGCATGTACATATGCGTAGGTAGATGTGAATGTGATACAGAAAACACTGCCATAGCTTATATTGGGACCATCCTATACCTTGAGTGGTAAAAACTACAAATTTATTTCATTGAATGCTTGTAATTTTATTTTTTCCATCTTTACAAGAAATAAGTATTGAATCTGTGAAATTTTTTGAATTCCAGTTTTTGACGGATCAACACATTTTAGGGATCAGAGATTTTTAAAATCATGTTTTTACAAAATGTCTATATGGGACATAAATTTTGTGGGCGCTTTATCTCAAGAACTAAAGAACGGAATTTCGGAAAACTTTAGATTCAGTTAGATCTTGATATAAACTAGATCTGATTAGCTTTTCCGTGTATATCGCCCAAAATGTAGTTCTGCTATGGTGTTTTTTTCACGATTTCCAGAATAGTTATATAAAAAAAAATAATGGTCTTATTTTCATAAAATTTCAAATACCGTTAGATTCTTATATAATTATGGTTCTGATTACGTTTTAATGTAAAATCTCTCAATAGCTGGCATGGTATGCAGCATTATTTATGATTATCGCAATAGCTCTATTTCAGGAACTAATGCATGTATTTTTATGAAACTTCAGATTCAGATAGTCCCTGATAGAAATTAGTATTTTTTAGTTTTTGGAGTAAATCTCCCAACAGGTGGCATTGCTGTACGGCATTATTCCCGATTATCGCAATAGCTGTATCTCAGGAACTAATGCATGAATTTTCATGAAACTTCAGATTTGGTTAGTCCATGATATAAAATTAATATCCTTTAGTTTTTGGAGTAATTCACTGTACAGGTGGCGCTTCTGTCCAGGTTATTTTTACGATTTCTGCGATTTTTCTGTCTTAAATATTAATATAGTAAACTCCCTCAAATCCACACAGCTTGGGACCAGAGCTTGTGCGAATTTTAGAATTTTGTGGATTTCTGGTCATTGCTTTGTTTGCATTTTTTAAATAAAAAATTTGAATTTAATTAATAATGCACTCGAAACTATAATGGATGCACACAGTGTAATAAAAATATTAACATAAGTAATAAACTAAAATAATAAAAACTAAGATAATTTTAAAAATGACTAAAATATTAAAAGTAAAGGTCAAGTTAATGATCAATAATGTATGATTAAATATTCATTATAAAGATTAAATGTATTTTTACTAAATTATTCAATGAGACTTTCCTCATAAAGGTACACTGCTAGTTCAGATCAAAGTTATAAAATAAGGAAGTTTTAACTCAGGTTTAGTCAGACTTAATAACAAAAACGCTTGATAAATATATTTGGTAAGAAGAATATGATTACCAATGATATCAGCAATATCTTGATTTTTTTCAAAAATAAATTAATTCTTCCTTTATGAAAAAACATGAATTCACTAATGTTAACAAAAATTGCAAATTAAAATATACATGGAATTGATATACAACTAAAAAAGTCAAATTTTATACAAATATCTGAACTGAATGTTTCATTGCTTACATCCGTAAATTATATGCAGATTTTAGAGAGTTGTGCATTTTAGGGTTGTAGATTTGAGAGAGTCTACTGTACGTGGATTTTCATCAAATTTCAGATTCAGTTTCAGCTTGAAATAAGTTGTCGAGGATAATATTTTGGCGTTATCTAACCAGAGACGCTGTTATGTTTCACTTTTCTGGAAATATTAACATGTATGCAATAGAAGAAAGCTTTTTGGAATTACCACATCCAACTTGTTTTTTTTCCATTATGCTATTAGTTCAGCATATTCCCAAATAATATCCAAATAAGATTTTTACCCCTTTGCTATCCATATATTCAGCCCCAACTTAATTTCACCTCCATTACCTTTACCCATTCACAATGTCAAGCATTCAAGTTATACAGTAAAATACCGTTGATCCGCCCTCCAAACGTGACGAAAAATCGTAAAATAATTAGAGGGGGGCGCTTACACGGGATTTTTCCGCGATCGTTTCACAAAACGCATTTTTTGCGAGATATCTACAGGATTTTTTCGCGATATTTGACGAAATTTGCAGGGTTTTATCGCGATAATTAACGAATTTGAGGGGGGCGCTTACACGAGATTTTTCCGCGATCGTTTCACAAAATTTGCATTTTTTGCTAGATATCTGCAGGATTTTTTCGCGAGATTTGACGAGATTTGCAGAGTTTTATCGCGATATTTGACGAAGTTTGCAGGGTTTTATCGCAATATTTGACGAATTTGCAAAGTTTTTTCACGATACTTGAAAAAATTTGCGTTTAAAAAGAACGTTAATTCTGTCGAAGAAACGAAGAAAAAGGGAGAAACTTGTAAAAAAAATCCAAAAAAGCATGAAATCTATTAACAAATCTCGAAAAACGCACATTTCATCAAAGATTCATGAACCATTCATTTTAACATAATTCATCCCATTCTCAATCGCCTTTGAGAACGGGATGACCCATGATGAAATGAATGAATCATGAATCTTTGATGAAATGTGCGTTTTTTGAGATTTTTAAATAGATTTCGTGCTTTTTTGTATTATTTTCTCAAATGTCTCCTTTTTTCTGTGTTTTTTGAACAGAATTTACGTTTTTTTGCGATTTTTTGACCGTTTATTTATAGATACGACATATTTGCGTTTTTTAACAATTTTTTTGACAAAATCAGCGTTCTTTTTGGCGATCCTTTGAGAAATTCACGATTTTTCCACGATCTTTTGACATAATTCGTGTTTACACTGCAATCTTTCGTCGAAATGTGGGTTTTTTGGCGATACTTCGGCGATATTCATGATTTTTTTGCGATCCTTTCAAGAAATTGGCGGTTATTTTTCGTAATTCTTTGGCGAAATTAGCGTTTTTTCAACGATTTTTTTTGGGGGGGAGGGCGTTTTCTCGGGATTGTTTTTTTTAATTTCAAATTTTTTATAAAGTGGGGAGGGGGCGTTTGATCGGGAAGGGCCGATTAACGGGATTTTACGGTACATTTTTTCGGTACTACTTGGTTATCCCGTTGACAGTAAACAATCGCCAAACTATAAGATTAAATGCCAATAATGAATGATCGTGAATGCCACATCCAATTACATTATATGATACACGTGTTTAGAACGTCATTAAGTCATTTTTATTTTGTCTTTTTATTTATATTTCGATTTATTATTCTACTAATTATTTACTTTTTCGTTATTAAAAAATCATGCAACATGTAAAACTTGGCTTTTAGTTTGGCGAAATTTGTCAATGATATAACCAAGTAGTGCCTTTTTTTCTTTTTCATAATTTTTATAAAATTTTTTAAACTAATGTGCTGAACTGAATTTTATACAATTTGAATTCCTTTTTCATAAAAGTTGTCTTGCAAACCAGCATAACAAATCAACTACAGCCAAAGTTGGGTAGTATGTTTGTTTTCACCAAGTTCAGGGAAAACACCTGATTTAACTTTTATGGTCAAAATATGTTTTGACCATCAGTGGTCAAAGAAATTCAAATTTATTTTTTTAATGATAAATTTAGCGCAACATTTTAATGGATTTGTAACAACAACATTTAACAATATTGGAGAATAAATAATTCTACATACACATTTTTTTTATAATTAATTTATTGTATAATTTTTGATTTCCTGGAATTTTTTGATGAATTTTTTCTGTAGCTTATTATGTAAATACATATTTTGTGCGTATTCATATTTTTTTAGGTGTATATAACATTAACCTTTGTAATATAACGTTATGTTTTAATTTCACAAACACAATCTTATACATATTATAAATGTGAAAGTGGGTCCAAAAAATTGAAATAAAATTGGCTTCAAGACGGATGTATTAATGTCTTTGAATCTTTGCATATAGATAAGTTACAGCCCGGAAATGAACATAGGCTAATTTTTAACTGATTTATTCAAATATATTCCTTAATAATTTAAAATTTAATTATTTTTCATACAGAATCTATAAGCATTTTTCAGATAAAATTTAACCATTTTTCTTTCCTGTTGCCAATAAAATAGAAATCTGGAATGATAATTTCTCAGCGGCAATAAATTTTCAACTGAGCAATTTCCGCGCAAAAAAATTAAAGAAAAAAGAAATTAAAAGAAAATAAATATGACGTCATATTTTAAATAGAAATAAAGAGAATATTTTCTGTTTTATATTAAACATGTATATTTGTTTCATCAGTGGCGTAACAAGGGGGGGGGGGGCAAGTGGGGCGTCCGCCCCGGGCGCCGAGGCCTAGGGACGCCAATTTGAGAGAAATTGTTATATATCTATATTGGGGTGGGGGCGCAAAATTTCTTGCTGGCCCCGGGCGCCAAAAAACATAGCTACGCTACTGTGTTTCATTAACAAGAATTTTTCTGTCGAAAATGGCAACATAATTAGAAGTAAAAAAAGAGTGAAAAAGAATTATATTTTCAATGAAATATTTCACTTGGAAAAATGTGACGTCATAGTTGAAATAAAGCAGGTACTTTATAGTAGTCATTAAAAATACAAGAGGCATGAATATCAGTAGCTAATGGAGCTACATAAATAATGACGTCATATTTGAAATTAATGAAAAATATTTATACTAATTAATCGATGTATATAAAAGAAAGTCTGGATTTCGTATTATTCATCCCACAAAAAAATGTACCTAATCAAAAGTCTTGCAAATTTGGGTAAAAATACTTCTTATATTATCGAGTGTCGCTAAGAAAGGATTTTTGAAAATTCCACCCCTAAGGGGGGGGGGAAGTAAAAAAGAGAACGAACTTTTAAAATAATCGGATTTTGCAGTTATTTTTCAACTGTTAACATATTTTAGTGCAGTTTTTCATGCTGAATCGAATGGTACTAAGCAAATTCTTTTAAATCCAGTAGCTCGTAAGATATTTTATTTTTCTAATTTGGCGACGTTTTCGGCGCAAAAACCTAAAAACTTCAATCTGTAATATATATATATAAATGAAATATATATAAATATATATAATATATATATAAATGAAAGTCTGGATTTCGTATTAATCATCCCACAAAAAATAAATAAATAAATAAATAAAAAAATAAATAAAAATACCGAACCAAAAATTTTGCAAACTGGGTAGAAATATTTCTTATAATATCGAGTGACGCTAAGAAAGCATTTTTGGAAATTCCACCCGTAAGGGGAGTAAAAAAGAGAACGAACTTTTAAAAAAATCATGAAAAAACGAATTTTGTAGTTATTTTTCAACTGTAAACATATTTTAGGGCATTTTTTCATGCTGAATCGAATGGTACTAAGCAAATTCTTTTAAATCCAGTAGTTCTTGAGATATTTCACATTTTCTAATTTAGCAATGTTTTCGGTGCAAAAAGCTGAAAATTTCAATCTCTATATATAAAAGAAAGTCTGGATTTCGTATTAATCATCCCACAAAAGAAAAAAAAAATCTTCCGAACCTAAAATCTTGCAAATTGGGCTAAAAATACTTCTTATAATATCGAGCGCCTCTAAGAAAGGATTTTGGAAAATTCCATCCCTGAGGGAGGGGGGGGGGGGTGGAGTAAAAAAGAGAACGAACTTTTAAAAAAAATCATAAAAATCGGATTTTGTAGTTATTTTTTAACCGTTAACATATTTTAGTGTATTTTTTAATGCTAAATCGAATGGTACTAAGCAAATTCTTTTAAATCCAGTAATTTGTGAGATAGTTTACATTTTTTAATTTGGCGAAGCATAAAGCTGAAAATTTTAATCTATATATATAAAAGAAAGTCTGTATTTCGTATTAATCATCCCACAAAAAAATCTACCGAACCTAAAGTCTTGCAACGAACCTAAAAATACGGAACCTAAAAATACTTCTTATCATATCAAATGCCGCAAAGAAATAATTTTTGAAAATTCCACCCCTGACGGGAGGTAAAAAAAGAAACGAACTTTATAAAAAATCATGAAAAATCGGATTTTGTAGTTATGTTTCAATTAATAACATATTTTAGTGTATTTGTTCATGCTGAATCGAATGGTACTAAGCAAATTCTTTTAAATCCAGTAGTTCGTGAGATAGTTACAATTTCTCCTGGGAGGGTGGCACGTGTAATGTAATTAACACAAATGTCTTCTAATAATAGTAAACCTATGGAACTGAACTTAAATAATGGGGGAAAAAAATCAATAAAAAATATTGATCCCATTCATCATCTTTTTAGATTCTTTCTCGCCACAACGAGAGCTTTTAATTTTAATGTTTTTTTGGCTATTTTCCTACTAATTGCTAAATATTTCTAATTTTTGATACTTAAACTTCTTTATCTTTTTACACTTACTCGCGCCATATCCACTTTTTGCAACCAGAGAACACCATCACATGTTTTTCCCCCTCTAATGTATCTTCCTTATCGCCTCCCTTTTGTTTGTTGTTTTTTAATTCCCTCTGTTTTTCGTTTCCAGGTATTTACTAAAATCAACATGTATTTTATCTTTTTTTAGAAACTCCCACCTAAGAGGGTTAATCGGGTGTTCATAATTTTAGGACATTTTGATACATCTCTGCAGCATTTATAGCTAGAAGCGCGAAATTCAAAATAGCAAACCTACTAAAAGTTAGTTAACATAGTGATTTTAGAGCTAACTTGTTTATTATGTCGTCAATATTTATTTTGAACGAGATAATGAGACATTATACGAATAAGACAACGATTATGGCTATTTGATTCAATATTAACTTTTCAACACTTACTAGATGCATTTTGTTTGATACAAGATTCTTTTAGAAAAACTGACCAGCGCAGCGTAGCGGGCAAAGGCTGCTAGTGTATTATAAATCCCATTTTCATAGCGCATTGATTTTTAATTATACAAATGATACTATTTTAAAGACACAGAGATTGTTGCATTTTGTCATTGTTATGGATATCAATATTACAATCTTCCATTGTTGTTAAAAAAAGTATATTGCATTTTTTCTTCAGCGTTATAATTTTTATTTCCTTTTAAAAAAGTACTTAGTTTTGATATAGCTTTCCAATCTCAACTCAAAAAATTTTTGCTTTAGTTTTATATTCTAAACTCAAACATAACTAAGTTTCAGTTTAGCTTACTCAGGTCTGCAACCAAAAAATAGCATAGGATTTGTTGATTCTTAGATTTTTAGTCATTGAAACTGGGAGAATATTGTAAAAAACTATCACTTCAGGTTTTTATGCAAAAATGCTGTCTTTTGTTTAATAAATGTAAAATTTCCCTTTTTATCATGAAATCTGGTATCTTATTCTTTAGTAAAAAACCATATCTAATAATGTTTCCATGTAGTAATTTCATATTTCTAAAAACGGAACTCAAGAGATATGAACAATAAAACACAACACTACAAATGAAAAATGTGAAGAATTTGACGAACGAACAAAAGCAATTATACACAGAGATACATATATTTTTATATATATATATATATATATATATAAATATATAAAAGAACTAATGTATGGAATTTCAAAAAACTTCATTTATTAATATTATAAAAAGTCTATCGATTTTCTAAATAAATTACTAATTAGACAATAGCTTATTATTTAAAAGATTACATAAAAGTAATATTAATGCTGTTTCTAATGCAGCACTTGCTATAAAAATTTCCATTTATGAAATAATGAGGTATAGTTATTGCAGGAATCGAGAAAAATGTGGCATAGTAGCGTTATCTCCTTAGACAATTTATATCAAAACTTAACCAGAATCTACTTATCCTAAAATCTAACAAAATATTTAATTTGATAAAAATTCTGTGTATTAGTTCTTGAGATATTACTACCGAGGAAATCAGTTAAAAATACAGAATAACAGCACCAAATGTTTGTTTATTCACACCAAAGCAGAATAAGCCTCTATATACATAAAGATGTGGCATATTACGATGCTTGATGAATTTCCATACAATAGTTCTTGAGATATATTAATCATGAAAATCTGAAAAAATGCGGCATAGTAGCGCCACCTTTTGACCGATTTATGCCAAAACATAATCAGAGTTTAATTATCTTAAGCTCTAACAAACCAGGAATTAGGTGAAATTCCGTGCATTATTTCTTGAGATATAATTATTACGGAAGTCGTGAGAAATGCGGCATAGTAGTGTTATCTTGTTGCACAATTTACATCATAATTTAATCAGAATCTATTTATCGCAAGGTTTGACAGAATATTAAGTTTTATTGAATTCTGCACACTTGTTCTTGAGATACAACAATCGCGGATATCTCGAAAAAATGCAGCATAGCAGCGCCACCTGTTAGGCTGTTTACACCAAAAAACAATTAGCATCTATTTATGGCAAGGTTTAGCAGATTTTGAAACTTGATAAAATTTTGTTCCAATCTTGTTCTTGAAATATAAATAACGTGGAACTAGACAAAACTGTGCCATAGCAGCACTACCTGTTCAGCAATTTGCACCAAAACAAGATCAACATCTTTGTCAAAATATGAAATTTGATAAAATTTGGTGCATTAGTTCATGAGATATAGATATCATGGAAATCGGGGAAAATGTGGTTTAGTGGCACTATGTCTTGGGCGATTTACAAAAAAAAAAAAAAAAAAAAAAAAAAATTAATAAAAATAAACCATTGTCAACTTGTATCAAGATATAACTGAATTAAAAATATGTTAAATTGTGTGTTAATTCTTGATATACACTATGCAGAAAATTTCTGTCACATTTAGTTAGACAAACATTTACTAAACACTTTCAAATCTTGTTCAGAACCTTCTAAAACATATAAATCCATTGAAAACAAATTCAAATTTTTTCACGATTCCAACAATTTTTTCTTCTAAAAATAGAAAAAAGTAAAAAAAAAAGTTTTCACTGTTGAGCAATAAGATTCCCCTCTCTCAAATGTTTGAAATTTTGCATTTTCAATGGTCAAAAAGTGCAATCACCCCCTCCCCAGGAGCCACTGAAATCATTACTGGAAAAAATGTTTGAATACAACATAATTTCTATACTAACATTATATAAAAACCACATCTTACGATTTTTGCAAAAATTAGTTTCTGAGTTTCTAGACAATGACCTATAATTTACACTATTTCCTCCCGAAAATAATTAAGATAAGAATTTGTTTTAATTCTGCATGTATTATTTGAGTAGATATTAAAAGTGATAAATTATTAAATTATTCATAACTAATTCATCGTGGAATAATCTGCGATATTGAAAGTTTTGAAATGACCTGCTTTTTGTTTTTTGCCAGAATGATCTCGCATTTTAAAAGTCTTTAAAAAGCAATCAAAACCCCAAGTGCCTTTAAAAAAATAGGTGTATTGTAAAGAAAACTTCAATTAATCAGATTTCTACATGTACAACTTTCTTAAGATTCTGTTTTTTCATTAAAAATTTTTAAAAATGATTACTTTTCCCATTAAAAAGCATCGATTGACAGACTACCATCTACGGTGGCGCACTCATTACATATAAAAACTAGTCGTTGGAGGCCACAGTAATACTTACCCACCATGGATATGCATAACATAACAAATGAAAACATAACATATGTAAACAATTTATAAAATGCATTACAATTCCAAAACAAAATATAAATACGTATATTTAAGTATTTTTAACACATCATCATGCTTTATTAATGAATTTCTGATGAACCAATTACGATAAATTGTATGAAACGCCCAAATATTCAAATAGCACTGAATTGCATAAAAGAAACATCCTTATAACTCTAAAAATAATTATCATATTCACGAATGGTTTCTTGCATTGAATTAAGTGTCTCATTTGCAATTAAAAGATATCTTTCAGTTGAAATTTGATTGAAATACAGGGTCATGAAAAATCAAAGAATGTGAAAAACAGGATTAGAAATATCTCGACAACTAATTATGCAATCGACTTCGTTTTTTATGCAGAATTTGTGTTAATTTATTGCCTTTTACGTCCACTCCTTAAATTAAAAAAATTAGAAAATTTTTATATACCTTTCATCAGAGCGAGTTTTTCGAGAGTCCAAAAAAAAAATAGTTCCGGATAATCGAGGTTACTGATATTAAATAGGCTTCGTCCCATTCTTACATACTAAACACATACAAAATTTCAAGTCTCTATCTCAATTTGTTCGAGAGATAGAGCGGCTACAGACAGACAGACAAACAGACGGACAGACGGCAAAATTTTTTTTCTAAAAATATTTTTCGGAATCTCCAGTGTCTGAAACGTCTAAATCCGTCAATTTTTTTTTTCAATTTTCAAAACGATTGCAAGACTTACCCTATACTACGTATGATGGATAGGTAAAATCGCTTTGCGCTTTCAGAGATCATGCATCCTGTCACTTACTCCATGATTGTGACATTATGACACAAAGCAAATTTTTATTATCCGTTTCAATTTTACACAATTCTACAAGGCTTTTTTTTTATTTCATTAAGCTTGCATTTATTTATTTAAAAATTCAAAAACTTAAAAGAATTTTTTTGTATTTATTACTATTATTTTTTAATTTGCTTATTTTGAAATTGTTCCCAATATGTAGATTTTGCAATTAAATTTATAAAATTTGCATGATATCGCCACCTGTTTCTAGAGAAAGAAATAACATTGTTATCTTTTTTTTCTGTGAGAGTAAATTCGGGAAATCATGCAAATTATTATTATCCTTTACAAAAGAGGAATACAGTATGGAACCATTTATCCAGAAACCAGTTATCCAGAATGATACTTCTAATAACTGATGTTAGAATCTTTTTAGAAAAAAGTGTCATACACAATCAGTTTGACATATATACATTGCTTGAAACAATTGTATAGTTTGGTTACAGCATCTAGTATTTGAAATAGAAGCATATAATCATATTATAGATTAATAAATAATATTATAATATTATAGATGTTTTCATTTTTATGCCGAGAAAACAGAAAAATTTTTGTTCAAGGCGTTCCCATAAATTATCTTCTTTCAAACTCTAACAATTGATCTTACTTGCATCAGATTCTTCGTTCAAGTAATCTAATAATCAATTTAAAATTAAAGTAATACCAGAACTACATATGTTTCACAAAACTTATCAAATGGATGCTGCTTTAATGCCCAACCAGTTAACTGGAAAAACTAGTTATCCAGAATACATCTGACCCCAACCATTCCGGATAAATGGTTCTGTACTGTACTTTAAAATCATTTTAACAAAATGTCATACAGTAGACTCCCTCAAATCCGCACTGCTTGGGACCAGAGGTTGTGCGGATTTTATAATTTTGCGGATTTCTGGTCATTGCTTTGTTTACATTTTTTTAACAGTCATTTGAGTGCAATTAATAGTGCGATCGGAACTATAATGAATGTTTACAATATAATAAAATATTAGAATAAGTATTAAACTAAAATAATAAAAATTTAGATAATTTTTAAAATTGTTAAAGTACTAAGAGCAAAGGTCAAGTTAATAATCTATAGTGTATGATTAAATATTCATTATAAAGATTAAATATATTTTTCCAAAATTATTCAACAAAACTTGCCTCATAAAAGTACATTACTATACTAATTCACATCAAAATCATAAAATAAGGATTTTTTTTTTCAAATTTAGCCTGGCTTAATAACAAAAAAATCTTAATGGATAAATATATTTGGTAAGAAGATTGGGATTACCAGTGATATCAGCAATATCTTGATTTTTTTCCAAAAAAAAATTAATCTTCCTTCTTGAAAAAACATAAATAGAGTATTATTAAGAAAATTACAAATTAAAAAATGCATGGAATCGATACAAAACTAAAAAAAGTCAAATTTTGTCCCAATATCTAAATTGAAAGTTTCATGTTTACATCCGTAAAATATGTGCAGATTTTAGAATTGCGGATTTGAGGGAGTCTACTGTATATTAACTGTATATCTACTGTATATTATATAGTAAAAATTTTATTTTTTATGAGTTATTTACCTTAAAAACTCAAAATTAATAATAAAAACAGAACTTAAGGATTTTTTTTCAAAAAATCTTGATTATAAGACCCTCTCCCCTATCAAAAGTTTTTTTTTCAATGGAGGGGGGGGGGGGGCTTACAATCAAAATTTTACAGTAAATTTTTCTGTTGTTGTTTTTTGTTTATTCTATATTATTGGGCTAAAATGTTTTAAAACTTGTATTTTGAATAATTACTTAATTTTATTGACCTTTGATCAGTTTTTGATCAAGTATTTCAAAAAGATATTAATATATCTCAAACTTTTGTGAGCAGCAAAAAGACAGACCCAATGTTTGATCAAATGTTATATATAATTTTTAACTCACTAAATAAAGGTTAGGGATTGTGCAAATATAATGTTATCAACTTTTATGCAAATTTGAATCCCCTTTTAATATCATATGTTATCATCCTTTGAATCCCCCCTCCCCGCCACCCGATAATGATATTATTATTAAAGTATAAATTATTTTGAATTTTTGAATTTATTTCTTTTGTTTCAAGTGATATACAAAACTGATATTTTATTGATTTAAGTGAAGTCGATAAAATATTGCTCTAAATCAAGGAGTCGGGAGTAGATAGAAATTAATATAAAGAAAGCAAATGGGCAACATTCTTTCTCTTTTATTTTTTGGGGGGGCGGGAGTGGATCCCCTCCCCTCGGGTGCAAAATTTATACTACCAACATCATTTTTGGCTTTACACAAGAAAAAGTTGGGGGTCAGGGGCGCCAAATTGAACTTTACCTTGGGTGCAGATTTTTCTTCACATGCTTCTGGTTGCCACTAGGGTACAAAATATCTATTTAATTAAGCAAGCCCTTTCACGAAATTCCTTTCAATGAAACAGATCTCTTCACAAAATTCATTTCATTAAAATAGGTCCCTTCAAAAAATTCCTTTTGATAAAATATGTGCAATCAAGGTTCTATAATCCGCACAAGCTGTAGCCAAGGGTTGTGCGAATTATGGAATTTTGTGGATTGTAATATGATTTATACATCATTTTATTATTCTTAGGCAGCATTTAAATTCTATAATCAGTATACTATGAAAAGATAAATATGAAATCTAATAATTATTTTAACAGGCTATCCAAAAAGATGCCTTTTTAAAGTTATTTTATTAAAAAATTAATATATATGAGCATTTAAATAAAAATAATTACATATGTTCCGTAAAACAGTTTGATTTTTTAATATAAATAAAATAAAAGAGGTACATTAGAAAAAAAGTAATTGTTTTATTGTGACTTTTTTCAAAATTTTTATTATTTCTTTAAAAAAATATTTTTGGATCAAGAATTTGTAAATTTTCTTAACTGTTATTTCACTGTTTACATTCAAAAAGTAACACGAATTATTGAAAATTGCGGATTATCGATTCTTGACTGTACTTCAAAAATTCCATTCCATAAAACATTCTTTTCATTGATTATTTTGATTAAAATGTTTAATTTTTAAAGAAAATAATCTCACCAGGATAGAAATATTTAGCTGAAGTACTTAAAGAAAATATTATTAATAAATGTTGGGTTTAAATTTTAGAAACTGTATTTCATCTTTCGTGACAAATGTTATTCTTTACAAAAAAATAGTAAATTTCACAAAAACAACTTTTTCTATCCTGTTTAGCACAATTGTAAAGGACATAATAGGAGATAACATCAATTAAATAGATCGTATTATTTATATACTGTAATGTATCAAAAGTTAGTACCCTTTAGCACACAAAAAAATCTAATAATTTAAAAAAAAGATTATAATTGAGACTTTTATAAAGAAAATAAGCAATTAGGCAGTGTGTTTTGAAGGAAAAGGCCTATAAGTGGCACTTTTTCAAAAAAGGAAAACAGCACACATATTATGAGGGAGGGAAGGTGCTTATATTTGGAAGGGAGTTACTTTCTATACAGAACAATATTTTTTACTTCAGTGTTTTTTTATTTTGTATTATAAACATACAGTAGGCAGTAAAATTTTTCTTTAAAATCCTTCAAAAATTCTCTTTAATTTTAAAATATGGGTTTTAGATTATAAGAAAATTGTGCTCACAATAATGAAATTTTATTAATTAGAAAAAAATTTTTAGATAAGAACTCAAATCGTAGTTTTCATAGAGTATTTTACTAGTGTATATTAGTTACTTATAGTGTGTTTTACTTCTAAAAGAATATTTTGTTAATGTAAATAAAAGTATCTGTTTAAAATATTGTGCAAATTAAAATTTTTAATACCATTAAATTTATAAATAGTAGAATATTCAACTAGCCAAATATTCGGTTTACCTATCTACGAAATAGTTTAAATGTCTATTATAAGGGTCAGTAAAAATAAAAATGGCGAACCGACACATAAAATTTTGTGCCCTCAAACGATCGAATTAAAAGTTATAGAATTTTCCGTAGAAGAATTACTAAAGAAATCTATCTTATCATTAATTTATTTTAGTAATGAAGAAAAGCTCAGTAAATAATTTTAAAAAATTGGCTACTGTTACAATAAGAGTATTATTTTATTAAAGACGCCAACACAACGATTCATTCAAGAGAGAAAAATTCATTGCTGAATAATGATTCAATAGAAATGTCTACTCACTTTTCATTAACAAAATAAAATTTTTATTTTCAAAAGGGAATAGAGAGCATTTTCAAAATTTTGCGAATCTAGGGCTTAAATATGCATTTTAGATTAAAAATTGAATGCAATTGGATTTTGGATAACTCAGGAAAATTGTGCCCAGATTCTTTGGAAAAGCTTGTTTAATGGCTTTCTGGTAAACAGTATTATAAATAAAAATTAAAAAAAAGCACTAGCCGTACTGCAACTGCAAAAATATAATTGAAAAAAGAATTAATAATCAATACCCTGAAGACTTTTTTAGAAAGAATGCAAGAATCATTTTCAATGAATCATAAAACAATTCATGATTCATTCTTTTAATGGCGTCTTGTGTTTCTTCAGTAGTTTGTTCAGGTAGCTTTTAAAACATAAATTTATTGTACCCAACTTCTTTACCAAAATAAGTTAATGCTAAGGTAGTGTAGTTTCTTTCATTATTCTTCAACTAAAAATTGTAGAATTTACTATTCGATAATGACTGTATGATGTTTTATATGTTGCAGCTTTTTGCTGAAATTATCATTGGTTATTTAAAGCATTATAAAAAGTTTTACTTATTGCTACTAATTTCTTTGATTACTTTTATTCATTTTTATACAGTTTACCAAATATTATTCTAATTTTAATTTAGTCACATACAGGGCCGTAGCTAGAAATGGACAGTAGAGGGGGCTCAAGAGAATATAGGGGGGGGGCTCATAACTTTTTTTCCTCTCTCTCTGACGCAGAAAGATAAATTAGTGCATATTCACATTGTAGATACTATGTTTCTCATTAAACTGTTGTAATAATTTCATTTTTTGTTAAGAAAAGAACAGGATGGTGAAAATTTTGAGTGGAGCAAAATTAAACATCATGTTCGCTTCATGTGTACAAATAAGATGAGGGAGTGTTTAAACACTTATTTTAGGTACAATTTAGTATTTCTGCAAAACAGTGAAAGGGTCTCAAAAATAAATTAAATTTTGAACAAAATTGCATTTGAATTTTCGGAACAGAAATTTATTTAGTGACCTTGGAATCGTTTCCAGGGGGGGCTCAAAATATTTTAGGGGGGACTGAGCCGCCCATAGCGCCCCCTTAGCTACGGGCCTGGTCACATAGCTTATTAGTTTGAATTTTTTTTTACGCTCAGTTTTAAAATATAAGGTTGCTCATAAATTGAATTTGATTCCATTCTGTTTGGTTCAAAGTAAATATTTTTTAAATGATCGATTGCATAATGAAGTGTCTCTATAAAGTTTACCGAAATATTCATAAAAGAACACATACACATGAGAAACAATGGTTGAATCCCAAAACAAGCGATAAATGAATTTTTGTTATTATAAGTTTGTTTCTTAAATCACTTAAAAATTTGTTTGTGACATAAGTTTTGTGAATTTTGTAGTGATGGTTGACATACAGTAATTATCGAGTGGTTCTAACATTGAAAAATGATAGAAACACTCGATTTTTAATGCTTCATGTAGTCGAAATTTGTTTTTGTGTATTTTGCGTACACTGTGGCTTTTCTGGCAACATGTATATTTTGCAAATCAAGCACATATAAAATTTTAATATTTGATGTGTGGAGTGAGCTGTTGTGTTTTGGGGAGGGGGGAGGCATTTTCTGTGAATTAAAAAATGGCGAGGGTGAAAGTCAGGGCCTTAGCTAGAAATGAATAATAGGCAGGCTCAAGAAAATGTAAGGGGGGGGGGCTCATATTTTCTCTCATGCAGAAAGATAAATTAGTGTATAATCACACTATAGTTGCTATGTTCTCTCATTAAACTGTATTAATAATTTCATTTTATACTAAGAAAGTAATAGGATGATGCAGCGCTGAAACTAGCCTTTTTTGCGCCCGGGGCAAACATGGATTTTGGTGCCTCCACCCCCCATATATGCATTCTTTAAATCAAAAACACCAAACAAAATCTTAATTTGGCGCCCCCTTCACCTTCTGTTCTGGTGGCGCCCGGGGCACGTGCCCCCTCTGCCCCCCTCTAGTTTTGGCCCTGGGATGATGACAAATTTGAGTGTATAACTAGTGTAATATTAAACATCATGTTATTTTATATGTGCAAATAGGATGAGCAAGTGTTGAAACACTTATTTTAGTAACAATTTAGTATTTTTGCAAAACTGTGAAAAATCCCCAAAACTAAATTAGATTTTTTGAATAGAATTTCATATGGATTTTCGCAACATAAATTCATTTAGTGACCTTGGAATCTTTACCAGAGGGGGGAGGGGCTCAAAATATTTTAGGGAGGGCTGAGCTGCCCATAGTACCTGCTTAGCTATGCCCCTTGTGAGAGAGAGGATTTTTATATGTTGCAACTTTCATTTTTGCTGATTTATCATTGCGTTATTAAAAGTATTATAAAATGTTTTATTTATTGCTGATAATTTTCTTGATTATTATTATTTATGTTTAAGTAGTTCCTGTATGTTATTCTAATTTTAATTTAGATATACAGCTAATTGGATTGAATTTTTTTTTTTATGCTTAATTTTAAAATATTGTGTTGCGCATAAACTGAATTTGATTCCATTATGTTCCATTGAAATAAATTAAAAAAAAATAATTGATTGCTTGGTTCAGTACCTTTATAAAATTTATTGAAATTTACATTAAAAACACATAAACATAAGAAACTGTGGTTGAATCTTGAAACAAGCGATGAACTTGGCAAGGCGATAAATGAGTTTTTTTTGTTACCAATTTGTTTTTTAAATTCTTTCAAAATTTATTTGTGATGTGAATTTTGTGTATTTATAAAGTGATGGTTGAGGTTATTGAGTAGTTTCGTCATTAAAAATGGATATAGGTAGTGTAAATTTGTTTTTGTATATTTTGAACTGCAGCTTTTTTTTTTATTTGGGGGAAATAGGTGTATTTTCTAAATAAGCATATTTAGGCAAGTCCAATATTTGACGTGTGGAGTGTGCAGGTTTTTTTTTTTTTTTGGGGGGGGGGGATCATTTTTTCTTTATTAGAGGATGGTGAGACATAGGATTTTTGTGATGTCTGTGTGTTGCTATGCTACAAGGATGAAGACGATATGATGTTCCAATTTTGGTCACATTTAGACAAAAGTTGAACAAAAATTTCATAGTTTTTGACTGATTGAAGCATATTAAATCATAATAACAGTGTTCTTTAATACATTTAATTGTCTTTCTGTTGACTATAATAACTTTCTGTAAAATATTTTAGATTGTAAATAATACTTATTAAGTAATTTCTTTCAGTTTGCACCAGTTTTGGCCATCCCAGTATCATGTAGTTTCAAACATTTTAATTGATAATACGTAAAAGTAAAGCCTTTTTATGCAACATCTATTTTGTAACACATATATTTGTTTGTTGTGTTTAAATAATTTTGCATTTTTTTTGTGAAATAATAAAAACATTAAATGAAATTTGCAGGGTGTTTTTTTTTTAAACTGACGCTATTCAGAGCCGCTGATAGCTCGTTCTAATAACTGGAATGGCACAAAATTTCATAAATGGAAAACCGTGGGATAAAAAGATTATTACAAAAAATAAATGAAAAATACTTCCAATCACCGCTGATAGCAGAAAATTTGGTGCTGTACATGGAAAAAAAAAAACATCATCAACAGACAAAATTAGTAATTTGGATAAAATGACATGTTTTATTTATCATATTCACTTTCCCGATGAAGAATTTGACCATATTCAATGTAACCACCGTTCTCTTGCACCACACCTTGCATTCTTTGTGCAATTTTTTTGACGGCCGTGCGTAACATGTCACATGGAGTAACACTTACTGGTGATTGGAACTATTTCTTTTCCTTGGAATCATTTTTCCATTGCTTTCATTAGTCCCCTTATAAATTTAAAGCAGTTTCGTTTATTAAAATTAGCTACAGAGAGCTCTAAATAGCACCAGTTTAAAAAAACCCACCCTGTATTAAATTATAATATTGTCTCTTGGATTAAATAATTTTGTGGTGAGTGGTACAAAAAATTATATTAATAATATCTTGGTTACAATAAGTAACAGGTACTGAGCAAAATTTCTCCAATCCAAATCCAGTTGAGTGATGTTGTTGTGCATTTTAATTTCTACTTAGATTAATAATTCTTTCAATATATATATATATATATATATAATTTTTTCTATTTTTAGAAGCAAAATGTATTGTATTCATGAATATTTTTGATGGATTGAAACATTTTAGCGGTCAGAGAATCTGAAAAACATGTTTTTACAAAATGTCTGTCTACATGTGACATAAATTTTGTAGGTGTTCTATCTCAACAACTAATTCTGGGAATTTCACAAAACATTAGAATCTGTTAGACCTAAATTAAAATTAGATATTAATTATAAGATAGTAATTAAAAGAAAGTAGATAGTTAGTGTGTAATTGTTATAGGCCTAATGAGCAGCAATTCAGCAACCTTTCGTTTGAAGATCATTCATTTGAATTTGTCATAGTTGTGTGTTTTTTGATATATTTTCTTATAACTTATATTATTAAAATAACTTTGCATATTTTAATACAGCAGACTTAAGGCTTCCTCAAATCCGAAACCCTAAATTTCACAAATGCCTGAAATGGACAAATTATTAGAGATGTAAACAATGAAAGTTTCAGTTCACATGTAGGGGCAAAATTATAGAATTTTTAAGTTTTATATCATTCTGTATGTATTTTAAAAGGCAATTGCCGATAATATGATTCAACTAATTATTTTTCATAAAGGAGGTATAAATTTAGGCACGGATGTCATATATGCACCACGTTCATGTGTTTTTTTTCCAACGCCAATCTGGAACACCAGTTTTTATTCGAACACCAGTTGTATGATATTTTTAATATTTTTTATTATTTTAAATAAGAAATAATAATAAATAAAAGAAGTTTAATTTATTAATATAGAACAGAGCAATTGATTGTGTAATATCCTGTGTCATTACTATTTTAACATAAATTTGGGTTAAAAATTATTTTTTTTTTCGTTCACTGTTACTTAAAATAAAGATAGAAAAAGTAGTTCATAATTGCAAATTTCATTGTTTACATTTTAAAATAGAAGTGGATTTCGGAGGATTCCAGATTTTTAAAATTACTGAATTCATGTTTCCTCATGATAGAAGAATAAATTTATTTATGAAAAAAATTGAGATATTACTATTATCACTGATAATTGCAATCTCAATATATTTCAGTATTATTCAAGCTTTTTTGGTTATTAAAACTAACTCGAAATAACTAACCCGAATTTCAGCTGACCCGAAATAAAACTTCTTTATTTTATGATTTTGATGTGAATGAGTGATTGAGAGTATTGTACCTTGGGACAGTTTTCACTTCTATTATTATTTTTTACTTCTATGATTATAATCCAATTTAAAATTTGAAGGCAGCATTTCAATATACCAACATTTTTCTCTATAATATATTGTTAGAAATTTACTACTGAGAATTTTTTTTTCGAAAATAAAAATTGCCACTCATTTAAAGTAGAGAAGGCAAACTGTCCCAAGGTACAACATCCCGTTGTACCTTTGAACATACTATGTTGTACTTTGGGACATACTACATATTTCCATCATTGCCCCACCCACTCATTTACCTCTCTTCAGTGTCTTTGATTTGTGTACTCTCTCTTTTAAATTTCCCCGGTTTCAAATTTTCTCTCTTTTGTTTCTGTTATCCTATTTAGAGTTTTAAACATACAGGTCATAAGTAACAATGGCACAGCCAGAATTCGGTTCTAGGCAGGGTTCGCCAAAGTGGGCCCAGTCCGAAAAAACCCGCCCGGGTTTTTTCGGGCGGGCCCACTTGAAAAAACCCATCAAAAACCCATTTGTGGGTTTTTTCAAATTTTCTCATGTTTTCACAACTGTATCATTATTTAATCTAAGATATGAGAATGGAAAGATAAATGCCAATTTAAATATATTTCAAACTAACCATATTTAAAAGAATTTCTAAGTATTGATAAAATGACCATAAAATAAATTAGTTTGTAAATAAGGAAGATTTTCATGGCTATATATTTTAAAATGCATCCATGTGCTTTTAAATCTTAATGTATACCTAATGATGGCACTTGAAATGTGATCCCCATAATAATTGTTTGTATTGTTATAGCTTTTAAGCATTTTATTTAACATTTATTATCCTGTTTCAATGTTCAATGAAAGTTTATACAGTAATTTTCAACACAAAAATGGTGACAGATTATACAGGGTTCCCAACATCATGGAAAGTCAGGAAAATCTCAAAATATACAGGAAAAGTCAGGGAATTTACAAATAATTTCTAAAAAAGTCATGGAAAACATTTGAGTGAAAAAATGAAAAATTACACAAAATTAATTTCACAAAAAAAAAAAAAAAAAGATTGAAGTATGATTGCAGAAAAAAATTGCTAATTTTGGCAAAAGATTATGAAAATAAGTATCAAATTTTGCTGTATGCTCGTTTGGTCAGAGAATTTTTCTAGATTTGGTTTGGGAAAGTCAGGGAATTTTTTGAGATTTGGTCATGGAAAGTGAAGGAATTTGCCAGTCATGTTTTGCTGGGAATCTTATTATAACCAAAAAAAAAAAAAAAAAAATAAGAGTGAGAAAGTTTTAGTATAGTACTTTAATAATTTCATTGTTAAAATTATTACTAATAATTAATTTTTGTAAAAGCAAATTATAATGTTTATTATTGTCATAACCTTTTAACCTTTAACCTCATAAACTTTTTGTGATCAATTAGTTATTTTAAATTGTATTTAGTAGTATAAGTACCTTGTTTTCAAACATTCTGAACCATATTTCTTTAACATAAATAACTTTGATAATATCCAAAAAACCCTAATAAAATCCAATCTAAAATGTATCCAGATACTTTAAAAGATTGCTTACAGATGGCATACAAATCAAAACTAAACTAGTAAAAGTGTATTGCCATTTACGATCTAACTTTATAGATATGACTGACATTGACTTTTAGATAATCCAATTTAATACTGTTGCAATATAAATGTTGCTTAAATTGTAGTATATATATGCATATATATGTGGGAATTCTATTTTTTTCTTCACAAAAATAAAAATATTTACATAAATGTTGCTGCTTTAAACTGATTTCTATTGAAGTAAATGAAAGAAATTGCATAAATTAGTCTGTTTAACTTAAGATTTATATAAAGAAATTCAGTTGCACTTGATTTAATATATCATTAATTCCAGTAATCTAGTTCTATGACATACAAAATAATCTTTTTAAATATATTTATATTTTCTTTTTATATATTTATTTTTATTGTTAATGTATACTTAATGCAAAATTATACCTTTGTTTCACTGATAAATGAAAAATTTAGGTACTATGCATGTGAAAATTAGAAATGTGAAGAGTTCTCTAAAAAATTTTGATAAAACCCGAAAAAACACGGGTTTTTTCAAAAAAGCCCGAAAAAACCCGGGTTTTAGACTACTGGGCCCAGTGGGTTGTGATTTTTTTTAAAAAACCGGGTTTTTTCAAACCCTGGTTCTAGGCGGGGTTTTGAGTTTCTGTTAAAGGTGTTGGCCGGTTATTTGAATCATCGGTTAATAGAATCAGCACTAATTATACGAATCAGCACTACTTAGACAAATCAACCCTAATTAGACTATCCACTGTATAATACTTAAATTGAAAGAGCATCTGTATGGCAGGAAATTATTCATTCAGCAAAATACGTCTCAGAAAAGTGATCCAGTTCAACTAACCAGTTTTTATTTAACTAATCCATATAATATGCACTTTCACAGTTTTAACTTAGATTTTTTGCCGTTTAATTGAATCCCTTTATTAAATGAAATCTGATTCAATAAAGTGGCGGAATCCGAAGTATGTCAAAACGTTTAAATATTAAGTTTGGTTTTGATTCATATAAGCAATCTTTCTTAGCTCTGAGAGGGGTTGAGAGGTAAGTAAAGACGTTTGATGGGGCTTGTGGTCGCTTAGCAGGGACACCTCTTCATACTCTCCAGGACGTAGGTAGGGGTTGTGGACGAGGATAGGCCGATCGCCACAGCGGTTCATTCTGGAACTAAAACTGGATTCATTCAGCGACACTCACCAGAATAGCCAAACACCAACTCAATGAATCTAGTTCCCTCCCAGCAGAGAATTTATCATCTTAATCTAACTCATTTACCTATCTCCATGTTTAATTATATCTGGCACATGGCTTCAACTACAGGCCGAATTATGCTGCATCTCGTGACTTTGTGTTGTTTGTACATACTATTACTGATGAGGAACTTTGAACAAGTTTGAAATGTTTGATGCTTTATTTTCAAAATAATTTTTATGTGTTTTCTATCTATTAAATTAAATTATCTGTATTTTTGTAATTGTTTTTATAAATTATTAGGTGTTGTACAAAAAAAAAATCTAAAAAACAACGAACTGGAACTTGTGAAGGTGGAACAAATGCATTTGTTTACTATTTTATAAATTTTGTTTATTTTTTGCCCTGCTAATGACATTTTTTTACACAAAGAATTATTTTTCTTATTACACGACTTTTTCTTTTTCTAAAAAACATTAAGGACTGATTTTAAAGCTACTTATTATTCAGTTAAAATTCTAAATATGGTTTGAATAATTCAGTTGTGCTGTAAAGATTTTTGGTTTGTGTTTAAAAAAATGAGACAAACAGGAAAAATATTTTTGTTGTTTTATTCTTATTTGTAACATATTAACTGTATTTGTATCATATTAAGGTTATATTTGGATCCATGTTTATAATTTTCGCTTCAGTGATGAAGATACTGGAATTTGATCTTTGTCAATTTGTTTATACAGCCAACAAAACACTATTTGTATCTCATTAAACATTGTTTTACAGCTGTCCCATAACCTCCCTGTTATTAGGAATGTATCGGACACATTTTGAAATTTACAATTTCTTTAATTATAAAATTGTTTCCACAAATTATGTATCTGTATTGTTCAAAAATATTAGAAAGTATTTTATTTTGTATTCTATAATTCAAAATTTTTGTTTTTATGTCAAACAAAGTTCATTTTCTTATTTTTGTAAAAAATTGTCCCATTCCTCCCCACTTTCCCCTATTCTGTCATGCAAGCTTTTTTACAAGATGATTGTTTTTTAGTAAGTAAGGTTGTCAATATAGGGGTCATTCCATGTCAGATCACCCAGACCATGCACCCACCATCACCAATTTTTATAACATTCAGTGAATTTGTAGAGTTTAAAATGCTGATTCCAAAAATATCAATTATATTGAAATTGATCAAACGGTTTCTGAGTTATGAGCTTTTAAATAGTTACCAAGATGGCCGATTTGCCGCCATTTTGAATAGCACATGTGACGACAAAATAGTTCATAACTTTTTTCAGATTTAAGCTAGAGCTTTCAATTTTTTTTTTTTTTTTTTTTTTTTTTTTTTTTTTTGTTTAGAATAAAGTAAACTTTCATTTAAACAAATTTTTGTGAACCTCATTCTATTAAAATGCTGTCAGAAAATGACTTTTTGTCATTTTTTTAAGCAAAAAAAAGGTGCAACTTCAATGGCTGATTTCCCCCAATGTACCCCCTTCAATTTTCACCTAATTGCATAAATAGGGACACCCGGGGTAAAATGGGTAGCCGGGGTAAAATGGGTATATTTTATTTATTCATTTTTTTTATTTTACCAGACAAATTTTTTAAAAAAATTTAAATTATGAACGAAGTGCTTACATATCTGGCAATACTTAAACCTTATAAAAACAAACTGGCGACACATATAATGGGCTTGTCAACCATTTTGTTTTTCAGAAGATAGAACAAAGTGTTTTTAGTGGTTGAAAAACTTCTTTCCAGAAAAATTTACAGGAAGAATTTTAGGAATAAACTGTTTGATATTTACAGAAGAAGGATTCTTATAACTGAAAACTATAAAATTAAGTAAATTTATTTACTCACAAAATTTTTATAGCGTTTTTTGTCATATGGGGTAAAATGGGTATAGGTCAAGATATGAATGTATGAAGATTGATCAAAGTTGAAAGACCTTTTGAGGGCAAATTGTTATTGATTCTATGTTTTAAACAGAAATTATGCTTTGTTATATGAAATTAGGCTATTACTTATCATCAATTTATCATTTATATTATAAATTAGGCTATTTCAGGGGACATTAAAATACATGCAAATTGATTAAATGTACAGGAACACAAGGTAAGAAAAATATCGCGAAATTAAATTAAAACACATTTTCTAATACTGGCGAGGCTATAAAAAAAACTCAGAGAAAATGCAACAGAGTACAAGCAAAGGTAGGAGAAGTTATAACTACAGAGCAGGTGGCTGCAAGTCTTTGCACTAGGAACACAAAACAGTACAAACAGTTAAAAGAATCGAAGCAACCCATAAAATAGAAGTTAAACCAAAGGTTTTCACTGCAATGAATCCAGTGATTGGCGATTGAGTCCCTGTAAAATTTCATCCTGCATCCCCTCTTTTGGTTTAAGAATGAGAGGCATAATCAACAATAGCCCTTTGAATAGTGTTGAGGTGAGCACCTGTCCATTGCATATGTATCCCCCTTGGAACCCACCTGTTATTACAACTCTCCATCCTTTTAAAGGTTATGAGAGGAAGAATTTAGCCCCTATTGTTTTTAAACAATTATTTGCCGCACACCGTGCTAATTTTAGTAATCACATGGACATATATACAGATGGTTCTAAGAATGGTAATACTGTTGGTTGTGGAGTTTATTGTGATGGTGTTACCCTTAGTTATCGGCTTCATCCTTCTATCTCTGTTTTTACAGCCGAATTAATTGCAATAGAGAGGGCCATGGTACACATCTCTCATCATCATAACACTTCTTTCATCATCTATACTGACTCAAATAGTGCTATTGATGCTTTAAAATCTTTTAAAAAACATTCTTATGTCTCAGCTATCCTGGATTTTTATACTAACTTGACAAGACGTGGTTATAATATTTTATTTTGCTGGGTCCCCGGACACATGGGCATCCCTGGTAATGAAAAAGCTGATGAGGCGGCGAAATTTGCTCGTAATCCATTACATCATAAAATACCATTCTCAGATATTAAACTAATTATAAAACATTTTATTCATAATAAATGGCAAAAAAGCTGGAATCTAGAATACAATAATAAGTTGCATCACATTAAACCTACAGTTGTCACCTGGCCTGCGATTTACCCAAGGAAAACTGACGTTCTTCTTACCCGTCTGAGAATTGGACATTCTAGGATCACTCATAAACATTTGTTATTCAGGGAGGATGCACCCATGTGTCCTCATTGTCATTTTGATACTCTGACCATCCATCATATCTTAACGGACTGCCCAGGACTCCGGCACTTGTACAGGATATATTTTAGTACTTCATCACCCACTTTGACAAACCTCATTGGGGAAACACCCCATGGGGCACTTTTTAGTTTTTTAAAACACTCCGGATTTTATTTTGAAATTTAGGTCTTACCTGTGTACTTAAGTTGACATTCTGGATGGAATTCCCATCCAGATACCTACTTTTTATGAGGCTTACTTTTAGTGCTTTACTGGTTTGTACTCTTCACTGTCGTTCTTTACTTTTTTGACCATATCTGGATGGAGTACCCATCCAGATAGCTTTTTTATCTTCGTTATACTATCACACTCTTTATTTTCATTTCCTAATCTTTTCATCCTTGTTTGGCGCAGCATATCCCTAATGGGATTTTGTGCCATTAAATTCCAACCAACCAACCAACCAACCCTGTAAAATTTAATGTAAAGAAGTCTGTTCAAGAATTCAGAGGTCTTATTATTGATATTCCTGATGAAGGTGAAAATACTGTGAAGTTTGCAACAGTCATCTGCTGGATTATTTTATATCTTTCCTGAGAAAGACTATGTTGCTGATGTGAACGCATCCTAATTGCCAGAAAGCTATCTCAACCAAGCTGCAATAGTCCTTGCCAGTATACACTTTGCATGTAAATTTTTATTATGTTATACCTATCTGCATAAATTGCTTTTGATTAAACATTGATTTTCCAGTGTAATTTAATTTCTCATTTTTTCCCTACAGATATTCATGCTGATATCTATCTGCTTTTGAATTCCATTAAATAAAAAAAAATACTTTTAAAGAGAAACACGATTCACAGCATGTGTGTAAACTGATGTGGTAGAGGATAGGATTTATCAGTACTCTCATCATATTTACATTGGTTTCATAAAAGTGTTTTTATATGTCAAGAAAAAAATGTAAGCAAATTGAAGTGGGGAGTTTTTGAAGTCCCTTCCCCTCACCTTCCAAGTTTACACATGATTCAGAGGATGAAAGTACAACACTTTTAAATGGTTTACACATTAATTATAGTGTATTTAAGTATATTTAATTTATTATTCAACTTTAACCAGCATATACCCATTTTACCCCGGTGCATACCCATTTTACCCCGAACCATGGGGTAAAATGGGTGTACACCGGGGTAAAATAGGTATAGTGTTTTACACAAAAACTTTTAAAAAAAGGAAACACAAGTTATGTTTAATTTAGACCTAAGATATACAATGTCAAAATTATTGAACAAAAACATGAATTTATTTCATAATATTTCTGCCACGAAACATTAAAATTAAAAAAGCTGATTTTTATACCCATTTTACCCCGGGTGACCCTAGGCAACTCAAAGTGTGTTTTGATGACTGATAAAAAATTTTAAGGGGCGGTTCACAGGTTTTTATTTAAAAAGATAAATTCTATTTTACTGACTTTCCACAATAACAGAAAACGCAAGATAATGTTGATATTTCTTTTACTACCAGAAATATCATACATATTTACATCTAAAAGTTTGATAAGGTTTAATGTTACATAAATATATATATTTAATGTTTCTAAAAAAAGGGGTAATCCCAAAGGAATTAATAGGATTGCCAATAATGGATTCTTGCAAGAGTACTTTCCTGAGAAATTGAAATTGGTTGCAGAGTTTCAAAAAATTAAATGATAGAAAAAATTCTACAAATAAGCACATCATATAACAAAATCATACTTGTATGTAATACAAAATGTGATAAAATTGCAACTCTTAAATAAAAATTATGGTACTTTAAAATAATACAAAATAGCATATCACATACACAATAAACATGCTATTAAAATATATCTACATCAATAATAATTTAAAGTATAGATAATTAATATTTTAAAAAACCCCTGCCAACAGGCAGATGTAAATTTTGAAGTTAAATACAGTAGACTCCCTCAAATCCGCACAGCTTGGAACCAGAAGTTATGCGGATTTTAGAATTTTGTCGATTTCTGGTCATTACTTTATTTAAATTTTTTATACAGGAATTTGAATGCAATTAATAATGCAATCAAAACTAAAATGAATGCTTTACAATATAATAAAATATTAAAATAAGTAATATATTAAAATATTAAAAGCAAAAGGTCAAGTTAATAATCAATAATATTATTAAATATTCATTATAAACATGAAATATATTTTTCTTAAATTATTCAATGTAGCATCATCAATGTATCCTTGCATCATAAAGATACATTACTAATTCACAACAAAATAATAAAATAAGGAAGTCTTATTTCAGGTTTTGCCAGATTTAGATTTAATAACCAAAAAAGCTTGATTAATATATAAAAATATTTGATAAGAAGATTGTGATTACCAATGATATCAGAAAAATCTTGATTTTTTTTCAGACTAAATTTATTCTTCCTTCCTGTAAAATAATAATAATAATAAAATAAATAAAACATGAATTCAGTACTATTAACAAAAATTACAAATTAAAATAAAATAGAATTGATATAAAATTATAAAAGTCAAATTTTGTCCCTATATCTGAACTGCATTTTTTATTTACATCCATAATTTATGTGCGGATTTTTGAGAGTTGTGGATTTTACGGTTTCAGATTTGAGGGAGTCTACTGAACTTGTTTCATTAACAAAAACTAAATCAAATTTAGATATAAACCTAGCTTAACAATTTTATTTGGATGTTTTTAAAATTTAATTTTTCTCCAAGAACTGGTTTTATCAGAATGTTAAGGCAGTGTATACAAAAAAATTTTTTTGTATTCTCAACAACTCAAAATTTTCTGACTCTTTTTTAAAAGTAAAAACATTATACTTGTTGATGTGACTTTTTGAAGAGATTTATAAGCGACCTCAGGGCTGCTACATGCAACATTTTCTATATTCTTTGCACATCAGTATTTTTCTTAGTTTGAAGTATATTTTTCTTGCAAATGTTATCAAAGCATCTATTAGGAAATTCAGTTTTAAGAAAGTGGTGGCAGTTAAAATGAAAAAATAGTCGCCTATGGCAGCCTTGCAACCTGTGTTTTTATTTTTGGTTCAATGAATTAAATCATGATTTACATGACTGTAAACGAAAGCAGTCTATAAAAGTATAATGTCTCAATCTTAAACAATCCATGGTCATAACTAAATTAATTCCTAACCTGTCTAAAACGGAATTTTTCCTTTTTTTGAAATTTCGTCTTAAAAATTAATAATGTTTTTGTATTCATGATGAAACAATTAATTCCTCGTTCCAAAGGGGTTCAGATTTCCTTCCCCCCTAATTACGTCACTGAATGAGCCCCTCCAATAGTTTTGAAAACTCTACGTCTATAAGGAGAATTCCGAATCTGAGTGATCAGTCCCCAATGACATGAAAATTGACAAACTGGCATCTTAATTGGCAGTAAAATTTAATGCAGCTTCTTAAAAAAGTCTTGTTTATTGTTTTTGTTTCTGTTTTTCAGATCCAATGGTAGCTAAAACAGTTTTTGCTGAAGTTTAGTAAGTCATATCCTTGATTGAAAATGGTAACTATTTCTTCATAGTGAAACTTCGAAGAAGTTTCTGTTATCATCCGATACCAATCTTTTTAATTTAAGAAAATGTCATCGATTACAGAAGAAAATTCTTCCTCCTGTCAACAGAAATTTGTTCCTCAAGATGGGGAAAAAGAAAAACATTCCTCCACTGGTAAAAGAAAAATACCTCTCATTTGTGAAGTATGTTCTAAAACATTTTCTCAGAGTAGTAGTCTAAGAAAGCATCTCTTGACACATACAGGTGAAAAGCATTTTGTTTGTGAAATATGTTCCAAAGGTTTTTCTCAGAATGGTGATCTAAAAAGGCATCTCTTGACACATACAGATAAAAAACCTTTTGTTTGTGAAATATGCTCAAAAGGATTTTCTCAGAATATTTCTCTAAGAAAGCATCTCTTAATTCATACAGGTGAGAAACCTTTTGTTTGCGAAATATGTTCCAAAGGATTTTCTCAGGAGAGTACTCTAAGAAACCATCTCTTGACTCATACAGGAGAAAAACCGTTTGTTTGTGAAGTATGTTCCAAGGGGTTTTCTGAAAATAGTAGTCTAAGAAAGCACCGCTTGACTCATACAGGTGAAAAACCTTTTGTTTGTGAGATATGTTCCAAAAGATTTTCTCAGAATCAACATCTAAGAACACATCTCTTAACGCATACAGGTAAAAAACCTTTTGTTTGTGAAGTATGTTCCAAAGGATTTTCTGAGAATGGTAGCCTAAGAATACATCTATCGAAGCATACAGGAGAAAAACCTTTCATTTGTGAAATATGTTCCAAAGGATTTTCTCAGAATGGTGACTTAAGAACCCATCTTTTGATACATACAGGAGAAAAACCTTTTGTTTGTGAAATATGTTCCAAAGGATTCTCTCGGAATAATGATTTAAGAAGGCATCGCTTAACTCATACAGGTGAAAAACCCTTTGTTTGTGAAATATGTTCCAAAGGATTTTCTCGTAATAATGATTTAAGAAGGCATCGCTTAACTCATACAGGTGAAAAACCTTTTGTTTGTGAAATATGTTCGAAAGCTTTTTCTGATAGGAGTACTCTAAGAAGACATCATTTATCTCATACCAAATAGACACCTGCTGAAAATCTTTTATCTTTTTATCCTAAAAATTAAGTTTAAACCCCGTATCTGTCGTTGAATTTCTGTTATAATATCTCTTGTGTTTTAGCATGTAGTATTGAAATAAAAATGTACACTTTTTTTTCTAAATCTTCAAAAAATCTTCCACGGCGTATTGTGTTTTTGATAATAAGCAAATAACTCATCACTTTTTCACTAATTGTGATAAACTTTTATCGTAAAAATTTATTGTGGTTACTTTTGCTTTTTTTAAAAAAGTCTCTTTAACCTTTTAACACTTGGTAAGTTTTGATAGAAATTAAAAGTTTACCTCCAAAATTTTTATTTCAGCCTTAATTAAATTTTAGCTAAACAGAGGCATGTATATTTAGATAGCAGATATAATACAGGTATGTACAAAAATATTCAAGTATGCTTCAATCTATTGACATAATTGCCAAAAGTCAAATGTCAACCTGTTATGCGTCTTTCATACTTTCCAAAATACTTGAAAGTATTTATGGTGTTGATTGGTCTGTTTGTCCGAACTTTACGTAAATATAGTTCAATTGTTCTTTAATTGAACAGAATACCTGAGTGTCAGGAAAAAACTGATAAAGAGGGAATTTGAAAATTTAGGTTGGAACTTTTTAAATATTTGAAGCGATCAAGGAATTTTTGATGAACTACTCTTCATCGCCGTAAAAGAAAAAATTTTGAATTAATTACTCATCCAATCAAAAATTGTATATAAAATTGATGCTTAGATAAAACGATAGAAAAGTTTAAAAGCAGCTCATACTTTTATTAGCATTTGTCTAGACTAAAATGGCCGATTGTGGATGGTTTTACAACAATATCTAAGCCAAATATTTATAGAGAAAGGTCAGGGAAAAATTCGGGAATGTTTTTATCAGAATTGTGTAAACTTTGTTGAAATATGTTACTGAGGTTAATATGGCATCTTCGGTATTAAAAATATATGTGGCCAGTGTTCTCGAACACATTTTACCAACGTTAATAATTTGGCTAATTAAAAACAAAAAACATTCGCCAAAGGAAAAAAGTATTAGCCAAATAGATTCACCGTGTAGCACTAAAAAATTACCTTTAATTCTTTAATGTACTTCCTTTTTCTCAATATGCTCTAAAATTACCTGAGTTTTTATAACTGCGACAACAATTGCTATTAATCTAAATTCAACTATCCGCCACAAATATATTAAAAATATGCATATTTAAAAAAAAATTCTAAAATCGATTTATTTTATTAAAATGTTATAAAATAAAACTTCCTAAGTTAATTCAGAATTTTATTATGTTGCACACAATAAATCTGAAAAATCAAAATATGTCATATTCAAATAAACTTATTTTTCTAGAATTCTTCGGCTTTTTTAGAAGCCCATACTTCAAATGCAGTTTCAAAATTGTACTATTCAAAGCACAGTTCAAAAGTACACGCACAAAAAAAAGAAAAGAACGAAAAAGCAAAAATTGAGCACTAGCAATTTGGCGAATATAATCGCTTGTTTACTCACCAAATGAGTTCAGTCGCAATTTGGCGCAATGGCGAGCGACAGCGAGAACACTGTATGTGGCTCTTCATGATTTATTTAAAAGACACTTAAAAACTATTCCATTTCATTTTGTTTTATGCTGAAATTTCGTTAATTTATAAATACACAACGGCCATAGTCATCGTCTGGTCTGTCCATCTGGCCACACATAACACTGCAAGAACTATCCAGCTAAACGGTTTGAAACTTAATATTTATATTCACTGCCGAATTTAGTTTATTCATTTAAAATTTTATAATAATTGTATCAAAACTTAAAGAGATATTCATAAAAGTTTTTTTCGTTCCATTCAAACCTGTAATACATCATTAATTCAATGATATCCCATTATGAAGTCATATTTTTTCGTATTTCTGAATGTAACATACATAAAGTAATAAGTTTTGAATCATCCATTGTTGTATGAAAGTGCAACAGCTGTTGCACCAATTTTTGAATACTTTTGAAACTAGTTATACAGCAGAAAACCTCTAATTCATAAAAATTTCTTCCAAGAGTTGTGCAGATGAGATATTTTTTCTGCAGATTACAGGTCATGTCTATTTAATCTTTGTTTGCATTAAAAAAAATCATATATTGAATAAATTTAGATTGTTAATTCTTTCAAATAAAGAAGTTACAGATTTTAATGTATAAGTAAAGTGAAAACTATTTTTTAAATGATAAAAATTTACTAACTTTTAAACACAGCATAAGTAATTGTTTGTTTTAAGACTTTTTGTTTATATTGTTAGAATTTATCTTGAACTCTATAAATAGTCAAAAATTATTGTAGAGTTACAAAGCTTTGTGGGTCTAAATAATAATAATAATAATAATAATAATAATTCTGGCCAGAGGGAATAAACAATGTGTTCCATAGGACATTTTTTAATTCTGATTTCTTTCTAAAATAATATATATAACTATTGCAGTGCATTATTTTGTTATAATAAAAAAATAATATTAAGTAATCTATTTATGAATAATTCTTTAAAAAGTTTTTTTAAAAAGGTACAAGACAGAAATTTTTTTATTGTCAGTTCTTTCTACAACAAAATTTTTGTACTATTTGACTATCCCATTGACCGGTTTCACCAAATTATACAAATTGATATAATTTTTATTTTAAATAATGAAAAAGCAAATAAATTAATAAATCATTAATAAAAATACTAATTAAAAGTTGAATTAAAAATCACTCAATGATATAACAGACACATGTAAAGTATTCAAAGTCAGTGAATGTGAGATTTACGATTATTCATTATTCACAGTTAATCTTATAGTTAGGCGATAGTTTTTTGGTTGATGGGATAATCTGTTAGTACCCAAAATTTGTGTAGAAGATGCATTGTCGTTAAAGTCAGTTAATATCGCAGTGTACCATTGAAGGTTCCAATGGATACAGATAAATGACTTGCATACATTTATTCACACATAACCTATTGTAGTTAGGTTACACATGCAGACACAATACAACCAGAGCCGGTGGGAGAGAGGGGAAAAGAGAAACTGCCCAGAGGCCAGATTTAAGAAAGAACAAGTGCAAGAAAGAGATTTTATAGTATTCCAAATCCGAATTTGCGCAGTCTTTTTTCCTTTAGAGTCTAAAAAAATTTCAAAAAAACTTAGCTAGAAGATTTTCAACAAAATCGCAGGGGAACCCCCTCCCCACTGAGAAGACTGAAAGCTGTGAAATACTGTAACACTGCATCTTTTTTCGTGAGAATAAAAATATTGGTGATTTCACGAGCTGAAAATTTCTCAAATTTCAAATGAACAGAACCGACAGTCGAAAAATCTCAAAAACACATTTAGCGATGTTGAAGCCAAACATTTGATAATTTTGAATGACTTCACAGAAGCTGGTATAAATATTGTAAATAAAGGGGCTGCATTCCATTAGTTTTGTCAATAAATACATGTATAGTATTCACCAAATTTT